>VZRN01003673.1:168958-310804 GCA_013397935.1 Dasyornis broadbenti
GCGCTCAGGAAAGCGCCCGTGTCAGCCACGACGTGCGGAACACGCGCCATGTCTGCGCACCCCATGGCCCACCCCGGTCGCCGTCCAAGCGCCGCGCGAAGCGCACCGGGAGTTGTGGTCCGGGCACGGGGCACGCCGGGAGTTGTAGTTCACGCGGGATNCGGGGCGGGGCGGGGCGGGGCGGGGCTTGGCTTGGCTTCGTTTCGCTTCGCTTCGCTTCCCGGCCCAGCACCGGGACGCACCCGTCCGTCCACTGGACAGGGCCTGCTGAGGCGCCCCGGCCGCCGGGAGCTGCTCAGCCTGTGCCGGTACCGGCCCGGGACGGCGGGGCCGCGGGGAGGGTCCCTTGACCGCCGCCTCCTCAGCGCGGTGCCCGCAGCGCCCGGCCCGGTTCTGTGCGGGGCTGAGGGGCCGGACCGGCCGGTCCCGGGGCGGATTCGGTGTTCGCTCCCGGGGCGGCAGCCCCGCGGGTGACCCGGGAGGCCGGGCCGGGCTGTCGGAAACAGGAAGCCGGGGAGGGAGGGGAGGCGAGGTCTCGGCCTTGCCAAGGGGGTTCTCGGCATGTGTGGGGTGCGAGAGCGCCCTGGGCCCGGCCCACTCACGGCCCCGCTCGCCTGAGGGACTGCAGCGCTGTGCGGAGCGGGCAGAGGCCGCGGGACAGGAAAACTGTGCCCGGGGAGAGACGCTGGACACGGAAGGGTTTCGGGGGGCCCAGACGAGACGTGTTTGACGTGGCCGAGAATGACTGAGCGAATGATAGAGAAATGGTGTGGAGTCAGGAAAAGAGAAAACCGGGAAAAGAATCAGATTTTGAAAGAAGGATGGAGGCAGCCCAGCCGGGACGGGACTGGACAGGGCTGGCACAGGAGGGGCATGGCCCCGAAGGAATCTGTGTGATGTGGAGCTGGGGAGTCGTAACAGACACGAGGACTATTCACTATCCTCAGGGAAGGTCGGGGTGATCTGTGGGCCGGGATAATTGGGGTGGGAGTAGCTGTGTAACAGTGAGTCTGGTGAGTGACCCCCTCACGGTGAGGGGCAGGAGGCTGGGATGTGTCCGGGAGCCCCGGCTGCTGTTGGGTGGAGCCAGGGCAGTGGTTGAGCAGTGTCAAATGGGGATTTCCAGGCAGAGGTGGGGGCTGTACGAGGCACAGCCAGGCCCTGGGGTGCCAAGCAGGTCCGCTGTGGGGGCATGGAGAGCGGAGGAGACCTTGGAAGAGGGAATTTCATAGGGAATCTGCCATGGGGTGGATCTCGGTACAGTTTAAGGAGGATGTGGAGAGAGCACAGGGAAGAGACTCCTGCACTGGGAGAAGGCTGGAGCTGCTTCCCCCCTTTTCCTGCTTGCCTTGATCATGGGAGGGGGAGGTTGACAGTGCCCTGGTCCCAGCTGGGCAGTTCTTGGGATGTTCTTGGCTTAGGTGCTGAGCTGTGACCTTGGCCCCAGTCCTCTCCAGCTCCTGGGAATGGCGGGCAGGAGGCTGGAGTGAGCCCATGGCTGACTCCGTGGTCCCAGACAGAGCATCTCGTGCTCCTGCGTGATGTGTGACCTCATCCCTCTGCTCTGTGGTCGCTGGTTTGGGCAGAGGCCCTGGCCACGTGTCCTGCCACCCTCCCTGGTGTCACAACATGTCCTTCCTGCCCGGGGGGTGGCGCGATGATCTTGGAGGCCTTCCCCAACCTCGATGTTCCTGTGGCATTTGGTACCAGGATGAGACCAGGACTGCCCTTGAGGGATGTCATAGCTTCTCCATGCTATGACAGGACCTTCCCCTGTCCAGTCAGTGCCACTGCTGTGTTCTTGCCGTCTTGTTGGTGAGGTGTGGGTTCGTGATTTGGTGTCCCACAGGGCAAGGCTTTGGTGGCTGTCCCCCAATCAGCACTGACCTGTTGGTCAGGGGAGCTTCAGGTGCCCAGAGGGGTGTCCAGAGGTGGCACTGGCCAGCTTGGCTTGTGGCAGTGCTGTGCAGGGGGTTTCTCTCCAGGGACACAGCGTTGCCTGTGGTGCAGGGCTGGTTTGTCAGGAGAGGGAGCCTGTGTTTCCTGGGGTTGCCAAGCCCTTTCCCCATGTCCCTGCCATGCTGGGCACTTGCAGCAGCATCCGAGTTGTGTTTGGGCTCCCTGGGCGCTGTGGGAGTGGTGCTGAGGTGTCTCCTCTCTCTACTTCCAGCCGGGGGTGATGCCATGGCCGCTGCCAGCTCCAGCAGGGCCAGGGCTGGGCTGCCCTGCGAGAAGTCGCCGCTCTCCGTGAAAGGTGGGTCTCGCTGCCTCGCCGGGGTTCCCACCACCAGGAATGCATTTTGTGTGTGCTCTGTCTGCACTCTGGGCTGGGACACCGTCCCGGGGGCAGCAGGGGCTGGGGATGGCCATTGCTGCCCTGTGTGCCTCAGGCTGGGCTCAGCTGCTTCCCCCACCCGGCTGCTGTGGGGACGTGGCTCCGTGGCCCTGCTGGGGCCGTGCCGGTGCTCCCGTGGCCACGAGATGGCTCCCGGCGCTCGGAGCCGTGTCCCCAGCTCTGCCCCTCTGCAAGCACTGCTGGCCTGGGGGTGCCCCATCCCACCTTGCGCCCCCACCCTGGGCAAGGGACGTGTCTGTGGGGACAGTGACAGTCCTGCAGCCCTTGGTAGAGGTGAAGCTGGGGACATGGTCAGAGCTTGGTGCCAGCCATCGCTGCCACCAGGAGCATTGCTACCCACTGCCCCTCTCCCAGCACTCTGCTGTGAGTCGTGGCACCCCGAGCTGGCAGGGTTGGGGTGGGGGGGTGAGGGCAGGGGACAGGGTGTGTTGTGGCTGCCTGACCCCCACCTGTCCCTGCCCAGTGGTGTCTGTGAAGCCCAAAGCCCAGAGCCGCCCAGCGCGGATGAACTGCTACGTGGAGGTGGCTGGTGACGGGCTGCCCAGCGAGACCAAGAAGACGGGGAAGCAGATGGGAATCTCTGAGCTACTGTGGAATGAGATCCTCACCCTGTGAGTCCACATGACCCCTGCTGTGGAGCTGGTCAGGGGCCCTGCTGTGTGCCCTGCTGCACCACTGGCTGGGGACACTCAGGTGTCACAGAGCTTTGCCCCTTTCATGAAGACATTGCCAGAGACAGCCCGGCTGGGAGGGCAGTGGCAGGGGAGTCTCCCATTGCCCCATGCCCTTGCGCACCTTCCTCTACTCCATGCCTTTGGCACTGCCGTCTCCCCAGGCTTGGAGCAGGCATGAGGCCATGGTGATAGCCCTCTTCCCTGGTCTCTACAGGAATGTCACGGCTCAGAGCCACTTGGAGCTGAAGGTGTGGATCTGCCACACGCTGAGGAATGAGCTGCTGGGTGCCGCCTCCGTCAGCCTGGGCAGCCTGCTCAAGGGTGGTGGCAAACGTAAGTATGAGGGGCCCGGGCCTGCGCCTCGCCTGCCTGGAGCAAAGGGGATGGACAGGGGTGGCCACAGCGGCTCCTGTGCTCCCTGGCAGGGAACAAGGTGCTGTTGTGTGCCCTGGGCTGGGTGTGCCGGAAGCCGTACCTGCGTCAGCCTGGGCGCCGCGGCCGGCTCGGAAACACAAACCCCTCCGCTATTTGCTGCCGTTTGCGGTTGCCAGAGCGCGGCTCGTGACAGCAGCTCCCACATAAAGGCGGCCATTCAGGGCTGGGGCGGCGCGAGCGGCCGCGCGGGGCTGGAAAAGGCTGGGTCTGTCTTCTCCAAGCAAAGCTTGTGAGACACAAACCTGGTATTGAGCCGGGAGAGCAGCCTCCTGTGCCCCAGGGAATTCGGGGCTGGTTCAGACCCTCCCTGCTGCTGGGGGCTGGGGTGAGCTGCTTCTCCTGGTGCTGCCAGCTCTGCAACCACGCCGGTGTCCCTGCTGTGCTGCCGTGGCTCTGGGTGGCACCTGGTCTGGGTGCTGTGGCAGTGAGGGACACACAGGAGCTGTGCTGCCACTGCTGTCACCTTGCAAGACCTGTGGGGACTTGGACATGTGCCTCAGGCTGGCTCTGCTGGGGTGTAGCTGCCAGCCAGCCCCACAGCTGTGGGATCTGTGCCCCTGAGCACCCTCCCCTGCAGCCATTATTCCCGAGGTGTGCAGGGGCTGTGCCGGGCTCCTGGAGCCGCCGTGGTTCCCGCCCTACCTGTGCCTCTGCGGGGGCACAATTGGCTCTTTCATTCCCAGCCATCCCGGGGGGCTGTGTGGAAAATGAATGGAAAAGGCAACTGGCTGTTCTAGCTTCTCTGTTAACATCCCTCAGAAAAAACGTGTCAGATTTTTCCTTGACACCATGGGCTGGGAGGGAGGAAGGACTCTTAAAGCTGCAGAGCCGGCCCTGCCCTGTTGGGAAGGTGCTGCCCATCTGTTCCTGTCTGCTCCTGTCTGCCTGCCTTGTCTGGGCTGGCATCTGCTCTCTCCTCTTCTCTGCAGGCTCATGCTCAGCCTTCTGGCTTTGCTGCAGGTTGGAGTGGGCCAGAATCTGCTGGGGGTCCCATGGGAGCCTGGGAGATCCCTTCCTCAGGGGCTGCTCTGCTCCCGGGAAGAGGGAAGTGTGTGCCCTCTGCCTGCCGGCCTGAGGAAGGGGCTGGCTCGGGCAAGGGCATGCCAAAGGCATCTGGGGTTTCAAGCCATTCCGAGTCAGACACTTTATGTGTGAGGGGCAGTGAAATGTGTGTGCCCTTGTCACTGGAGGGGCCTGGCCCTCCTCTCCCCATCCTGGGAAGTGCTCAGCCAGAGCAAGCCTTCCCCAGGGCAGCTCCTGCTGGGCAGCAGCCCCTCTCTCTTTGTCGGGTTTGTTACAGTTTTGGTGAGGCTGTATGAAAGTTAATGATTTATGAGTGTAGCTGTGGCCTTGGGTTGATGTTCCTGTCATTCCCCTCAGTGGACAGGATGGTGTTCTCACTGCTGGCGACACCTGTGGCAGTGCGTGCCGGGCTCCAGCCTGCCAGGATGGTGCTGTCAGCCCTCCTGCCAAGCATGCCTCACTTCAGGGGGAGAAGTCTTGGCTCTGAGGCCTGGAGCTTGGATAAAGAGCTCAGTGACACAGCCCGAGCTCCCGGGAAGGCTGTGAGAGCCTCTGGAACCGACAGCCTGGCTGTGGCAGAGCTCCTGCTCCGGCGGGTCCAGCCCAGCTTTCGGACCCGCTGCGCTTCCCAGCACCTTGGCAGCGCCTGCGGGGCCTCTCCGCTGGCAGGCAGTGCCTCCTGCCTTCCCAGCGATTGGCCGGGGAGGTGGAGAGGTGGGTCAGGACGGGCTCAATCACCAGCACGAATTGGAGCCTTCCAGGAGCCGAGCTGCTCCCAGGGCTCCCATAAAACAGCTCGTTGGCCATGGCACAGCCTCCGGCCCCAGTCGCAGCCCCTGAGCTGCTGCCTCTGCAGAGGCACCTCTTTGTTCCCAGTCTCTGGGAGCTCCTTGCCACTGGCCCCAGCTGGCCCCGCATCCTGGCCTGTGTGGGAGCCCGTACTGGGCCTTGCTGGTTGTGCTGGTCCCGCGGTGTGCTGAGTGGCATCACGTGCCAGGGCTTTACAGATCCCACAGATTCCCTGCTGCTGTGCCCTAGGCTGAGCAGCTGGAGCTGTGGCCTCATGGGATCCTCTGGGATGCTGGCAGCAATTCCCAAGCTCTGGAAAGCTGCAGCTCTGCCTCACTGTGGCTGTGGTACCGAAGGAGCTGTGCTGTGCTGCATGTCCCAGCAACTCCGTGAGCTGGCTCTGCCGTGGCCAGGATGTAATCCCATCAACCTGGTCATCCAGCCAGTAGGTCATTTGGGGCTCCGAGAGTGCCCATCCCGTGTCACTTTTCAGTGGAATGAAGCAGAAATCCAATGCCCTCCTGGTTATCCCTGGCAGATAAATGGAGTGGGACACGGTTGTCTCTAAGCCACTGCTGAGGCTGGGTCAGCAGCAAAGGCAAAGCTTCTCTGGGGAGACTTTCATGGGACACTAAAGATTATCCTTTCCCCTAAACTCTGGGTTCTTTCTTGGTTTGGGAATTGCTGTGGAAGGTTTAACTTTCCCCTTACTTGTTCCTGGGGGGACTGTAGCCGCAGCATGGAGTCATTCCTTCTGCTGTGGGAATGCACAAAGGCTGAGCCAGTCTTCACCTGCTCGGCACCAGGGAGCTTTGATTCATCCCAGACAAAACCTGGATGATCACATGGAGCTGTTGGAATGGGAACTGGCCTTTGCATCCAGTGGGACTGGGCAAAGAGCTTGGTACTAGGTTTGGGGAGCCGAGAGCCTGGGAAGCACTGTTTGGCTGTCTGTGTGGAAATCTTCTGGGATGCGGATGTGAAGCTGGAGCCACCTCACACAGGGTCTTCCAGAGGGGCTGCCCGTCCCGTGTGGCAGTTCCCTGGGGTCAGACACATGTGGTTTCTGGGGGTCCTGGGCTGGAGCTCAGCCCGGGGCTGTTATCGCGCCGGCTGCTTCCAGCCTCGTTTCGTGGAACCGTAAATCCGCTTAATGGGCTGGGTGGGAATTCCAGCTCACCTCGGCTAAATGGGAGCTCTGATGCTGCTTGCAGGGCACTGGAAGTAGCTGAACTGAGACCTTATTCAGGACCAAATCACCCCCCGACCCCCTCCCAAAATAATAATAATCCCTCTGACATTCTGGCAGCCGGCGGGACAGAGGCAGCCTTTGTGCTGGGCCCTTCGGGGGACCCACCGTTGGTGCAGCAGCAATGTCCCTTTGTGCGTCCCACATGCTGCACGGGGACAGGGAGTGGAAGGTTCTGCGAGTGTTTATTTTCTTTAAAAAAGCTGGAGGGGGTGGACGGGGGGAGAAGGAAGCCGGCTGGGAGGTTCATGTTCACATCCTCCACTTGGAGACACCTTGTCTTTGCGCCTCGGCTGGGCGCCGGCACAATGAGGGCTTGTGCAGCCCCGGAGCGCGGGGCGCATGGAGGGGGATGGAGAGACCCTGGAGAAAACGTGGATTCCTACGGCTTGGAGGAGCCAGGGGGAAACAGGGTCTGGATTTGTTCTGGTTTTTGGCCCTGCTCAGTAGCATCTTCTGTCTCAGGCTCTTAAAACTGTCTGTGAGGTCGGTTTCCCTTGGAAGCAAGCAGAGTGCAGCTCTGTCAGGCAGAGGGGGAGACCAGGCTCAGCAGAATCCCGTGTTGGATGATGGTGGTCAGCGACAGAGCTGTGCCCCCGTCAGCGTGTGCCCCTGCTGTGCAGGACACCTGCCTTCTCGGCAGTAAAACCAGAGACTTCCCTTAGACGCACAAGTACAGCCTGTCCCACAGCCCTGTGTTCACTGCAGAGCCCATGTCGCTGGGTTTTGGGGTGCCTTGGAGAAGGGACAATTGCCCAGTGTGAGACAGGTCAGAGCTAGAGGTGGGACAAGGGCTCCATAGGGGTGTGCTCCCATCTTCCTCTTGCTCCTGCTGGCCCGAGCCACACCCCGTCCCTGCATCACACTGGGACAAAGCAGGTTGCTAAAAAATGGTGCCATTGTGTCATGAGCAATCCGTGTATAATAAAAATATTATTTGAGCAAATGAGTCAGGAAGCGTCTGGGCCAGTGTCCTGGGCTGGTGCAGCCAAATTTTTCTGGCCTTCTGTGACGGAGCTGGATGTTTCAGTCCAGCTGGCGCTGACAGGCATTGCTGTGATGGGGTGGGTGCTGAGGGCTGTGCTGTGCCCCCATTGCCCCCAGGGACCAGCAAAGCCTTGCTGAAGCTGCTGAAGCCAGACTGGCTCACAAGGGAGAGAGTGAAGCTGGCTACAGGAACCTCCCAGGCCATGGCACCCTCTCCAGAACCTTCTGTGAAGGTGGTCTGGTGCTGCAGCAGAGCGTTCCTGTTTGGGGGCAGCCCTCTGTGCTGGTTTTGTTCAGTGGAATTGATGCATGGGAATGTGGATGGAGGGATGCTCAGCATCCTGCATGACCCTTCTTGCCCCATGTGTTGTCTTAAAGGAGCCAAACCCCTCGGCTTTCCTGCCAGGACCTACCCTACAGCCCCAGCTCCTGGATCTGTGAGCGATGGGGGTCTCAGTGTCACAACCAGGGCCCCTGGGGCAGCTGCAGCCCCAGTAGAGGGGTAAAGGGATCCTGAGGGCTGGTGAAGAAGAATCTTCCTCAGGAGTGGGTGGTGGGACTGGCTGGGGTCCTCCGGCAGCGCTGGTGGGTGCATGTAGGTGTGGGGCCAACACTGGTGGTGCTCGCTGGGACAGGTGGCCCTGAGGGAGTGGGCACGTTATCCTTTGGGGACCGGGGGAGCCGTCTCCACGAGGGCTGGGGTCCCGGTGCTGACTGGGGGTCTCTCTTTCCATGTCCCATCTGCCACAGTGGAGAACAGGCAGCTGACCCTGGACCTGCAGACGGAGAACAAAGGCAGCATTGTGTCGGGTGGAGAGCTGACGATTTTCCTGGATGGGCCGGCTGTTGCTCCGGGCAGCGTTCCCGACGGCAGTGCCGGCACGGAGGGTGAGTGCCCGGCCCACGCGTGGCCGCTCCAGGCGCAGGGAGCAGAGCGTGGCACCCCCTGGGATGGTGTCCCAGGGCCAGCACCCTCCTCCCACCCCTGCCCCAGCCCCGTGGGCTCCTGCAGGAGCAAGCACATGGTGGGAGCAGAACAGGAGTGTCGACAGGCTCACACCAGCCTGCCCAGCAGCCTGGGAGGAGCAGCCCTTCTCCAGACCCTCCTCCAGCCTTCCATGCGGGTCAGCCCCTTCCCTTGCTGGATCAGCCCCTTCCCTTGCTGCCTGTGAGTGCTGGGGAAATGGTTTCAGTGTCTGCTGATCCACTCACAGAGAGCTCCCCATGGCAGAGTGTGTGTGGGGTCATGGGCTGGTGGCTGATCCTTCAGGGTTGCCAGGGGAGCAAGACTTGTACAGAACAGGGGTTGGTGCATTGCTTTCCCTTGGCTCCTTCTCTTTGTTGCTGGAAGACAAAACCTGTGAAATCTGGGAGTTGTGGATGCAACGCTCTCCCAGCGCTGCCAACTCTGCAGAGTCCTGTGTCCTGCTTGGAGCTACGGGGTGCTGGGTGGCTGGGCTGTGCTGGGCTGTGTGCTGTGAGGAGAGCATCCCAGTGTGAGGCTGGGGGTCTGTCCTGCAAGGGATGGGGCTGTTGTGCTTTTGGGGCTCCTTTCAGAAAGGCAGGAGGGAGGGAAGGAGGGGAGAACTGTAGGTGGTTCAGTCCTTTTCTTCACCCCTTGTTCTTCCCCCATGCAGGGTCCCAGGTGCCCGGACGGGACCCCACCAGCACAGCTGTGGCCACGGAGGGCCGGCACCAAGCTCCCAGTACCAACTGCTTTGGCAGCAGACCAAGGTGAGGCTCCCATGCCGTGTGTCCATTACTGAGGGATTGCTCTGGCTGTGTCTGCGTTGTCCTTGTGCTGTGCACCCCACTCCAGATTTCCCAGTGAGCCCCTGCCACAGGAGGTGTGGAGCACGGGTGGCTGGGAGTGCAGAGGGGTGACAGTACAGCTGGGCTGTGGCTGGCCTGAGCCTCTCCTAAAGTGTTGGTCTCTCAAAGAATATCAGGTCTTTGATGGCTCAGAGAGTTTCCAGCGGTTGCTCCAATGGCAGCTGAAAGAATGGTCTGTCTGGGAGTGAGGCACTTCAAATGGGGATCACAGGAACCCCAGCTTTCCCTCAAGCACAGCCCTGGCCAGGCAGGGAAGCACAATGCCCATCCTGGAAGTGGCCACAGGGAGATGCTTACAAAGGTCCAGAGAGAGCAGGAGAAGCAGAGCTGCAGGGAAATAACAGCTGCTTGCAAAGGAAGTGAGATGCTTGGGCAGCAGGCTGTCCTGTGCCTGGCTCTGTGCCATGCCCTGCCTCCTCTCCAGGCTGGAGTGGCTCAGCGCTGCTCCTTTTGGAGCTGTGGTTATTGAGAGACGTGTCACACTGTCAACATGGAGTTGAATTTAACACCTATTTATATTTCCAGAGTGTGGCAGTGGCCCAGCAGCCTGTACAGATGTTCTGGGTAGGAGTGTGGCTGTGGAGAGGGCGCCGGCAGCCTACCCGTGGGAGGTTCTGCGTGGCCCAGGCTCAGGGGCACTCTCAGCTACAAGCCCCACACCTCAAGCTCTTCGGCTCCTTCTTCAGCTGCTGGGTACACACCAGAGTTGATGTTTTTGGCTCAAAAAGTGACCCTGTCTTTTCATGCTGTGTGTTCATCTCCCACCCGAGGAGGGAGATGGACGGGAAATTGGGAGCAGGCTACAAACACAGTTTGTGCCCTTCTGTGGTGGCTTCTGTTGATTCCTGCTGTCCAGGTGTTAAAGCCTCTCCAGGGGTGGGAAGTGCTCGGTGACCTGACAGGGCTGGGCTTGGCAGGCACTTAGCAGCTCTCAGGAGGTGCTAGAAAACCTGCAAAGGAGATTCTGGTTTGGAAGGCTCAGCCTGGGCACGGCTCCTTTGCCAGTCCCTGCTACTTTCCCATCAGCTGTGAGGAGTTTCTGCTTCAGGTGTCACTTTGAGCGTGGCGAGGTCTGGCCAGGACTTGTGCAGGGCACCTTCAGACACCTGCCAGGTGTGCCTACAATCAGTGAAATCCCATGGCTGCCCTGGTATGGGAAACTTCCAAGCTAGTTCTCAATCCATGCTGCGCTCACCTGAATTGGGGTTGTTCTGGACGTGCCTGCTCGGTTTGATGTGGTGCTGCCCTGTGGGGCAGAGCGCTGCTCTATGTACCCCCAGTGGAGGCAGCTCCCTGCTCTGGAGTGGAATGCGGGTCCCTTGCACTTGGGAATGTTGTTTGATGGTTGCTGTGTTTATACACAGAGCTGTGTTTATTTTCTTGGGCTTGGTGATGGATGCTGGCAGAGTCGCTCAGCAGCAGGATGGGAAGAAAAGGGTCATTCTTTGCTCCTCAGCAATTTCTACGCTGTCCCTGCAAGGGAAATTGCTTGGTCAGGGCTTCTCTTTCTTCTCCTGAGCAAATGCCATCTTGGGATTTGCTGCTAATCTTGGTGATTGGGTGTGAAATTCCACAGCCCTCTGTGCAGGGAGAGGAGCTCCAGCTGAAAGCTGGGGTGCCACAACCCCTGCTTGTCTTGTGGCGGTCCTAGCACAGGTTGCTCAGAGGAGCTGTGGCTGCCCCTGGATCCCTGGCAGTGTCCAAGGCCAGGCTGGACAGGGCTTGGAGCAACCAGGGGTAGTGGAAGGTGTCCCTGCCCATGACAGGGAGTGGCACTGGATGAGTTTTAAGGTCCCTTCCCACCCAAAGTATTCCATGATTCTCTTATTTGGGTGCTGGGGTACGTGACTGCCTCCTCCCACCTTGGCAGGCACAGGGGGAATTTCTCAGCTCTGTGTTTTGGGAGCTGGGCTCCCACTGCCCGTGTGGCACTGAGGCTCTCCTGGTTGTTTCCCAGTGCTCGTGCCCTGTCCCCCACACCCAGTGCTGTCTCCAGCCTGTGCTCTGCCCTCTCTCCTCCTCAGCCACAGCTTGGGGTCTGATGTGCTGAGTGAGACTGAGACATGCTGCCACCTCTGCTGCATCTCATATGGGACCTACTGGCCATTCCTGGGTTTCCTGCCTGGGGTCCGTGTTGGCCACTGTGGCGAGGGGACTCCGCCTTGGCAGAAGGGGGAGCGGAGAGGTTGATATAACTTGGCTGATGCCGCTTTACTCTTCAGCATCATCTGCCCCAGCCCAGGAGGGGCAATGGGGCAGCCACCCAAGGTCCCCAGGTCGATGGGGGACAGCAGCGTCTTGCCCCTGGTGTGGAAGAGGGGCTGCCATCCGCACACGCCACTCCATCCCACTGTCTGTTCCCATCCATGCTCTGCCTGGTTTTTTTCCCTGCTCCTATTTTAAGCGTGCGCTCCGTGGCCTTGCTGGGTTTGTTTCCAGTGTCTATTAAAAGACAATGCCCAGATGGGAGCACTCGTAGGAGGGCTGGGCTGGGTGGCGGGCTGGCTAATTCAGGCTGGTAACCCTGTGCTGCCGGCTGGCAGCCTGGAAACATCCTGTTTTGGTTTCTAAAAACTCCCTGGGCAGCTCTGAGCTCATCTGCGCTGAGGAGGGCAGGGACCTGATCTGTCCCGTGCCAGAGGGGCTGCTCCCAGTGGGACAGGCTGGTGCCACCTGCTCCCCTCTGGCCAGGGTTCCAGGGGCTGCGCCGCCTCTGGCTTCACCACTGGGGGAAGTGTGGGGACAGATCCCAGCTGGCTTTTGTGAGGTGGGTGGTACCAGTGTGCCCTGCTGAGCCACGGCAGTGAGGGGCCACCTTCACCTCCTGATGGGGGAAGAGGAGCCTCTTCTGTACCCACAGATGCTCCATGTCCCTGGGTGCTGGTGGCCAAAGCAAACCCGAGCACGGAGCTGTGTCTGGGGGCAGCCGGGATTTCAGGGTGAGTTCACTGTGTGAGGAGCCCCTCGAGGGGCCCCTGGCTGGGGCTGCCCTCCTGGGGGTCCATGACTCACGGAAGTGGTCACAGCAGCTCCTGCTCTGCCCATGGCTCTCATCTAATCTATTTTCATCAACCATCTCCTGCATTCCCATGTCTCCTCCCAGTCCCAGCCCTTCCATGAGCTGCTCCCCAAGGAGAGCAGCTTTGGAGTGAGTGGGAGGGTTCCAGTTGCTGGAGCTGCTGAGAGTGGCATGACTGATCTGTGCCCTGTTGCTGCCAAGCTGCTGTCCCCTCCCAGCACCAGCCCTGAGACTTGGGGACAGTTTGTGGGTTTTGCCCTTTTAAGGTAGATTTTGGCCAGGAGAAACTGATGTCCTTGTCCCTGCAGTTCTTACCCTCTGTGGTTGCTGCTTGGGCTGCCAGCCTGGGTGGAGGTACCTGGGCTCTGTCTCTGCTCCCCAGGCCCCTGGATTTTGGATGGCAGCATCTCCCCTCCTGCCCTCTCCCCCTCCTCGCTTGCAGGATTGGATTCTTAAGGTGAAACCCAGCTTTTTTGGCAATGCTTTCGTGCTGCCTTGGGGGCCCTGGATGGTCAAGGAGGAAAGTTTGCTGGGGGGAACTGTAGGTGCTCTGCCCATGGAGGTTGGGCTGCCCTGGCCATGGGAGAGGTGGGAGGTGAGCTTCAGTGCGGCAGAGACCCCCAAGAAATGGAGCAGCTGCACCTGAGCTGGTCACAACTTGTGTGAAACTGTGATTTCAGCTCCCATCTTTCCTGAATGCTTGTTCCCTCCTCTTCCGGAGGCCACAGCTGTCCTGGGAGCACCTTCCTCACCTGCTTCTGTGCAAGGCTTGGAGCCAGGCCCAGGCACCTCACCTGAGGACCGGTGAGGGTCCCCACCGTGGTGCAGGACTTGGGACTGGTGTGGGATCTCCTGGGATCTGCAGGGATGGACGGAGCAAGCCGTGATCCACAGCAGCGAGCAGGTGTCAGGCTACGAGCGTCCAGGGCCATTCCTTGGCACGTAGAGTGACCACCCATGAACAAAGCAAGGTGGTGTCACCCAGGTGATTCCTCCATGGGTCTCTGCCACCAGCAGGTGTGTGCCAGGGCTGTGGGCAGGTCTGAGCAGGCAGCGTGAAGCTCCAGGCACCGCCCTGAGCAGAGGCATGGAGCTGTATCCTGGCCCTTCCCAGGGGACACCAGTGGCTGTGCTGGGAGGAAGCAGCAGAAGACCAAGGCAAAAAGACAGGAGTGGGGTTTTCCGTGTGATGACTCTCAGCTGCTGTGTTCCCTTCCCTTGCAGGACGCACAGACATGCAGCTGGAGCGGCCCGGGGAAACGCGGGGAGTGGAGAGCAAAGTCCCAGCGCCAGGAGCCGGCACCGGCAGCAGGCCAAGAGCTCACAGCATGCCAGCACAGGCACCAGCATGGCCAATGGCATGGCCACCAGCATGGCCAATGGCATAGCCAATGGCGCGGCCACCAGCATGGCCAATGGCATGGTCAATGGCACAGGTGACCCAGCGCTCACGGGAGGTGGGGGCAGAGCTCAGGGCTGTTTATTGTGGAGAAAATGAATCTCTGCTGAGATAATGCATCTTGTAGTGCCCAGGTAGTTCCTCCCTGTGGATTGATTGATTTTTATTGATTTTACTTATGATAAGCCAGACAGCATGGCAGAGTGCTCTGGAAGGATCTGTGCTGTCTGTCAGGAATGATTTCTGTCTCTCCACTCTGGAGTCACCAGCTCCACGTGTTTAAAAGGATGCTGGCACAGCACCATCATTGATGTCACAGTGAGGAGGACAGTTGTCACCACTGAGTGGATGTTTTTCAGGGTTCAGCTGAATTTCCCATTAGTCTTCAGTGAAAATGTTCTGAGCTCTGAAACGGGGAGGAGCAGCTGCCTTGTCAAGTACCACACAAGGCACAAACCCACCTCTCAGACAGGGCTGGTTCTTACACCACAGGGTGTTTTTGGAAAGATTTCTCTTGTAATTTCTTGGATTTGTCCACAAAGCTGTAAATCCCTTGTGGAGCAGGACTGGGACCTGCTGAGTGCCTGACTACAAAATCACACGTGGCTGATCTGTTTTGCTTCTCTGGATCTCATGGAGCATCTGCTGCTCCTCAGCATTACATTTGCTTTTGTGAGAGAGGAAGGAGAGGCAGAGTGCTTCGTTTTGGATAGAAGGAAATGTTCTGTTCAACCCAGGAGAAGTTTGATATTTTTTGGTGTTTCATTGGGGAAGTCTGGAGCGATGCAATTTCAATTTTGCCAAAGCCAATTTTTGTCAGAGCCGTGCCCTCCCCAGGCTGCTTGCTCTGTGGGCACTCCCTCAGGCTGGGGACAGGGATTTTGATCCCAAGTACAGCTTGGCTCCTTGGCTTTGGTGTGTTTAAAGCACTTTTTACTGGCCCAGCTGCAGCCTCCCCAGTGGCTTTATAACTGTACTGTCCTTGTTGCTGATTTACCACCCTCCATGCCTCCCACAGGTCCTGTCAGCAGTGACTTGGGATGCGGAGAGGAGTGTTTTGTGTGGCTGGGATTAGTGCTGGACACCCTCGAATGCCTCTGGAAACCAACCTCTTCCCTCAGTTTGGCACATTTTGGTGACATTGCCATGTTTTTCAAGCAGGCTGTTGCAGGAACGCCCCCATTACATTTGTCACTCACAGCTGTAATTTCAGCTGACAATAAAAGGAGGTTATTCCCAGGCGTGTTTTCCCCACAGCCACGTAGTTCAGCCTGTGCTATGTTCCCCCTGGAGCCCCTCCTTATCAGGTGAACTTTGGATCAGCTTTCCCCTGCTTTGTCCAGGACGGAGATCAAACTGACCACGGTGTAGTCACCTGGGTCCTGCTGCAGATTCCCTTTGAAACTTCCCCCAGCGTGATTGAATCTTCTAAAATGGCCTTTCCCCAGGCTTTCTGGAGATGAGGGGCAGTCAGAGACCACCTCAGCTGGGTCCCACAGGACTCTGGTGGGAGTAGCTGCTGACCTGGAGATCTCCCTCGCCTGTAGCTGCTGCCTGGGGGCACCTCCGGTGTCCCAGGATCCCTCCAGTGCCCGAGGATGTTGTCCTGCCACCCTCCAGCTGCCAAGCAGAGTGTCCTGAGCACTCTGTCTCTTCCACAGAGTGAGCGTCTGTAGCTCTTCAGTCTCCCATCCATGGGGGTTTATACTGCTTTTGCCTACAATACTTCTAAATATTTGTGCTTCCCTTACAGTTTTTTACTTCTTTTCTAACTCATGGAAATCTGCATCCCTCACTCCTTTCTTCCTTGTTTGTGGGTTGTTTATAAAGCTTTTGCTTAACCACTCCAGCCAGGATGTCTTGTAGCAAAGGCTCTCCTCAGCTGGGCTGCCAGGTTTTGGGGTTTTGGCAATCTAATAAATAGTCCTCAAACAAATTCCCTTTCTTTTTTTTTGCTCTGCATTTTCCTTCTCACCAGTTTTCTTTGTAGTTTTCCTTTGCTCTGTCTCTTCTCCTTCCCTTTTCCAAAAATTCAGTGGGATCTAGCAACATTTAGCTCTTTCCAGTGCTGTTGACTTGTGGAGCCTGGGTTTCATTCTCCCTCGGGGGAGATGTTGTACCCACCATTTGGAGCTGCTGCTCATTCCTAGAGTCCCCATCTGGGATGCAGCATGTTTCCAGTGGCAGGAGACACTGAGCACAAATGCCAAGTACCCGCTGCTTTTGTTTCAGGATGGAGGCAATGGCAGTGCTTCCCAGAGGTGTCTGGGTGAAGCAGGTGCTGCCTTTCCTGCAGGCTGGGAGCACTGAGAGTGCCATGCTTGGGTGTGCACCCACCGCGTGCTCAGCTTCCTGGGATGATCAGCTGGCCCAGGCCCCCTCCCTGGTGCTGACCTCCTGTGCTCTCCTTTCCAGTGAACGGGGACACCGTGGGTGCTGCGGACATGGATGAGGACAGGCCTGCAGCAGGTGCCGGTGTTCCAACCCCGGCAGCGTCCGGCACGGCTGACAGCTCCGCTGCTCCTGCCCTTCCTGCCCTGAGCAGCTCTGGAGAGGCCGAGGAGGCGGCCTCAGGCCCCAGTGCCCCCCCGGCTCGGGCAGCCATGCTCGCCTTGGATGCTCTGCCCCCCGGGTAAGCTCTGCCTGTGGCCCTCAGGGTGGGGAACAGGAACCAACTGGGGCACTGCCGTGTGCTGGGACAAGAGGCTGTTGGAGGGAGGGAAGTGCTGCCCCTGGAGCTGGTGGAGGTGCTGGTGCTCAGGAGAGCAGGGAGGGCCTGGGGCGGGTGCCAGGGATCCTGTGCCCCTTGCCTGGCACAGCTGGTGCTCCCTGTGTGCCCAGGATGCTCTGGGCTGGGGCCTGTGCCCGCTGGGTGTTTGGGGCAGTAAACAGTGCATGGGCATCTCTGTGCCAAGCAGCCTCTCAGCAGCTGTGCCAGGGGAGCAGCAGAGCCCTCCACTCTCACAGGGCTGCTGAAGGGATCAGTCAGAGGAAAACGCCCAGGAGAGTGAGCATGGATTTTCCACTGAGCAGGAGGGCACGGACATGCTCTGGGAACAACACAGAGGCATGGTGGGGGCAGGACCCTCCAACAGCGGTGCACATTCACGCTGGTGTGGATGCTGCTCATCCTCCTCCTCCTTCTCCTCCGTGGGACGTCGGGAAGGGGCTGGAGGAGAGCGGGGTCTGCTGGCTCTGTGAGGGGCAGCAGTCAGGGGCTGGGCTCAGCCCGCAACGTGTTGCAGCTGCGTCGTTCTCCCCTTGTGCGAGACGCCTTGAATTCTGGGCGGGGGGTGAAATGGCCTGTGTTTGGGATGAAGGGAGCTGTTTATTTTGCTTTGGCTGAGGCGATGCCTGGAAGGTCAGGGCCCTGCTCGCGTGTCAGTCACAGGTAATTAGGGTTAACGGCTCACTGTGCCTTTATGCGGGTGTGTGAGGGTTTCTGTTCTCCTGGCCTGGGCGCTTCCTGTTTCCAGGCAGCTGGAAAAGTCCAGTGCTCTCAAAAAGGCCTTTATTCCAGCCAGAGCTTATGCCCCTTTCTGCTCCTACCAGGTAGACTGAAGGTCTCCTTTTCCCCACCTGGGGCTGGAAACAGCCTGTTGTTTCTTTCCCGGGGCGGGGAAGCCTCAGGATTCTGGAGGCCCAGGAGGCTGCAGGCGCTGTTTTCTAAGATACACGAGGCTGGATTTACCTGGCCCTGCCAGGTGGAAAAGTGGCTGTGTCCTCCCTGCCCATCTCCCCGTGGAGCTCACACACCAGAGAATCGGATGTGTCAGAGCAGGGAGGAGGATAAAGCTGTTGTGTCTTGGGAGATGGATGGAGAGGAATGACGGAGGGGGGTAGTGAGGCATTCTCCAGACTGAGCTCCTGGAACCTGGATCTCTGGAGCCACCTTTGATCAGCACCTTCTGTGCTGGCTGTGGGATCTGTAGCGGGAAAGAGGAGAGCACGAGGAGGAGCTGTGCTGTGGTGGCCTGGGCAGGGGGAAACCACAGATCAAGGTCTTCCCAGGTGAAGGAGAGCGGAGAATTGAATCCATTGAGGTGTCCATGGTGTGAGCCCTGCCCTGAGAGCTGCCAGAGCAGGTCCTGAGCTAACTGGGATTTGCTGAACTGGGATTGCACAATGCTGTGTCCCTGGGGTGTTGTAAATGAGCTTCTGGAGTTCTCTTGAGCCCTGATCCAGGGAGGCTGGTTTTTGGTGGGCACACCTCACCATGGAATTATTCTGATTGGTCGTTTGGGGCCCAGCTTGGGAGATGGGCATGCAGGACAGCCCTGGCTGGGATGGCTGTGAGAGCACTGCAGGGTCCATGGGGGATGGCTCCTGCTCTGCCACTCCAGGAGCAACGTCACTACAGAGCTGCCAGGCACATCCCTCCCGAACCCTGCACCGTTCTCTGAGCGTCTCCTTCCTTCCCTGGGAGCGTGGGGAGCACTCACTTCAGCCTCTGGAGGATGGCCCCAGCCTCCCTGCTTGTTCTGGGCTGTGACAGATGGTTGGGTTCATGTGGGGATCCGGAACGATTTGCTCTGCTCAGATCTCCGTGGCTCAACATCTGCACCAGGTGTGGCGGCTCAAAGGCATCCCTCACACAACTGGGAGTCTGTCTTAGGGGCTGGAGAGGGCTGGAAGGAGTTCTGAGTAATTCCAGCCCCGACAGTGCCCAAAACCTCTTTCACATCCTCTGGGCAGTGTTCCGCTGCGGAGCTGGGAGCATGTGTGGCGCTGGAGCTGTGGCTGCAGTGCCCGAGGCCTTTGGGGTCCCAGCTCTCACGCTGGGGCTTCCAAGTGCATCGATAGCGAAGGGAGGGGAGGGGGGCACAAGAGCTGCTGCCCCCTGCATCTGGATCCTATCAGGGATGATCCTGTGTGGGGACAGGCAGCTGGAGCAGGGGGTGTGTGGTGCTGTCTCGCCTGCACAAAGAGGTGCTTTATGCTGCCTGGCAGAAACCATGGGGCTGTGGTTTCTTATGTAAGGAGGGCGTTTTGTTTGGACTGAAGGGTTGCCTCAGCTCTGCCACTTCCCGGTGCCCAGGCTCCCTGCATCCATGGCCATCGTCAGCCTGTGGGCAGCTGGAGAGGAGCCGGCAGGGCCTGGCATGTTGGGCGCTTTTGTGGTTGCAGTGTGGTGCGTGTGAGGAGAGCTCCCACCACCCAGCACTCCCAAAGCCAGGGATCTCCCGTGCTGGGGGCCGTGTGGAGCTGGGCAAGGTGGTCTGAGCAAGGATGGGTTGTCCCCAGTGTCCCCATCTCTGTGTGTCAGCGGTAGCTGTGGTTCATCCATCCAAGCCAGCCATCAGCAGTCACTCCTCACATCACCGAGGAGCTGCTGGTGAGCAGCGGGTGAGGTGGGGACAGGGGACATCAGGCAGTAGAACAGCTCTGTCCTCAGGGCTGCGTGTTCCCTGCCAGCCTGGGCTGGCTCCCTTGCTGTCACACAGAAGCTGGTGTATTAATTTCCTAGAGATTTTTGTGGTGATTAATTGAGACAGAAGATTGAATGGGGAGGGAGGCCTGTGGGAGTAGAAGTGTGGCAGAACACTTTATCTGTCAGCAGCTGCTGGCTCGCCTCCTCTGCTGCAGGATAAAAGCTGACAAGAAAGCATGGGCTCCACAGAGCTTTTACCTTTGCCAGGGTAAATTCATGAATGAATTCACATGAAGAATGATTCCAGTGTGGCCCTGTAAAGCCAGGCTGTTGTCACCTGGGCTGTCCTCAAGGCCACCGTGGCCTGAGTGCCATGGCCACATGTGTACTTAAGCTATAGCTGTCAGCAGCGAGCCCAGGGCTGCCAGGGAGAGAACCCAGCCCCAGCCCGAACTCAAACACTCTCCTTTGAAGAAGTATTAGGAGAAATAATAAAAAAAAAATTACATCAGAAACACAGGGCATAAAACTGACCCTGTGTGAAATCTTATGCTGAACTTTCTGGGGTGAATTAGGAATTTATGCTCCGAGCTATGCCTGTTGAGGAAGCAGAGTGCTGCAGCCCCTCTCCCAGAGTCTCCATCTAGGAAAGCCAGCAGCTGCCATGCAGAGCTGTCAAATAAAGGTTGGAATGCCAAGGATGTGAGGGTCTGGGCTCCCTGACCCACCAGGGGCAACTCTCTGGATGTTCTTGGTGCCAGCAAGGATCACCTGCCTCATGATTTTATTTTCCTTGCAGGTGGGAACAGCGGGAGCTGCCGAATGGTAGAGTCTACTATGTAGACCACAACAACAAGACCACGACGTGGGAGAGACCCCTTCCTCCAGGGTAAGGGGCTCGGGGGCTCCAGGCCTTGCCTCAGGTGGAGGTTGGATGTCTTGAAGGGATGTTCATGGCATCCTGCTGGGAGCTCCACTGGTGTCCCAGCATCCTGTCAGGCTTCATGTGCCCTTGCAGGAGCTAGTCAAAGAGTTACTCGTCCTTTGTATTTCCTTTTGGTGGATTTTTGTCCAAAAGGGCCCCTTTAGGTGTGAAACCAGGGGTTATGGTGGAGCTGGGCATGGAGCCCTTGTGTTGGAGAGTGTCAGTCTGCAGGACTCCCAAACTGTGTGAGACACACGGTGACAACTTCCATGGGTGCTTCCAGGTGGGAGAAACGCGTGGATCCTCGAGGCAGGTACTACTACGTGGACCACAACACCCGGACCACGACGTGGCAGCGCCCCACGGCCGAGTACGTCAGGAACTATGAGCAGTGGCAGTCGCAGCGCAACCAGCTCCAAGGGGCCATGCAGCAGTTCAGCCAAAGGTTCCTGTACCAGGTGAGGGCCAGGTGTGGCGGTGGCAGGGGTCTCACCTGGCCCTCCTGCTGGTCTCACCAGAGCCACAAGAGCGTGGGAAGGCGCTTACTGGGCTGCATGGGGTCTCTGAGCAGTGAACTCAGAGCAGTGCCTGGATGGGAGCCCACAAACTCCTCAGCTGCCTGCAGAGGCCGCGGGGGAGTGACTTGCTTTTTATAAACCAGCTTGCATGGCCCTGAAGGGTGGTGGGAGGTGTCCTCAGCAGCCTGTCCCCAAGGCCTCTCCAGTGCCAGTGTGGCCAGGCACACACTCTCCCGTGGCTCCCATCAGGCAAACCCTGCTGCTGACCCGTGGGGCTGCAGAACCTGCTGTGAGGGCTGAGGGAGCCATATGTCAGCTGTCCTGGTCTGTAGCAGGACAGGAGGCTCTGGGGCCTGAGCTCACTCCTCCCCAGGTCTCAGTTGGGCTGAGGACAGTGTTGCTGGGTCCTGGGTGCAGCAGAAGCTGCAGACCTGGGGTGCAAGTGAAGAGGGCTGCAGGACCCAGGGATCAGAGTGCAAGGAATGAGCTGGGCTTCGCCAGCTCCCTCCTGCTTCCTCTGCTGCTTCTCCTCATTCCTGGTTTGGGCTGAGTATTCCCGTTTCCTTGCTCGGGGCGTGGTCTGTCAGCCATTCTGTTCCTGGGCAGGGACCACACTTGTCCGGGCTGTACCTATGCCATAGAGCTGGACCCAGATGTGGGGGGTGAGCACCTCTGCTGACCTGAGCAGTGCTGGTGGCCTTGGGCTGCAGGGAGAGCAGTGCTTGGGAAAGGCCAGCCTGGTGCGTTTCTGCCTCCCAGAGCAGCAGTCTGGCCCCATGCAGTGGTGAAATTGCACTTGTGCCAGAGGCAGGTGAACAGGTGTGGAGGGAAGGTGGGCAGTGTAGAGGGCCCAAATTCTCATCGGCTTTCATCTCCTCGGAGAAATCCAGGAGTCCCAGCTGGGACTGGAGTGAGCTCAGGGCTCCATCGAGGTGCTCAGCTGCTTTCAGTGCAGGCAGTGCAAAATCCATTCTGTGTGGGACACAACTGGGCCCTCTCCCGGGCCTGCAGGAGCAGCTCAGCCCCTCTCCTCCCCTGCCTGTCCCTCCCTGGATGTCTCTCCAACCCTTCCAAGCCTCAGAGGGGGGAGCAGGACCCCCATGACTGTGCAGGCGCTGCCTGCGCTGCCCTGCACGCCGTTCACCAGAGCCCAGTGGAGGGGCGCTGGGAGGGGGCTCCCCTGGGAGGAGGCTCCCACCGTGCCCAGCGGGGCTCTGGGCCTGTCCCTCGCTCCCTGCCAACGCCAGCCTTGGAGCCACTCCAGCGCCGTGCGACTCGCCCTGGCCACGCTCTGCCGAGGGAGGGACTCAAGCTCCAAATTTAGCCTGATGAAACGATTGTACTTTTTGTTTCGAGCTCTGCTGCCAGCAGTGATGCCTCCTGCCCTGCCTCCTGCCCCACAGGGGCTTTCTGCTTTACTTGCCCCCGCCTCCAGCATTCCCCTGCCCTCCTTGCTGGAGGGGATGGTAGGGGGGTGATGAGCAGTGAGGCAGAGCCTGGAGGGCCCGGGAGAAGCCAGGGAACACTCTCCCAGCAGACACCCCAGTGCTGCATCCCTTGCATGAAGGGTCTCTGGCACGGGGGCCAGGCTGTTCCAGGGGCTGTGGGGAGCTGCCAGGAGCTCTGCCATAGTAGTTTTAATTGGCTATTTTTAGGTGCCAGTGAGGTGGTACCTCTGTACGTGACTCGGCTGTGTGTCTATGCAGCCTGTCCTGGCGGGGAGGGAGCAGACACTGCCGCAAGTCCAAGCTGTGCTGGCCACGCCAGCCCTGGCACAAGGGGTCAGGTACGAGGGACGAAGCTCCGAGGGGCACAGACTGTGCCAGGACATCCCCGGGGTGCTGCATCCATCCAAGTTTTGGTGCCTCTCTGGGAGTCGGGGACCCTGGCACCCTGAGGGCCGGAGCTGCCCCTGGTTCCAGGCAGGAGGGCTGGGTCTGGCTGCGGGTGCCGTTCCCTGGGCCCAGGCTGACTCGGATCCATCCCGGTGTGGGGGGCTGGGACACAGCCCCCCTCCAGCAGCTGGGTTTTTACCTTTTGGGTAACGATGCATTTCTTATTTAACCATTAAAAGCACTGCCAGGCTCCCTCCTGCCCTGGACCCCAAGGACCCTCCATCCCCAAGGAGCCCAGTGGGGCTGGGGCAGGGGTTTGCACCCACTGAGGCAGGATACCGGCCCGTGCCCCCCATCCTGGGCCACCCCCGGCTCAGGAGAAAGGGGCTTTTGTGCGGGGCAGGGGCGGGGGCCGGAGCCGCCCGTGTGCGCGGGCTGAATGCGGGCTCAGTGAGCGCATCCCGCACCCGGCCCTGCCCGCGGAGGAGGGGGCCGCCATCCCGCCAGGAAGCGTGGGGCGTGGACAGCGCTTGTGGGAATGATTTCATTGGAAAGGCCTGCGATATTTTTTCCCCTCTTGTGTGTGGTTCTTGGAGGAGGCTGGAGGTGTATGTGGAGGGGACGCCGGAGCAGCCGCGCACGTCCGGAGCCCTCCGGGCCGTCCCGCTGCCCTCGGCCGGCGCAGTCCCTGCCCCTGCCCTGCCACCCTTTGGCTGCCCCAGCCCCTGCTTAGGCTGGGCTTTTGGGCTTTTTTTTTTTTTTTCCCTTTTGCTTTTTTTGTTTCTTTTTTTAACCCCCTTTGAGTGTGCAAGTTTTTTTTAGTTCCCTGGGAGCTGTGGGCCAAGGAGAGGCGAGTGGGAGAGGAGCTGGCTGGCTCACCTCTACGTTCTGCTCCTCCCAGCCATCCTGGCTCTGGGGTTTATTCCGTGTTTTTGATCTCTCTGTTGTCTCTAGTCCTCCGGAGCCCCATCCGACAATGATCCTCTGGGGCCCCTTCCTCCCGGCTGGGGTAAGTACTGCGCTGCCTCAGCTGCCCCTGCAGGGCCCCCAGGGGACACTCCACAGCAGGACCCTGCCCATCCCACGGGGAGCACCGTGCTCCCATCCCTGGCATTACTGGGAAGGGTGGCCGTGGAGCCAGCGCTCCCTGCGCTCGGCTGCACGTGGGGCTGAGTCTGCCTGTGACTAGCACGATCTCTGATGTGAAATTCAGCGGTTTTTCCCCTTTTCCTGGAGGAGTTCCCAGTCTCTCTCAGCTGCTGAATGCAGAAGTGCTTGTGATTGTCCTTTGGATGGGGGAAGATGCTGGGGATCCAAGTCCTTGCTTGTCCCCAGACCCTTCCTCTGGCGAGCAGGGATTTGTCCTGCTGCTGTGTTGCCTCCTGGGATGCTCTGCCTGGGTCTGTAGCAGGGCTGGGAGCTGGCAGGAGCGGAGCTGGCTGTCCCGTCGTGGCCCAAGCATTGTGTGCTGGGACATTGTGAAAAGTCCCTGTGCCACCCCTGGGGCAGAGAGACCCCCTGCATGGTGAGAGGGCAGGCTGGGATGCTCGTGGGTGCAGGAGCGGGGTTAAAATTGCAGGAGCTTGGAGCAGGACAGAGGGGCCCAGGTTGCTCAGGGAGTCCCCAGGGGCAGTGTCGTGAGGGGGGTGGTACTGAAGCCCTTGCTGGGTGTCCCAGCCTCCATCAGCAAGGAGAAGGGACCCATTCCCAGTGCCAGCTGGGCAGGCTGGGGAGGTGCAGCTGTGCATGGGACTGGTCTCCAGGATGGGTGGGATCTCTGGGATGGATGCAGTCCTGGCCGTCATGTGGGGGCAGCTGCCCGTAGTCCAGGAGTGAGATGGAGCAAGGGGCTGGTGCTGGCCAGGAGGGAGACAGGGAGTGACAGAGAGGTGACAAGGTGTCCCTGCCTGCGCGGAGCAGGGCCGAGTGTGCGGGAGTGACGCAGCACATGGAGGAGGAGGCGGTGTGGGGCACACACAGTGCTGGAGAGGCAGGGTGTGTGTGCTGGGGCTGTTTTGTGCCTGTGCAGCACAGGGAGGGTGTGTGTATGTGTATGTTCACACATGTGTGCGCTGGCAGCAAGGCCATGGAGGGAGTTTGGGAAAGCACCTGTGCATCCATGTGGAGGGGATACCGCTGCGTGTCCCAGGAGGGAGTGTGTGTGTGTGCCATGAAGGCGTGTGGCTGAGCACAGCCCCTGTGCCAGCCTGGCAGGGCATTGGCAGTGCTGCCCTCTGCCCTGGCACCTCCTGCACACTGGCACTGCTGGGCTGAGGCAGCTCGGGCACGCGGAAGGAATGTGGGGTTTATCCTGCCTTCTCCAAACGAGCCAGGGAGGTGAGCTGGGAAGGGGAGGGCTGTTCCCAGGACTCCAGCTAACACTTCCTCTCCCTTTTCTCCTAGAGAAGAGACAGGACAATGGGCGAGTGTATTACGTGAACCACAACACTCGGACCACGCAGTGGGAAGACCCTCGCACGCAGGGGTAGGCAGCCGTGGAGGGAGCAGGGAGGGTGCTCGTGGCTTGGGAAGATGCAGTTCTCCAGGGACCTGCCCAGGCTGAGGACCTGTTGCTGGCCTGCACTGAGGCCGTGTGTCCCACAGATGGAGAGTGAAGAAGCTCTGACAGTGCTGTGGCCGTGGCCGGAGTGCTGCTCAGGCAGGGCTCCTCTCTCGGGGTGCGGGCAGGCGCTCGCCAGTCCCGTGCCGTGAATCCTTCCTTTTGCCTGGCACGGAGCTGCAGTTCATGGGGGCACTGCCTGAGGGACCAGTCCAGTGAGCCCTTCTTTGCCAGCAGGATGATCCAGGAGCCGCCGCTGCCGCCGGGCTGGGAGATGAAGTACACGAACGAGAGTGTGCGGTACTTTGTGGACCACAACACCCGCACCACCACCTTCAAGGACCCACGCCCGGGCTTTGAGTCCGGGTAAGCCCCAAGCAGCGAGTCCGGAGGCTCGTGTGGGCTCTGACAGAGGAGAGCTGCACCCCTGTGACCCTTCTCCTGCCTGGCCAGGGATGGGGGCTGCTCAGGGCAGGGTTGCTGACCCAGGCCCTGCTGCTTTGGCAGGAGCAAGCACGGCGGCTCCCCGGGCGCGTACGACCGGAGCTTTCGCTGGAAGTACCACCAGTTCCGTTTCCTCTGCCACGTGAGTAGAGTGGCTGTGGGTGGCTGCATGGGTGCCCTGAGCCCGTGGGCAGCTGTGGGCAAGGAGGGCTCTACCAGCCTCACACAGCCCCGTGCCTCTGCCCTGCCCGCAGTCAAACGCGCTGCCCAGCCACGTGAAGATCAGTGTGTCCCGGCAGACGCTCTTTGAGGACTCCTTCCAGCAGGTAGGGAGGTGCCGGGACCATGGAGTTGGGCAGGAGCGCGGAGCTGGCCCTCAGGAGTGGAGCTGGCCCTGGCCATGGTGACACTTCCCTGCTTGTCCCCAGATCATGAACATGAAGCCGTACGACCTGCGGCGCCGGCTCTACATCATCATGCGAGGGGAGGAGGGCCTGGACTATGGCGGCATCGCCAGGTGAGCACGGCGTGCCGGGCCACGGGGCTGTGCCCTGACTGTGCCCTGGGTCCTGTGGGCAGTGCAGGCACGGGGCAGCCGCACTCAGGGCCCCCAGCCCTTGGGCAGAGGAGTCCAGGGGCTTTCAAATGGGAAATGGGGTTTTAGGAATGGTGGAACACCCTGAAAGCATCGCACCAGCCTGTTCCTGCGAGTGGGAGCACAGGGGGCCCAGCTGGGGTTCTCCTGCTGCCTCCAGGTGTGGGGGGGATGGGCTGAGTATCCTCTTCTCCCTGCAGCCAACAGGCCCTGGTGTTCCCAGACAGTCAGTGTGTGCCAGGGCAGACAGGCTGTGATGTGGTTGCTGCAGCCCTGCTGCTGCCCCAGGATGGTGTTACCACAGGGTGTGGGCTGTGGCTCGGCTGGAGGGTGTCCTGTGTCCCTGTGAACCCCCTCTGGCTCACCTGGGACATCTTGGAGCTGGGCTGGCACATCCCTGTCCGCTGCCACCCAACGCTCGCCTGCTGCCCTTCGTGGGGCTGCTCCCTTGGCTCTGGTGCCGGGCTCCTGCTCCTCCTCTCTCCGTGTCCTGCCAGTGGTTTTACCCTATGGTAGGTTACGTCATGCTGTTCTACCACAGGGTAGAACCACGGACGGGATGCTGGGGCTGCCTCCACATCCGAGGATTCCTGTCTGCCTGCACAGCCAGGGGAGCAAAGCCAGGGTGGTGCTGTCTCGGGCTTGGCGTGGGGCTCCTGGGGCAGCGTGTGCAGAGGGACTGGGTGCACTCAGGGGATGTGTACATGTGGGACAGCCTGGCTGGGACTGAGCGTGTGGCACCTGCCGGGGTTCCCGATGCTCTGAGCAGGGCCTGTGGCGAGCTGGTGTCTCCAGAAACACTTCACAAACCCCAAACAGCACCCTGGGGAGGGGACACCCTCGCACAGTCACAGCAGTGCCCAACACCTGCCCAGCACCCTGAGGAGGTGGGCACCCGGTTGGGGCAGGGTCACACACTGTCCCCTCCCTGAGCCACTTGTCACCGTGTTCCCTCGTCTCATCCCAGGGAGTGGTTCTTCCTCCTGTCCCACGAGGTGCTCAACCCCATGTACTGTCTCTTCGAGTACGCGGGCAAGAACAACTACTGCCTGCAGATCAACCCCGCCTCCTCCATCAACCCTGACCACCTCACCTACTTCCGCTTCATTGGCCGCTTCATCGCCATGGTGAGAGCTGGGGGATGGCACCAGGGGTTTGTGAGGGGACGGGGTGGTCAGCAGGGTGAGGGGCAGCTCCATGTGCCATGGCTGTGCCAGGCTCAGCGCTGCTGCCCTCCATGAGCCCTTCCTTGCCCATGTGTGGGTCCGTGGGAGACAGGCCTTCAAGGGGGTGCTGTGGGATGATGCATTTTAAATCCAGGGAATGGCCGTGGGGCCAGAGGAGACCTGGTTTCCCAGGAACTGTGTGACAGGGATGGATGGCTCCAGGTCTTTGGCTGTCACCCCAGGTGCTGTCGGATCTGCAGCTCCAGGGACTATTTTTAGCCCCAGTAGTGTGAGATTTTCCAGCTGCCCAAGCTCCAGAGCAGCTCCTCCCGTTTGTCTCAGATTCCTCAGGGCCAGTGTGTCCCAGACTGGCAGGGGGGGGCTGCCGAGGCTCCCCGGGCCCAGGGAAGGGTCCCTGGCCCAGAGCCCCACGGGGTGTGTGCGGAGGCGGCTCCGGCCCCGCTGTCCTGCCCTGCCCTGCCCTGCCCCGCCTCGCAGGATACCAATAAAACCCCAGACTATTACTCACCGCTGGGCCGTTCTAGACAAGCGTCTGCATTATTTTTGGCTGCCTTTGCCTCGGGGCTCCTGGAAGCCAGGGATTCAGGGAAGCCACAGCACAGCTCTGTTTAAACAAGTGCTCTTAATAGAGCTGTGAGGGGAGAGGGAGACGCGGTGGAATTTGTGGTGGGGAGGGAGAGGGGCTGCAGCCCACCCGCCCCGGGCAGCGCTGTCGGGGCAGCCCACCCTCCCCATCGTGTGTGCCAGGCTGGAGTGAGTGCCACAGCTCAGGAACCCGGGAATGAGTCCCCTCTGCCCTGTGGCTGCCCCAGCGTGGAGCGTTGTTTCGCCCCAGGGCTGTGTGACTCGGTGTCCCCTCCCTGCCGCAGGCCCTGTACCACGGGAAGTTCATCGATACCGGCTTCACGCTGCCCTTCTACAAACGGATGCTGAACAAGCGCCCAACGCTGAAGGACCTGGAGTCCATTGACCCCGAGTTCTACAACTCCATCGTCTGGACCAAGTGAGCGCCCCACGCTCCCTCTGAACCTGCTGCGGGCGGGCAGAGCTCTCCCCACAGCCACTCACTGCTGCTGGGTGCCTCCATCAGAAATCACATCCCGGTGTCCCCCACAGGGAGAACAGCCTGGAGGAGTGTGGCCTGGAGCTGTACTTCATCCAGGACATGGAGATCCTGGGCAAGGTGACCACTCATGAGCTGAAGGAAGGCGGCGAGAGCATCCGTGTGACAGAGGAGAACAAGGAGGAGTACATCATGTGAGCGGCCGTCCCGAGGGTCCCGTTGGGTGCCTGCCCCCAGTGGCTGCAGGGGTGGGACTGTGGGGCTTGGGTCGTGGCCATTTCTCTGGGCTACGTGGCCTGCGACAAGCTCGAGCTGGCGCAGTTGGCCGAGCTCTGCTGCGGTCTGGATTGCTGCGGGCTGGGCAGTTGCCAGTACTTTCAGGAAAAAGGAGAGGGGAAAGAGGGTGAGGCTGCTCTCCCATCCCATGGCTGTTCCCCCTGCCTGCCTGGGGGCTGCCTGGGGGCTGCCTGGGGGCTGCCAGGGCCAGCTCAGCTCCAGCCAGGGGACGTGGTTTGCACTACGGGGGCCCCCAAGGCTGCTGTACTGGCCTTGGGGCTGATGCTGCTCATGGATTTGGGGACAGAGACAGAAACCCACCAGTGGGAATTGAGGGGAGCCCTGGTGCTTTCAGGGGAGCCTCACTCCTCTTCCCCGCACTCCCAGGGCCCTCATTGCCAGTGGGAGGGATCCTGGGGTTTCCCTGTGCCAGGCCAGCGGTGCTGGCTCTGTGCCGACCCCGTCTGCCTCCGCAGGCTGCTGACGGACTGGAGGTTCACACGGGGGGTGGAGGAGCAGACCAAGGCATTCCTGGATGGCTTCAACGAGGTGGTGCCACTGGAGTGGCTGCGCTACTTCGATGAGAAGGAGCTGGAGGTGAGCTGGCACCTGGGGACGTGGATGCGGAGTGGCACGTGGTGACCCGGCTCATGCTCTGTGCCCGTCGGCTCTGCTGACCAGGGTACAGCCCTGGGTGTTGGGTCTGGGGGTGGCTCCTTGTGTCCATTGGCAAGAGAACATCTCATTGGATGGGAGGAATTCCTCCCAGGCACCTCAGTGCTGGCACCTGGGCTGGTTGAAGGCTCACACCGGAGGAGCTGGTGCTCAGAGCGCGGGTGCAGGGCCCCGTCTGTCCCCTGCTGAGTGTCCCCTGTCCCCAGCTGATGCTGTGCGGGATGCAGGAGATCGACATGAACGACTGGCAGAAAAATACCATCTACAGGCACTACACCAAGAACAGCAAACAGATCCAGTGGTTCTGGCAGGTCAGTCTGAGCCCGGCTGAGGGCGTGAGATGCCCTGGCAGGAGCTGTCCTGCAAGATGGGCCCGGGATCCTGCTCACCTGCCGCATTCCTGCTGTAGGTGGTTAAGGAGATGGACAATGAGAAGAGGATCCGGCTGCTGCAGTTTGTGACAGGGACCTGCCGCCTGCCCGTCGGGGGCTTTGCTGAGCTCATCGGTGCGTCCCGGGGGGCCCGTGGGGGTGGCACCTTCCTGTCCCTGTGCCTGTCCCCACACAGAGCACACAGCAGCAGGTTGGCAGGGGAGCAGCTGCGAGGTCTGAGCACAGTGATCCTGTCTGGTGGTGTGCCATTCCCAGACACGTTCTTTGGCTGTGACTGTCCCACCAGGGTTAACTTTGTCGGGCTGGTCTGTAATCTCAATCTGATTGAGGTTGGGTTTCTGATTGTATTTTGATTCTTGTGCGACAAAGCCTCTTTTTCAGAAAACCGCAATGTGGTTTCACTCTTATCCTTTAATTTGCTGCTTTTTGGGGCCTGTACCAGCCTTTCCCCGACTTTCCTGGCATTCGTGTCAAGCCAACCATCTTGCTTAACCCACTCAGTCATTCTTGCTGGCGTATTAGCATTTTTCAGCCCCTGGATCCTCTCTAGGTATTCCCAATCTGTTTAAAAGCCACGTGAGTGACTCAGACTTCCTGTGCCAGGTCCTTTAAAACTCTTGGATGGACTCTTACAATCCTGAGGGTTTACAGATCCGTAGGTTTTAGCACTTGCTATGGAACCGTTGTGCTCAGAGATGGTGCTCTTGCCCCTCTGTGCTGTGAATCTGCTTTTTGCTTTCTCCTTTGTTTTTTGAACATCCTCTCTGCAAACAGGCAGGGATTGCTGCCATGGGTTTATGTCCCATATGTCCCTGGGATCGTAGGGCCATGACCGTGGATCTCAGTGTGTGTGGGAGGGGTTTCTTTTTCAGCTCCCGGTCATGTAATGAGCTTTGCTGTGCTCATCATTAACAGGCAGCAACGGGCCCCAGAAGTTCTGCATCGATAAAGTTGGCAAAGAGACGTGGCTGCCGCGGAGCCACACGTGGTAAGTCCCTGCCCCTCAGCCTGGCCCGGGCTCTGCGGGGCTGCACGGGGCTCTCCATCCCATGGGATGGACCTGCTGTTCCTGGCCGTGTCCCAGCCTCTGCTGCCTCCCCAGCTTCAACCGCCTGGATCTCCCTCCCTACAAGAGCTACGAACAGCTGAAGGAGAAGCTGCTGTACGCCATCGAGGAGACGGAAGGGTTCGGACAGGAGTGAAGTAGCTGTGGGGCGTTCCCCGAGCGCTGCTGGCCGGTGCCCAGGGCCGAGCCCTCCCCGGGATGTGTGCAGGCACCTACAGACACTGTGGCTCTTGTTCCCGGGCGAGGTCTGCACTGACACAGCCCTGGGGGATCGGGGCTGTGTTTCCCTCCCTAAGGAAATCCGAGGTGTGATGGAGAGAGGGCACAAGTGGTCAGCTCGCGAGGGCTGGCGCAGAGGGGCTGGGGGGCAGCACAGGGGCACCGAGGCTCCCTGGCCCCCCTCACAGACACAGTTACGTGTTTGGTACAGGCTCTTGCTCCCCCTCATGTTTTCTGCCTTTTCACGGCCTTTTGGTAGTGGCAGGTGAGGGGGAAAATGGCTCTCAGACTGACTTTTGGGCCCTATGCTGCACCCAGCAACAGTAACAGGGACACCCAAGATGATGCTTCTGAGGGGCTCTTGTGCACCGCCTGAGCGCCAGGACAGCTGCTTCCCAGGCCAGACCTGCAGCCACTGGAGCCAGAGCCTGGCTGAGCATTTCCGTGGCGTGTCCTGATTTGCAGCCCGTGGCCCCTGGGCAGTTGTATTTAAGCGATGTGGTTTCTGCTGGGAGTTGGTGCTCCACAGCAGCCCCGGGGCTCTGGGCCCTGCCAGCCTTTGCTCGGACCCTGGGTTCTGCCCACACTCCCTGTGTTCCCTGTGTTGCCAGATGGGCTGTGGCAAGGGCAAGATCACCTGGATGTCACCTCTGCCCCTCCCTGTGCGTGCCGGGGACAGATGCGGCGCATTCGTGTCCGTGTGTCCGGGGGCCTGTGGAGCCAGGACCCTGCAACGGCTCCGGGCTGGGAACCGGCCGGTTCTGCACGGCCCCGCCTGCTCTGTGCGGCTTCGTGTGCAATAAACGACAAAGCAGCTGCCGAGGTGTGCCTGTGTGCTGGATCCGTGTGTGTCCTGGGTCAGTGAGTGTGTCCCAGCTCTGTGTGTGTTTCCCAAGGTGGGGTCTGTGCAGGGCTGGGGCTCCAAGGCCATGATGGGCAGCTGGAGCTTGGCCCTGGGATCACAAATCCTGGGGATTTTGTCCTTGGCCCGCTCTCTGTCACCAATGATGACCCCAGTGCCTCCCCGGGCTCGCAGCCTCCTGCAGCCCTGGGAGCTGCTCAGCCCGGCTGGGGGTGACAGGGCCACCAGCTCTGTCCCACCTGTGCCACACCCACAGGGGCCGGGGCACAGAGCCAGATAAACACAGGGCTAAATACAATTTCATCTGGTGCACGAGATTGGTTGATGGCGATGGATTAGCCCTGGAAAATGGGAATACGCTCACTGAGAGTGCAGTGGCTGTGGGCTGAGGCCTCAACACCTCCAAAGACACACTGGGGGAAGGCAAAGTGCTTTATAAAAGTGTAACTAAATCAAATTAAAAGCCTCCCCATGGCTCACCCCCCATCCTGCCCAGGTGAGGAAGAGCAGAGCGCTGCACAGCACACAAGACCCCAATCCAGGGCTTTAGTTTACAAGATTTTTAATTTACAAATAAAAAAAAACTACATCTTTTACTTTTTCTCCTTTTTCTCCTCTTTCTTGCCATCACTCTTCTCCTTATCCTTCTCCTTCTCATCCTTCCTCTCCTTTTTACTTTCTTCTTTTTCCTGTCCTTCCTTCTTCTCGGCATCCCTGTTGGCAATCTTGTTGTTGATGAGGTTGTGCAGGGCCACGACGGAGCGGATGAGCGAGGCCAGGTACACCACCACCATCTGGTCGTTGGTCTTCAGGTAAAAGGCCTTGACAAACTCCTGCAGGTTCACATCTGGGAGCAGGTTGAAGACGTCCTGGAGGTGGTAGATGATCTGGTGGTTGATGGGGAGTTTGCCCAGGGCTACTTTCTCGAGGTAGCTCCTGATGTCCAGAAGCTTGGAGTTCAGTCCCTTCAAACCATGGACCTGGTTTGTGATCCGCTGGGACAGCGTGCCCACCGTGGTGTCCTTGATGTCCCTGAAACCCAGAGAGAATTGGGATTAGAGCCTCACCCTGCTGGGCACCGTCGCTCAGGACCTTTCCAGCTTAGAGCCGCGTGAGCATGGCCAAGGGATGATGGGATCCAGCGCTCCCAGGATTTATGCCACGTGTTTAACGCGCTCCTTGGGCAGTGACACCAGGAATGCTGGCAGGAGAGTGTGCAGGGCCTAGGACAGCTCCCCCCTCACCTCAGCAGGTGCTCCACACCCACTTCCTCGGCCTCCTCCGCGCCGATCTCGCTCGTCACGTGCTCAAAGGTCTTGGAGGTTGGGGTGCCGTCCTAAAGGGACACACAAATGGGGGATTTCAGTCAGGGGATGAGGGATTGCACCGATGAAACCAGAAAAGCAGCCCTAGACAGCCCACAAGGAATCAGAGAGGAACGGCTCTGGTTGGGATGTCCTTGATTTAATCAGTATTACTGACTGCCCCAGAAATCTCTCCTGCTCTGGGTAACTTCCCATTTCTGCATTTTGCTGCTCTGTGCCCAGGGGTAAGCAATGGAAATACCACAATTATTTCTCTCTTCCCTGAGCCAACCTCGTTGCATTTTTGGGGAGCAGCTCCTGCTCTGTTCTGAAGGCCTCAGAAAGGCAAATGGATCCCGTATTTTATATACATCCAAAATTAATTTAAATGCAAGAATTACAGCTGACTCACTGCTGGGTGCTGTTTGTCTGCACGGGGCTCAGTAAGGAGTGAGTTGCTCAGGACAGGCCCACAATGACTGGGCACACCTGGGCACACCTGGCAGCACCTGCAGGCAGTGACGCCCACAAGTTACACACTCCAAGTGCTCCCAGCCGTGACTGTGACACTTCACAGGGTGAACACTCACATCATGGACCTCCTCCACTGAGATATAGGCTTCTGTGGGCAGCCCCAGGTCCTTTGGCTTCACATCAATGATCACCAGCACCTGGGGGAGAAAGAAAATGCTCAGAAAACTGGATTTCAGTCAAATAGTAGGAAGAAAATACCTGGGACAGCTCTTCCCTCCTCAGCACAAGGCTGCTCAGAGGGGTAACCTCAGGCACTGAGACAATGATTCAAAAAACTCCCGATCCCAGTTCCTCAATCACTTCACAGCCACCATGCTGTGTCACCAGCAAAAGAGGTGGGGGCCAAGGCTTCTCAGATGGCCCTTTCAGGGAAAGAGAGAGAACAACAACCCCAAGGCCAAAGGTGGCCCAACTTACCGAGTTGGGGCAGTATCTCTTCATCAGTTCGTTGATGGCGATGTCGTTCTTGTGCAGCTTTGGGCCCGTGTGGTACCAGCCCACGATTCTTTCTCTGGCTGAGCAAAAGCAAAAAGGATTCGGAATCAGAACCACGGGGAGGCCCCAGCAGAGAGACCTGGGCAGAGATTGGGTGGGCAGACTGAGGGTGAGAGTCTGATCCGTGTGGAAGAGAGGGAAGTGGATTACAAGGCCATGGCTTGGGCAGTGCCCACGCTCACTCATCACCGTTACTGACCCACAGCTTTCCTGCTGGCCCCTTCACGGGGTATTTAACAGCTTCTGTTAATTGTGTAGCTCTCAGGGTGCGACAGCCCGGACCTCTGACATCTTGAGATGCAAGTCCCATCCCTGAAGTGTTCAAAACCGTGTGGATGTGGGACATGGTTAGTGGAGAACACAGTGGTGGTGCTGGTTGATGGCTGGACTTGATGACCTTACAGATCTTTTCCAACCTTAAGGATTCTGTGATTAATATGAACTCCCTTTTCCACAGCCCTGAAAGTTTTTGGGAGCGTATCCCTGACTGTCAGAAGATCTCAACTCACCATTGACCTTCTTAAACATTCCATACATATTCTCCAGATAGTCATGGTCCAGGAACCACACGGTATCATCCTTGTCATCCTCATCAAAAGGTACTGGGAATAAAACAAAACACCAGCGTTTAAGAATCCAGCTTCCAGAATTAAAATGTTTATCAAAATGCCCTGGGTTTAGGTATTTTTGGCTGCTAAAGGAGAGTGAGGTTTACTTAGGGGTGTTGACAGTAGTTTGCATTTGTTGTTGGATATGGGGTAATTTGTGCATGGATAGAGCAGTGTCTTCCAAAATCTCAGCACAATCCATTCAAAAAATAATTCAGCGGCTTTGGAGAAGGGCAGGACTCCTGAACTCACCTGCAAAACTGTTGGACACATCCAGGATCTTCTTCTGCCAGGAGCCCAGCAGCACTCCGACCACTCGCTTCTGATTTCCCACTTTTCCTATTCTAAAAGGAAAAACGATTGTCAGACCCTGCCACAAACGGGGGAGGAGAGAGCAGGGACCCCCGCCTCGTGTCGGAGGTGACACAGCGCGGGTAAGAGAGGAGGGTTATTGATTGTGTTATTACTGCTAGTGTTTACAGCCACAAAAGGGCGTTCCGGTGCCCTCGGAACCGAAGCCTGTCCCCGGGGAGGCCGCGGAGGGGCCCATGTCACTCACGAGGGACGGGACCCCGACACCGGCTGCGAAAAGCGAGCAACGACCGATCCCGGTGTCACCCACCGTGGGCTCGGGCACCTCCTGAGATTCAGGGCTTTATTTTTTACTCTAAAACTGCTCGGCACCGGCGGGAGGGAACGGAATCAAGCCCAAATTACCCAGGGTGCCGGAGAAACCAGGTCCCCCCTCCCGGCCCCTGGACCATCCCGCTCCGCCGGGTCCCCACCCGGCCCCGCGTTTCCTCAGGACCCCGCTCCCGGCCCGGCCCCGCTCCCGGCGCGGCCGTGACTCAGCGCCGCGGCGCCGCTCCCGCCCGGCCGCACCTGTTGAAGTGATCGACGACGCTGAGCAGCACCAGCGGGTGCACGACCACCCTGTCCACGGCCAGCTCCGGCATGACGCCCGCCCGCCCGGCCCGGCCCCGCTCGCTCCGACCGCCCGCGCCCGCACCAGGCCCGACCCGGCTCCGCGCCCTCAGCCCGCCCCCAGCGACCGNATCACCGCCATCTTGGGAAGGTGCGTTCGCCACCTTTAGAGGGGAGCGCCGCCGCTTCGGAACGTGGCAACCGCCATCTTGAGAAGGTAACATCACCATCTTGAGAAGGTGCTTTCGCCATCTTGGGAAGGTGTCGTCGCCATCTTGGGGCAGTGGCGTTGCTCCGCCCCGAGGAGGGAAGGGGGCGGGAAGGGGGCGGGCCTCAGCGGAGAACTCCGCCCCTTCCCACCCCCTTCCCCTTCCTTTTTCCCCCCTTTTCTCTGCCTTTTCCCCCTTCTCCCCTTCCCCCTCTTTTCCTCCTCCTTCCCTCTCTTTTTCTCCTCCCGCTTTTTTAAACTCCTCTTTTCCTCTCTCCATTTCTTCCCCTCATTTCCCCCCCATGCCTCCCCTAAGTGGTCCCAATCCTCCCAGGACGGTGGTCCTGGGGCGTCCCGGCCCCCGCAGTTGCTCCCATGGAAGATGAGGGTGGCGTTGGCCTTTCCAAGGGTCAGGGATCTCCGTGACCTCTCCTAGAGCGAGGAATCCCTCAGGACGCAGTCCCGGCCATCCCGCGTGGGGGTGGGAGCGCGGAGGAGCCCTGTGATCATTGAAAGTGCCAGCAGCGCGTTTAATCCTCCCTTCCAGGTGCGCCTGTGCTGTCCCTGCGAGCCGGCCCGGGAAAGCTCCACTGCCCTCGGGCCCTCGTCCCAGAGCCTCAGGGGACGGCAGAGATTCCGCCAACGCCGCGATAAAAGTCCACGAAAATAGGTAGAAATCTTTATTAGTGTTTGGTTTCTTCCCAGGGACCGTGTCAGGTAAAGCCAGTGCCCTGCAGCCTCTCAGATTATGTAGAGGTTTATCCTCCGTGTAAACGAGAAACAGGCTCAGGTGAGACTTTGGAAGGGTTTTTGCACCTCAAGAGCAGAAGCTCACACAGAACTTGTCTTTTACACTTTTGCAGCAAAAAAAAAGTATTACCAGAGGCTGTTACTTCAGAGTCTACATGGAGGAGTTACTAACGTGAAAAACACCAAAGTTGTTGAGGGTGATCTCACAGTTCCTAAAGCACTATGATACCCCTCATTTTCTACACTTCCCCGACATGGTTCTCGTATGTTTCTCGTATGTTTCTCGTATGTTTCTCGTATATTTCTTGTATATAGGGGTAATACTTTGGTATTTCAAAATACCAGATGGTATTTTGGGTGCAATTGAAAGTTTTGTGTTGCTATTCAGCATCTTAAAACGTCACAGATTTTGGCAAAAGCAGCATTAATTTACAAACCGTGCAGAGTCTGAGACCTCTCGTGGAGTATTCAGTTGTTACATCCTTTAGTGTTGCTGCTTAAAAAAAAAAAAGGTCGTCGTCTCGGATGGATTTGCCAGAGGTTTTTTTTTTTTCCCGGCAGAGGGAGATATCTGACCGTGGAATCCTAACACACCCAGGGTTCTTGTCGCTTGTTTTATCAATATACATATAAAACTCAATGTTCAAATTAACTAGTTCAATAAGTAATTTAGCTCATTGATTTTCGGGCATATCCTAAGTGCCATTACAAGCTACGGATATTTTAAATGCCATTACCTAATAGAAGGAATGTTTTAAGCACCTTTTATTGATTTTATTACTGCTTTATTTTGCTGTCTTGGTTTAAAAATCATTTTAACCACTCTGTCATCGAGAAGAAATATATCGTTGGTGAAATACAGTCAATTTCCTAAAAACCTTTGACATCGTTAAATAAGGAATTACAGTTGTTAAATCATGTCAGGCAGTGACGGGGGGACAGCGAAGAGATGGAATGGGGGCAGAGGGCCAGGGGCTGTGCTGGCCTCTGCCACTGTCCCCGGCTATGACAGAGCCAGCTCGGGGCTGCCGGGGCTCCTCCAGCTCCCAGCGCAGCTTTAAACCCTCCGGGGGGTGCCAGACGGGCTGGGAGCATCACCGAGTGCGATGCAGACACAGTTAAGGGGCATTTTAATGACCTGCTGTGGCTTTTTGTTGAAATTACTCTCGAACTTGGCACGTTTGAAGTTGGACTCTCTGGATTGTGTTGCTGGGAGTTTGGGGTATTGATGTTGTACGCACAGGGGTAAACTGAGCCAGCTCCCAGGGATTGCAGTTCCTTCCCTCCCCAGCTCTCGGGGTTTGAGATGATCAGAATTACTGAGCTAATCAGCTGGCAGATGCAGGCTGGGGATCCCGGCAGCGTGGTGCTTAATCAGAGAATTGAGAAGTAAGTAATGAGTGTTGGTGCTCAAGAAAAAGCAGCTAATGAGGCGGTTGGACTGTGGAGTGGCCAACATCCACACAGAGAGGGGATCCTGCTCCGGGGTGCTGAGCTGGGACAGGTCCTGAGCACTGACACCTCGGCTGGAGTGGGGATGGAGCGAGGAAGGGACCTGGGATCTGCTCTTGAAATGGAGCAAGTGATTCCTGCCGTAATTGTTGAGCTTTTATTTTGTTAAAAAAACCCCAATCTAACACACACACAACGTCCAGAAGTTACACACGACTGTTCTCAGAAGCTTACGAATGGTTTCCAGATTGGAAAATAAGACTAAACCATCATAAATTAGTTTAAAAATCAAAGTAATGATTATAAATGTTAAAGCAGGCTCTAGTTGCCTCAGTGAGCTGCAGGGGGAGTGGGCAGCGGGGAATGTTCATGGAAGTGGGGAGGGGGCTGTGCTGGGTCCGTGTCCAGCTCAGAGGGTCCCAGGAGGTGAACATGATGAACCTGGAACTTCCTTCCAAATCCTTGTGTGCTCTGATTCTCCTCCTTTTGCCCCAGTTCTCTTCCTTTTGCTTGGTTTGGGGTTTCACCCTCTCCCCAAGTGCCAGGTTGCTCTGTTCTGGTGGCACACAGGGCACACCTTTAGAGATGTTCTTTCCAGTAATGAGAGGTAGAAAAAGGTCCATGAAAAGATCCATGTAGCTGGGAAATACTGATACCTGGTACTTTGGATCCTAATCCTAAAGGACTTTTACTAGTGTTCTCCTTTAATACTGGTTGGGTTTGTTTTTAGGGAAAAACCTTCCTTTATTTTCCCTACACTTACAGACCTTGTCCAATGATGTGTATTTTCCTTGAGGTGCCTTCTCAAATGTGTTTGATCTCTCAGGAGAAGCTGGACTTCCTCCAGACCTGTTGATAGTCTGTCACATAATACCTTTGTGCTCCCAGTTTGAACAGGAAATACATTTATTTCCCTATAAATACATTTAGCTTTGTCCAAATAACTGTAGTTTCCTGTTAAGATTTCCTCAAGCAGGGTGTGCCATAAACTGGTTTAGAAGGAACGATACTGCCTGGAATTGAGCAAGGATAATGCAAGCCATGGAAGCAGAATAGAAAGCTACCACCACATGAATTGTGATTTATTTGGGTTAAAGTGTAATTCAGTGATGTGCTGACACTGTCTGTCAGTGCACGATGGCGTGAGCCAAGCTGCACTTTGCGTCTGAACACCTCCAGTAGCCATTTTTCCCACCTCAAATTTCTGTCCTAGAATGTCATCTCTAAAGCAAACGATTAAATCGGTAATTACAAATGGGTCTATTCACTTTCTGATATGAACTTTAAATATTTGTGTTGTAGTAATTTATTTCTCTGTTTCCCTGCAGGGTACTTGACCAAAGCTGTGTGTGTATAGATATATAAGATTAAACACATGTATAAAAGTAGAAGTCGTTACTGACCATGTCTGTGAAGATTGTTGCAGTTGCTGCCAAGGGATTTAAAGCCTTTTGTTCCCACCTGGGGGGTAGCAGGTGACTCAGATAATCCTGCCCTCTCTCAAAGAGTGCAATTTTGACCGGTAACTGTGGACATCGAATCCTCACCTCCTTTGGTTAAAAACCAGGAGTATTGTCAACATGTCATCTCACACCATGGAAGATATTTCATGTTTTATATTCCATGCCTCTGATTTTGTTGCCTGTCCGGACATCACAGGGTATAGAAACACCAGAAATATGGGGTTTTAATAACTAAGTCCTGACTCTAATTTTTTATTTCAATACAGACCGATTTCCTTATGTTATTCTGGTCCCTTTGCTACAAAATGATTAAAAAAAAATAATAGTGGAAACAAACAGTTAAAAAAAGCAAGCACAACAGGTTCTAGTCATATTCATTTTTCCACACCTTGAGGACTAGCAAATTCTTTAATATGAGATTTTATTTGTACAAAGCAAAACTTCAAACCCACTCCAAAGCTTTCTTATTAAGTGCTGTCAGTGCGGTGATTTACAGGGGCAATAAAGATCTGGAGGGGGCACATTCATCACGGGGTTCAGCGCACCAGGAGCCATTTTCTCCAGCGCTAAAGCCAAGTGATAAAATGAATTCTTTTGTTCTATAACCAAGACACATTCCCTGGTTTTTTTTTAAAATGTGTGTTGGACTTCCTTGGTTTGTAGCTTGGCCGTGTTCCTGTAACACATTTATAAATAATGAAAAATTGCTCACATGCAGATGTGATGATGCATCTGGCAAAGCCACTGTTGGAAACACAGGAACTCACTTTCTACTTTGTCTCATTCACTAACTTTTCTCCATGGTTAATTCTTGTATGAAATTTTAACAGCACTTTTTAAACTAAAGGGTTTGGGGAGTTTTCTTTGGTGTGGTGGGGTTTTTTTTGTTTGTTTGATTGGTTGGTTGGGTTTTTTTGAGTGATTCTATACCTCTCTGCAAAGCTCAGAGAATACTGGTTAGGAAGTAATAAAAATACTCAAAATGAAGAGCCGTGCTCATGGAGTACAGTGGGATTTGGAAAGCTTCACTTGCTGCCTCTGTTTCTAAACCTGTGCTTTGGTGAGTTCTGGGATGCTGCTCTTTAACAGCAGCGGAGAGAGAAGCTGGGCTTCTTGTCCAGAGGGAAAGGCTGCTGCTTGCGTGGGCACTGCCCGGCCCGGCCTGGGGAGAGGAGCTGCTGGGGAGGGTCGGTGTCTTTGCGTGTGAGCAGCCGCCTCAGAGTCTGACTCTCCAGAGGCTATAAAAAAGGGCAATTCTGCTTTTTCCATACAAAAAATGCCGCCACCTACGGGCTCTGCCTGGAAGTTCTGGGAAGCCCCGTCACTCTCAGCATCCGAGGGTTTCACTGGCACCTTTGGGACAGAAGTAGGAGAACCAAGCTGCAAGAAACACTTAGCAGTATAATTTTGAACATCTTTTATTGTGAATGTAAGGCTGTGTGAGGCTGCTGCCGACGCCGTGGTGTGGGTTGGGCTGGAGCCAGAGCCTGTGGAAGTGGGAGGCCGGGAAATCTCCAGTGTTGAGCCTGGCTGGGATTGAAGTTGGCACCACACTGGGCAGGGACACCTTCCACTCGAGCAGGTCGCTCCAAGCCCCTTCCAGCCTGGCCCTGGCACGTCCAGGGGTCCTGACAAACCGATTTGTTCATCTCGGGTGAGCACTCTTCAGCTGTCCCAGGCGTGGCTGGCACGAGCAGTTTTCGTTCGCTGCGCTCCACGCCCAGGAGGGATTTGGAAGCAGGATTTGTGCTGTTGCCCCCCAGCCCGGGTGACTGAGGGCTTCTGGACGGTGGCTGCCGGTGGCTGCCTGGGAGCAGTTCCTCATCCCGAGGGAAGCACTGCTGCAACAGCCCCAAGTCCCCACCAGAGCCGCTGGAACACTGGAGCTTCACTTGACCAAAACAAGGGATTTTGGAGATCCCTCTGCTGTAATTTTATGTTGGCACTTCAAATTCAGCAAGGAAAGCCCTAGTCTTGGAGGCTTTTTGTAGAGCCGTGTATGTTACTGCTGATACTTTTATTGCAAAACCTTTAGTCTCTGATATTTAAGGTCAGAAATGGTAAGTGTGTGTGTGCTATTCTTTTTTTTAACCCAGGGGCCTCTTATACTGTAGTGTCATGAAAGATCCTAAAGCTTTGAGGGGGAAAAAATGGAAATACTTCATTTTATGAAGCAGTTTTGGGGTCAGTTTTTCTGAAATGAATGCTTTTATGTTGGATAGTTTAAAGCCCATCTGTTAACTGAAACCAACCCTAAGTGAAGTTGCAGTTGTGTTTCCTATTAGTCTTGTATCTTTCCTATTAGTCATGTATGAAAGAATACAGAGCCATCCAGCAGAATTCCAAACAAAAATGGAAAAAGCAGATGGTGGAACTGTTGCCTTGCCTTTCTTTTACAGGAGCGAGTAATTATGAATAGATCACAAAAATACTGCAAGGGAAGTTCTGTAAAGTGTTACCAGAGTCCCCGCTCAAGGTGTCCTTCTGATCATTGCCTATTGCAGGTGAAAATTGGCGCATTTCACTCAGAGACACTGAAGAGGGTTTGAAAAATAGATCATGGATGTTATGTCTGGAAGCCTACAGTGAAAGATAAAATACACAATTTTAAATAGTTAAGCACTGCAAGTCTCTCAGGGCTCATTTATTATGTTGTCATGGTGAGCAAGGAATAAAAAAATAAAATAAAAAGGCTGTTCCTTGGGTAGTTGGTACTTAGAGGCACTTTTCTTTTACAAGAGTTCCATGCTGGCTTAAGGAAGGATCTCGGAGAAAAAGAACAAACTTTATTTTTCAAATAAATTCAGCTAGGAACTCACAGCCTCCCCTGACACAGGGCTGAATTATTGTTAGTGTACACTGCTGGGAGAGTAACACTTACTGCTGTTTAACAACAATGGCTTTCCATGGAATTTCAGAAAGGCGGGGGAAAAAGAAAGGCAGAGTTGAGTCCTGAGGCAGAAGGAAACACGTTCAGCCTGGAGCCAGGTTTCTTTATCAGGGCTGCTGGAAGGGAGAAGGAACACGTTCTGTGCATGCAGCTCCATATGATTTGGTTGTAAAATTCTTAATGGCTTGTGTGTGTGAAGCAGGAGGTCCTCTCTTCCCTGAATAAAATCTCCTTAGATGTATTTCTGCCAGACTGTCTCTCTTTTCCACTCTTAACCTGCAGCCAAATATTGGGAACATTGTGTCTGCAAACCTCCGTTTGTCACGAACAGGAGACAGTAACTTTCTGATGTTGTGATGGAGGGTTACGGGTAGCACTTGGTAGACGATGGGTTTAAAATAGCTGGGAATTGTGGTCAGGCTGTCCCAGCAAGGTTCCCTGACTGTGAAATTCCACTGAGCAGGCTCTTGGATGCTCCCATGTTCACCTGAACTCCTGGGTGCTAAACCTGTCCCACATGAGTTTTTATAGTGCTGGAAGCAACGGTGCAATGGTGCAGGATATTCAGGATCTATAAGGAGGTGCCTCTGAGGTTTGTGTGTACAGTTTGGGGGGGTGTTTCCTCGGGGTGTAATCACTGGTGAACTCTCAAATTACTTTTTAACTGCTAAGCTGATTGGCCTGATTGGGTTCTGGGTGCTGAGTTTGGTGGTTTTTTAGTGGAAATCATTCTTTGCTGGTTTTACCTTGAGGACACAATTGCCCAAGTGCTGTTTTCATATGGAAGTGTCATAAGCTGTGTTTGTTGATGTAAAAATGAGTCAGTTTTTACTAAAGATTACTCCCTTGGCTCATGGAAAAGGGGTGTTCTAGCTCATCCATTCTTGGATTCCAGTGATAGTCCCTTTACTTCCCTTTGCTCCTGTTGGATTCTAGAGGAGGCTAATTAATTATCTACTGAGCTTGATAAAAAAGGATTTTTAAAAAATATGATATTAAAAGGTGTTCTATTGGGGCATGAAGGTAACACCACAAGGGGGTACTATAATTTTATCAAATTTGCCTTGGTAAGTTGTTTTATTAAGTCATCCTTTTTGTGTCTGAAGCTTTGGATGAGCTCCAAAGAGCCAAGCTAGAAAACAGGGAAGAAATAACATGTCAGTAGAACACGAGACAAATATCTTCTGCTAATTTCTACAGAAGAGAATGAATTTGTCATTCCTGTGATCCTGTTGAGTGAGTTTTACTGTCATTAGGAGGCTCCCACGATCACCACTTCCCCCAAGGATATGGAAAACCAACTTGCATGTCAACAAACCAGTGGAGAGGCTGATTTGCCAGAGATGGTAATTCAGAATGAGGTAATGCTGGGATTTTCCAGATGCTTTTCAAGATGTTTTCAGTGGCTGTTTGCAGTCTGATTGAAATCCTCACATGGCATTGGAGTGTGTGGGGAGCTTGGCCTCCAATGGCCGCAGAACACTGTTTGTTGTGGTCACGTTCCGTGCTCATTCCCTGGCTTTGCGTGGAAGATGTGCCCAAGGAGCATCATCAGAACATCATCAACAAAGAGCTGCAGCCTCAGTGTTCTGCGTCTGCCACACAAAGCCCAGGGGGCTGGATTTAAGGACAATCGAGTGCCAATAAAAGGCTCTGGTTTTCCTGGGTGTGAGCTGTGTCCCGCTTAGGAAGGCTGAAGGTAAAATACGGTGAAATTGGGAGTTCTAGCGAGAATATTTAGTCACAGAGAACTCACAGATAACTTTTTTCCAAGGAAGAAACCAAATGAGTGCATTCTAGATTTGTATAACAAATTATTGGTATTGAATTATCAAATTATATGCACAATTAAATTTTTATTAAATAAGGAATAACGTATGCGATATTATGCTAATCTGGTGCAGTATAACAAGTTTGTAAGTTTAACACACCGTGCGCTGTGCCTCTGCCTCCCAGGGGACTCGTTTGAGACGTAAGACATTCAGCAATTGAAAAGGAAATTATAAAATTAGTCACTTGAGTAATTTAAACATGCAAATAAGTGTCCCAACTGTGGTGATACCAGATTTAGCTGAATTTACTCGGGCTGCCTTGACTTTATCACCCTAATTATTCCAGCTTTGTGTCAGGCTTAAGAAAGCAGGAAGCCAGAATTCTCTGTTACAGAAGTTTCTTGTGGTGCTATTACTGCACTGTGTGTGCCCTAATGCACTCATAGGGAAAAACTTATTCCAAGGGTTTTTTCCCTGCTAATTAGCAGAACAAAGGCAATCAGGACTGTTCTATCACCAGAGACTTAACACACTTGGATTTTATGAGCCAAGCTGAGGGAGGTACAATGCAGGTATGTTCTGATAGCAAACACTGAAGCACAGCTGAGTGAATTCCGTGTGCTGGAGCCCCTCAGGAATTCAGTAAAAATTATCTGTTTAGGTGGTGATTTTTTTTTTTTTTTCTCAGACACATTTCCTCGCGTGTCTCTGACGTTAAAACATCACTGGCTCTGTGAAAAATATTAATTATTTTAGAAATCTTATCTACAAGGAACTGGTTGTGAGAGGAACAATGATGGAAATAAGTATGTGGTCCAGTTGCACATGGAGGGCTGTTTTCAGGCTCCTGTTAATATTAAAAGAATGTTAATGTAAAACATTAAGATAAGAAATCAGAGGACAGTCTCTACCTCCATGAAGCCCAGGAGCTCCTGCTGAGTTTTGCTCAACCAGCAAGTATGGAAGCTCTGTGATTAAATTGATTTAGCCCTTATTACTGGCAATAGGGTGACCATTCCTTGGATGTCAGAGTAATTTTTTTAAAAGGTATCTTGATGATAAAATGATGAGAGTCTAACAGACATTTCTTCTTAGTTTTTGGCATAACTCTTTAAATTTTTTTCCCTCAGGAAGTGTACACAACAGCCCCATTTTTCACATGAATAAATGGAAATAATCTTTTCAGCCATGGATGCTTCTTAATATTAGTTGAAAGTAAAGACGCACATAGGGCTTCTAGTCTATAAAGAAGGTGAGAAAACAAATAAGAACAAGTGTTAATTCATGTACACAGAATCTGTGTCTGCACAGCAGGTGAAAATGCTACATTAATGCTGGAAATATCTGTCCTGCTGTGTAGTTTTCCTTCCTTTTTATTACTCCAGTGTTTGGTCTCGTATGAATGCACCGTACTTATTTGCATGTTATCACGACGGATTCCTCTTTGCTTCTAGTTATCCATATAAAGAGATGGATGCTCCACATGACCTCAAGAAAGTATTCAGATGTAACACTATCTTAAAATATTGTGGGTTTCATAGTGGGGTGTATGTATACATACATTTTATTTTTAGTCGAGGTTATTAATTGCTCACAAAAATGCCAACCAAGAAGAATGTTGTTAAAATGTAATGTCAAATGCTTCTAATTATGGCAATGTCAGGAGCAGGGGTCAGTTGGAACGTCCATGAGATTAAATACAAAATTATCCTGCCTGTGTGACTCAAAGCTTTTGGCACCCCTGTTTGAGGAGCCACCAGCTGTGGCCGCAGTCCCCCCGTGGAGCTCACAAATGCCTCGTGGATCAACGCCCGTGTTTGTAACGGGGCCCGGACCTTGCTCTGGACACGTGCAGGGATGGACAGTTACTCCCTTTAAGGAGTAACTTCTCAGCCATCAGCCCTGTATGGCTGAAACCGTGAGCTGGATGTCTGGGTGAGCCTGTCCCCAGCGCAAACAGCCTTGCCTTGGTCTCAGGGGAGCACAGTGACCGTGGTCCCGCTGGGGCAGGACAGGACAAGTGTGTGCCAGTGCCCGAGCCGGCTCGCGCCGCCACCGCGCGCTCCAGGTGTGCGATGCCGCTTGCTTGCTGTGCCTTCCCACTCCTTTGCAGCTGCCTTGTTTCACCGTGGTTTTAAAAAGAGAGGCTACCCTTGCCATGGTTCCACTTGCCACGTGTGGGGCTGGTGCCTTGGGCTGGCGCTCTCCAACCCTCTGGCACTTTGTCGGTTTGGATCCGCAGTTTTCATAAGATATGTGCTGTGGAAATAATTCCTCTTTTAATTTTTTTCTATGAGAATAACAAGGAAGAAACCTTACAAAATATGAATTGACTGATAATTCAGTCTTGCTCCAGACAGTATCAATACCAGCTCTTTGAGCTGGCTCTTGGCTGCTCAGGTGATCCTGGGGCACCCCTGCTGCTCTGAGCCAGTGAGGAGATGGGGGATTCCTCTCCAGGTTCTCATAGGAGCTTTCACTGAGCCACAAAAATATCACTCAAAAAACTTGTCATTTATTGAAGCTGTTGCTTTGCAAAGAACAAGTAGGATGTGGTAGCTGTCAAAATATGTGCCTAGCCCTCTTCTGACCTAAAAAGTCTGGGTTTGGTGCCTGATGTAACAAGGCCAAACTTTCTCACCTCATTGACTTTAGGAAGGCAGCTGTGACTGAGATACTGTGTTGGATGTGTTGGGGACTGCATAATTAGTGTCTGAAATCAGCGCTCAATAGCTTGTCTTCATAAATTTATTTTCCCTTCTGGAAAGAAGTGTTGATATTTTAAGCATTTTAACTGTTCCTGCTTATTTTTTTGCTTCCTTTTATGACATAAAAATTCAGTTTGGTTCATTTTGAGCCTGACTGGAAGGCGAAGTTTGTTTATTTTGGCAGCTTAGTTGTAGATCGGCCAAGAGGAAAATGAAAAACTGTAGCCTGTGGGCATTCTGCGTGTGCTTATCTCCGTCCTGCTGGAGCAGGGATAACTGTCTCCTTCCTAGGAAAGGAAAACAGGTTGAGGAGAAGCCTCATGTATTTATATTTTCTCTTTTTGTTTGTTTTTTTTACTGTAGCAATTCTGCACAAGGTCTGTTGGCCGTGTTGAGGGTGGCACAGACACACCCACAGCTCAGGGTATGCTCTGAAGTACTTTTGCCCAACAGAAGTTTAATCAATTTATTAAATATTTGTTTTTTCTACTCCTAATGTTTGGAAAATAACTTGAGACTGTATATATTTGGGTATTAATCTAAGAGTGAATCAGAAAACAATAATTTCTGTAGGCTCCTTTTTTGGTGCTGTAATTCAGCCAAGGGCACACATTCCAACAGCCTGGGCACTGGGCTGGTCCCCTCAGGACTGTGCTCTCAGCACAGCCAAGGACAGGCGTTGTCAGGTTGTCCTGCTGTGATCCCAAACACCTCCCAAACTCCGTTGGTGCTGTCAGGACCCAGCTGGGACTCGAGGGGTGCAGAGGGAGCCTCGCTGCCAGCCCTGATGTGGTGAGACCCCCAGGCACAGCAGCCTCTGCACCCGCCTTTGCTGCGTGGCACGGTGTCAGCAGAGCTCTGCTTGGGAGGGCAGGTAAGTCAGGGGCAGCCAGTTCCCGCTTTAACAGGACCTGTAACACTGGGTGGGAGGTACTGAACGGCTTTAATTTACAAATCATGGCGTGCTCACTCCGTTTGCTTTTGCATCATCAGCTCTTTCACATGAAACATTTTAAAGATTCATACGAACTTTCCACCAAGTTCTATCGCTCTGTATTGTGTGCCGTTTCCCACTTGGTTATATGGGAATTTTTTATAATGAGGTATGATAAACATGTAAAATCCTAATTTTTAGGAGTTGGTACAAGTTTAAATACTATTGCTTTAAAAGAAAAGGATTCTAGTGAGACACAGAGAAGAAACTAGATGGAAAAAGTGAGGTACCTTTGCACTTTTTGGTAGTTTTTTAATAGCTTCTTGCTCAAAGACATCTCTCCTGGCCTTGGAGGACTTGGGTATTGGTTTGATGTCAGTTCTTTCACAAATAAACTCTTCTTTCTGTTATTCTAATCATACGTGTATGCTGCTAATAAAATTCTTCCTCAGGGTATCTGGGAGGAAAACCTTATTCCTTTGTTTCGGGCCAGCCAGTGACTGCGGCACTGGTGGATTAGCAGTTGAGAAGCTTATTCCAGAGAAACAGCTTTTTCTGGAAAATTACTTTGACAGAAGCCCCTCATTCCTGTGACCAGAATTCACAGACTTTCAAAGTAATTAGGGAGACTTCAGTAACAAATACAGACAGCAAATCCAACAGGAGATTTGGCTGCTGCTCTGCAGCCTTCCCGTCTGCGTGTCCCTCCTGCTGCTGGGGGGAGCAGGGAAACGAAGGGGAAGAGGAGTTGCTGATGCTACTGAGAGGGCTTCATTGCTGGGACACCAAAGCCGTCCCTTCCCTTTAGGCACAGCTCTTGTTTGGGAGCAGGAACACGAGCAGCCTCACTGTGAAGGTGTGGTGGGGCAGCAGGCACCTGGCAGGAGCTGTGGGCTCTAACATGCGTCTGCTCCAAGGCTCAGGGTGAGAGGGTGTTCCACAGACTGGGCATTATGGTGTGGAATGGCAGTGGCTGCTGGCCTGGCAGCCGATGGCGTCTGCCATGGGCTGTCCCTATGGCCGGCAGCCGGTGTGGCCCAGCGTGGGGCGGAGGGGGCCGCACTGGCCACACAGCTCCCCAGCTCCTGTCAAGGGAAGAGGGCGTCCATATTTTCTAGATGTGCCTTTAAGGCATTAAAAAGCCTTTGCAGGTGGGAGGGGGCAGGATCCAAGCCCTCTGGAGAAGCAGTGCTCTTAACGGCCTTCACTCCATGGCCGATGCCCAGCACCGAGCATCGCCCCTCCTTCTGTCCCAGTAACAAACTCACACTGTGGGGTTAAGGGTTGCTGCTGGAACTGTGGGCCCAGCTGGCACCTTCTGGCTGACTCAGGGTTACTGAGGGTGTGCTGGGATTCTGGGCCAGCCTGGGCTGCGGGAAAAACAGCTTTCCTGGGTCTGTTTTGGGACTAGCCAATATACCTAATATTATTATACCCAATTGTATTTCCTTATGCTGCCCAGGTGGGTTTCTCTCCCTCGTGCCTCTGATCCTATGGCAACAGAAATCACAGGTCACGATTAAGTAAATGCAAAATCTGTGGTGTTTGATCCACGTGTGCCATGGTGGCAGCTGGATGAGTGGGAGTTTCCATGTGTGTGCTTTCTTGCAAAAGTTTGGGAAAAATCAATTTGCACAATCAGGGCAACTCCCAGTGCAGAATTCCTGTGTAAAGGCAAGGTGGCCTGGTGCCAGCAGAGCATCATCATCTGGTGCCGGAGCCTGCTACAGGCCAGGCCTGTGGGGCAGGTGGGCCGGGGGGTGGCACAGTGCAGGTGCTCCCCCAGCCTTGCCCGGGCAGGAATGTGCCCAGCAGCTTTCCCCCAAAGGAAACATGAGGAAAACATCTTGTTTTAGAGAGATATTTAATATGTTTTTCATATTTGGAAGGCAGTTAATGTCTGGGAATGTCCTTTCGCTCCCTGGCCAGCATGATTAATATTGCTTTTGATCTTTTTTTAAAAAAAAATCAGAGTAAAAGTGATTTATCTGCAAGGAAAGCAACAGCAATTATTTACTCTGTATTCATGGTTAAAGTTGCTTTCTTTTAAACATTATTTTTGGGAGGGTAAAAGTTCTTTAAAATAAACATGGTTCAAATTATTTTTAGATTAAAATACTTTATGGAAGGAGAGCCGAGTTTTAGTGTTTGAGCAGTAAACCAGGTAGTTAGTCTTTAGGGAAAACACAGATGTAGAAAGGCCAAGCAAAAATGTGCTTTCAGCTACTTGGAGCTAATTACAGGAGTGGCTAAGGAGGATTCTAATGAGGATGCTCCTGGGTCAGGTGCTTGTGCCCAGGTGGGCTGGTTTGCTGCCTTCCTGCCAGCCCTGTGCTGGGGCTGGCTGAGCATGGGCTGTGCCGTGCATGGGACCGGCTGGGCTGGTGGGCTCAGGGTATGGGCTCAGGGACTGGGAACAGGGTTTGGGCACAGGGTCTGGGAACAGGCATTGGGCACAGGGATTGGGCTCAGGGTGGCCCTGCAGCAGGACAGGAGGCACCTAGCCATCGCACGTGCTGCTCTTGTGAAGTGTTGTGAAAGCTGCCCTCAGCAGAGCACCACTGGGGCTTGGCAGGGTGCTATAGGTAATGTGCAGATAATTTGGGATGTGTTTGGAAAAGTCCGTCAGAATTAGTGCTGTAGCTTTTTTACCTGTGAAGCTGAAAACTTCGTCTGCCTGGTCCTCGGCACCTCAGTCTGACTGGGAACCACGGAACCATGGAACAGCTCAAGGTCACGGGATGAAGTTCATGGTATTTTAATATATATTAATTTTATCATGATCCCTTCCTTAACCAGCAGCAGACGTGCTGTCCTGAGGCCAGGGATGGTCCCTTTCTGCCCTGGGGAATGACTGACTACAAACCCAGGTCTAGCATCAAAACCAGGTGGCTGTTGGGGCTGACACCTCTCTCCATGCATCCATCTGGGATGCTGCTTAGCTGGAGTGGGAAGAGAAAAGCCTTTTTTGGTTCTTTACTCTTCTCAGTGTAAGTGTTTAAAGGCTGCCTGAGCTCATGCATTACCTTTGGGAGATGTGAACACTGGTGATTCATCCATGGTCCCTGTGAGGGGTTTGGGACCTGCAGCTGAGAATTGCAGGTGTGGGAGTTTGGAGGCACAGCTGTTGTCATGGATCCCTTATGGACAGCAGCTTTCCAGCCAATGAGGTTCTGGCCCAAGACTGTCACAGGTTTTGTACTAATTTTATGCCAGAGATGTCTCTTGGGCAGTCAGAGGCAGTGAGGGTCCAGCTGGGCAATGAGCAGGGTCCTGTGGAGGGGGATGCGTTGGGTCTGGACCTTTGCTGGTTCTTCTGATTGCTTTCTGCCTCTGGCGACACCATGTCTAATTGGTAGTAACATATGAAAGACCAAGGCTAAGCTATTGAGTCCATAATGCATGAGTAAGCTAAAAGGATAACCCCAAGTTACTTCTGTGCTTACAGAAAAAGGCCCTGAGTTCTTAATTTTGTACTAAAGCTGTTCTGGTGTGAAAGCAGGTCATGTACCATAGGCACAATCATCAAGAAAACATCATTTATCCTTCTCATTTGATTAAATTCTGGGATGAGTAACAGAGATTTCCTTTTACTTACACCTTCCATTATGGTCATGCAGGTGCTATTTGGGTGGAAATATTGCACCAGTCTGATTATCGTGTAAAATCATCCATGTTGTTTTCAGCCTTAAAAGCCCAAAGTGAAGTGTGTCCACTCCAGCTAGGGCAGAGACTCGTGAGAAAGGTTCCGCAGGACTTGTGTTTACTAAACCCTGTGGAGCAAATCACAGTGGGCTCATTCCCAGTTGGGGCTCTCCGGGCTTCTTCACCTCTGTAGTCACTCGGTAATACCGAAAGTGGTTTGTGCTTCACATCCCTGTTCATGACCTCACAGCACCTGGCTGCAAAATCCCTTGGGGTGGTGTTGTTCTGGATGCAGGAGCTCAGGCTTGACTGAAAGAGTTTCACAGTTTGCTCTGTCGTGGGTCATGCAATTAGGGGGTTTTGGTCCTATTAGCACTGTGTGACAACGGGATGTGGCCAGCGCAAGGCCATTGGCTGAGCCGTGACTCACTTCTGCACTTGGAGTAGCCCATGACTCACTCGTGTGTCACTCTGTGAGAGCATCCTTCATCTACAAGGCTGCTCTGTTGAATGGCTGATGATTTTGATTTGTCTCCTTGGAACTGCCTTGGCACAAGGTTATCCGGGATAAACCTATTGATCAGCAGCTCCTTCGGATACTGAAAAGTTTCCTTCTAGGTGATGCACAGTGCTCTCCAAACTCGACCTCTAGACTGCAGCAGAGATGTTTTGTGGTTGAATCATCTTCAGTTTGAGTCACCGCCATCACACACCTGGTCCCCCCGAGTTGTTGGCCCTTGTTCTCAAAGTGCTATTCACTACCAGAGTGTTTTGATTAATGCAAGTGACTCCTGTAGGGTAACATTTTCTGTGTCAGGATGCTGAGAGTCCATACCTTCCATCTCACCCACTTGGATACAGTTTTTGTTCTTTTCATTGTCAGTGTACAAAACATCCCTCATAACGAGTTTATGCAGCTAAAACTAGCCTATTCCAAAGGGGAATTTAGATTGCCATTAGATATCAGAACAGTTCTCTGAAAAATAGACTGTAAATTCCTGTTCTTCCTCAAGTGTCTCAGGGTTTGACAACTGGTTCCTCTGATGGGTTTTGCATGTGTGTTTTGTTCTGCTTTTTTAAAAAAATTATTCATATTCCCACTTTCAGGCATGGAGTCCACTGGTCCCTCCCAAGGTGCTTCAGCACCACAGATGTGACTCGTCTGCTTCAACTCCACAGTGAGCTGAGAAATACCTTCTCAAGAGTGCTCAGAGTTGTGAACACTGTAAATGAGAGCAGCAACAGCAGAGATATAGGAAACAGATGCTGTGGCTTCCGGTTGGAAATCCAGTGACTATTCTGGCAAAATACTTTAGACTTATTAGATACAAAAAGGTGCTACAAACTCACACAAACGTGTCAGACTTGAACATTGCAGCGCTAGAGTGGTGGTGGTTGCCACACTGGCTCACGAGCTGTAGAAACTTGAAGTACCTTGTGAGACTCTGTTGTCTTGAATTTGATCAAAACATGCTCTTACTGAGTGGCAAAAGCACTTGAAGGAAATGTCAGTGATACCACAGAGTCCTGGAATGGTTTGGGTTGGAAGGGACCTGAAAGCTCATCCAGTGCCCCCCCCTGCCATGGGCAGGGTCACCTTGCACTGTCCCAGGCTGCTCCAAGCCCTGTCCAGCCTGGCCTTGGACGCTTCCAGGGATCCAGGGGCAGCCACAGCTTCTCCGGGCACCCTGTGCCAGGGCCTCCCCACCCTCACAGGAAAGAATTTTTTCCTAATATCCCACCTAACCCTGCCCTCTGGCAGTGCGCAGCCACTCTCCCCTGTCATTCCTGGGAAATAGTCTCCATCTTTCTTGTAGGCTCCTTCAGGTACGGGAAGGGTAAAAAGAGAAAAAGTCTTTCCTTACCAGGTGATAGAATTGTACCCACCAGGGTTTGCTAAGTCCCAGGTGGTTTTTGGGATGCTGAGTTGTGGTCAGTACTGGGTGAATGTAAGTGATGTGGTTTAGGGATTTTACGGATGGTTCTTGCCACTCTGCGTGGGTGTGAAAACAGACCCTGTCGCACGCGTTACCTTTATGGAGTGTATAAACAGGGGTTTCATCTGCTTCCCATTTACTGGTACATTTTGTTGTCTTTGCCATGGGCATTTAAAACTGAGATGTTCTGAAGAACCCTGCATGAAATTTTAAAGAGACTGGACCTTTCATCTGCACACCAGCAGGACACCAGATAGATGAACAAGAAAGAAAGAGAAATTGTTTTTGAAGCAATAGCAAAAAAAATAACAGTAGAAGCAATTATTTTATCAAAGGTTTATTTTCTTTCTTGTTTTTTAAAGACCTTTCCTCGGTTGAAGTTGGCTACCTTCTTATGTATGTTTGATTTGTGGTTTTCACAAGGTCCAAATGAAAAATGTCAGCTGGAAGATGTGTATTGTTAATGAGCAATCACAATGGCCCCGGTGATTTCAGTGAATTTTGGTGCTCAGAGGATTGCAAAACTCTTGTCTTCTATCCCCCAAACAGGAACACATTTATCTTTCACATTTCACTCTGTTCCTTGACTACGGACAGACCTTTTCAAAGAGGAAGGATGGAGTTAGTCTTTGTTTGTCTTTGTTTGTCATGTTCTTGCTAGTGACATAAATGGCGTTCCTTACGGCACGGAGCTGGACTGTGATCCCGCAGTCCCCTCTGCCAGGCCATTAGGCAGTAATCTCCACTTGGGTTGCTTTGGCTTGTGCTGGTGGCCCGACTGTGAGAAGTTCAGTATCGCATCGCTGGTTCCAGATCCTTTCAATTCGCTGCTGCTTTTGATCAGTTTTCCTTCTGCTGACTGATCTCCTGCCTGCTGATCCTCACCCTGCTGGGAGATGTTGCCCTGGGGTGATGGATGCTCCAGCTGGACCCTGTTGCCTGGCTGGGGTGGCACTGACTTGCTCCAGATGTGCAGGTGGGATGGTTTCGGTGTTAATGTTGGTGGTGCTCTGGTGGGAAGGAAAAGAAATCTCTCCTTGTGTGTTTATTGTGTGACACCCTGGGACAGACTGCAAATACCACTGGCTGCTCTGAGAGTGGATTTGGAGCAGAAAAAGAGTTTGAGGAGAGAGTAAAGCCACTGGCTGTGACAGCTCAGAGTCGTGGGGAGGAAAGTAATCCAGTCCAGGGCTGGGACTGACAGCTGGGTGGGGCTTTACTCCCATTCTGATTAGAGCAGTGTTCTGGACGAGCTGTCCAGAACGTGCAGGACTGGAGACACCGTGGTGGTGGCTTCTTCCAGGCTGAGGAAAACTCAGAGAAATCTGAAATATGAATAAACATATCTCGTGCTCATCACTTTCAAATCTATATTAAATTCTATTATGTGATAATCTTGTATTAATTAAATAGGGCAAGTGGGCAGGGAAGGGGTTTGTACTGCCAGGAAATATTGGAAGTGGGATCTTGTTTGAATTAGGGTGATGTCTGCTGGGCGAGAGACATCTACAGCTATATATAAGACCAAAGCTTCCAGCAGTCCATACTGACTTCCCTGAAAAGCATATTTATATCTTCCAGACCAGTAATTAATCACTCTGTAGGATTTTTTGGGACGTGAATTCACAGAAGATCTTTTTGTACTGCCAGGAACCACAAAGCATGGGCACAATTAAAACTCTGATTTAATTTATTACGTAGAGGCATGGAATGGGAATGTTTTAAGCGATGTTGACAGACCAACATTTCAAAACCACCTATTTTTTTTTTTTTAATAAAAAACAAATGCTGCTCCTTACAAAAATTAAATTACATTAATAGCAGTTTTCTAATACACTGCTAAGAAAGAAAATCAAGTTTTGGCATTAATTAAGATGTGAAAAAGTGGTATAATTTTTAAAGAGAGTGCATTTCAAAGTTGTCTGTTTATATAAAACAAAAGATACTGCTTTTTGTTGAAATGCGCTTTAAAAATACGTGGCTCTTCTGAAAAATTAAAAATAATTGCTGAAAGGTTTCTTATGCTGATAATTTCCCTTTAGTTAATCTTGGGAGTCCCTGCAGTTCCTCTGGTGCTTACATGTGCTGTTGTCCATTTCTTGGCCCGGCACTTGGGGAAAGGTACTGAAACAGATGCACTGGAAATCCACAAAGGTGATTAAATAAGTGAAAACTTTATGCTGAAAAAAAATCAAGCCTCTTCTGTTATCAGAAAGACTCTAAAGAGGTGGTTGAACGTGGTCAGTAAGTGCCTACACTGGCAAAAGGAATTAGCAAATAGAGAGCTCTTAAGAGTTGAAGAAAAAAATATAATGAGATTTAGTGAATTGAATTAAAGGTAGACAAAAATTTGACTAGAAATACTATACGTGTTAATTAGGGAAGGTGATTAATCACTGGAACAACTTAATGGCCGTTATGGTGGATATTTTAACACTGAGAGCAGATGATTTTCTAAACCTGCAGTTCAAGTACAACTATTGAGCTTTAAACTGGAAGTAATACAGAAAATTCCGGTGGCCTGTATTATGCAAAGTGTCAGATCAAATCATCACATTATCTTGAGTCCTGTGAATTAACAAGGCACTTTTGTTTCTGAATAAACACGGCCTCTAATAATTTCCTTCTTCTTGAGCAATTCAATCCTAGCAGCTCAAGTTTTTCATGATGTTTTAGTCCATCACCGTGAATTGTCTGAACAGGGATTTCTTCTGTGGTGAAACAAAGTACAGAAAATAAATGTAAGGAGCTGCCAGGAAAATACAATTTAAAAAATCCTTGATGTTTCTGCCTTCTTGTGTATCCTTCTCTGTTCTTCTCTTAAATCTCCTGTGCTTTTTGTGGCGGTGGCACCCGGTGTCACACGTGCGGTGATGCGGGGCTGCAGGGACACTCCCAGCTCTAATTCCGCTGCCTCCTGTGCATGTCACAACATCGGCTGGTGCCTTTTATTATTTGGCGTTGGCCAAGTCTGTGTGTGGATGCCGTGTTGGTGTGGTGATAGAGAGCACTGATGGGATAAACCACGAGGAGCCAGGAGCAGCGCCAGTGGAGAGAAAGCGTCTCACGGTACTGAACTGCACATAAACGTGTGCTGGTAAAAATCCTCCTCTGGCTGAGCTGTGCTGCAACGCCCGGTGAACCTGGAGAGTTACAAAGATGTGACCCCAGAGAGGGGCTGGGCTCTCGCCCTCAGTCAGAGGGGACCTCTTAGAAGTGACTCTGAAGGTTTTCTTGGGATGGCTGTCCAAGCTGATGTTACATCTCAAGTGCAGAGGAGTCGATGGATGGAAAGGTTGTCACGGAAATGAAATGTGGCTCACCATACCTGAGATGCTGAGATGAGACCAGGCTCATTGAAGCCAGCAGGAGAAGCACATGGTGCTTTTAGCTGCCCAGAGACGATCGGAGTGCCCGAAGATTCCCAGCTGCACTGGGAATGCTGGAGCTCAGGGAGCAGAGAATGACACAGGACAATCATAGCACTGCCCTTTGGGTGCCCACGCGAACAAATCGGAGGAATGAACAGATCAAGTGAGGATGACACGGAGGAATGAATGGATCAAGTAATGGCACTTCACCTTACGGATCAATCCAATGTGATAAAAAAGAGTAAATTTTTTTAAACCCACAAAAATAATTGAGTTTGCAGAGCAAATTTGTCTGCAGTTTAAGGCTGTTTTAAAATAACATGTACAGAGGTCTTTCCACGGGAGTTTGAAGGACTCTTTCATTTCTGAACTGACCAGATACAGTTTAAAATATGTAGGAGAAACCACAAACAGATTTTCAAACCTGTTCCAGGACAGGTAAAATTTGGGTATGATTTACAGGATTCCTGGGGGGATACTTCACAGTGCACGTCTCTGTTTCTTCTGGGACTTTAGAGGCATTTGTTATCCGCGTTTCCGTGTTTTAAGGAGAAGGTATTATCCCATGTACTGGTACCAAATGGTTTGGTCCTGGCCTGAGGAGAGTTTTATTGCGCTGTTGATGTCGGGGTCAGGAGGCCAGGGGACACCTGTTTGTTTGGCTCTCGGAAGAACTCCGTCCCTTGATGGATTTTAGATTTATTCACACACTGGAGATTGCGGATGACAGTTTCTCTGGCTTTCTTTTGAGATTCATGGTTTGCAAAGGTTTTTTTCTTAAAGAGCTGTTAATTCATAACAGTATTCACCAGCGATGTAAAATAGCCGTCTGGTGCTTTCCAGGCTGGTTTGCGTTGTGCTGGAGTTTGCAATTTTTAAAAGAAAAGGATTTATTTCCTCCTGAGATTTCTTTTTTAGATGACAAAATTTCATAAGGGAAATTTTTTTAAACTTCTTTGTGCTTAATATTTGCCCAAATATGTGCAACATCTGACCTTGGTGTGCATCGTTGTGTTTTTATAAATGAATTCTCTTACATCTAAACCTTAAACATCTCTTACCTCTGATCCTGCTGAGCCCTGGCAGTGTCACTGTGTCATCCAGGTCTAGCACAGCTCCTTCTGCTCCCTTACGGACTTGCTCTAAAATCTCTGGGACGATCTGATGCGTAAGCTCATGGAGGCACAAAACTGGTGATTAAACCATTTTTTTGGTCCTGAAATCTATCCTCCCCATCCCTGGAAGTGTCCAGGGCCAGTTTGGGCAGGACTTTTAGTAACCTGGTCTAGTGGAAGATGCCCCCTCCCAGTCACTCTCATAGTTAGGTACAATGAAGACCTATCCTGCCTAATATTGCAGTTTTTCCTGGTCAAACATTTTATTCCATTTTGCTTCTCAGCAATGCTAACCCTCTAAATAACTTCATAATTAGTTTCTGCAGTGGTGTGGAAATAAAACTGAAATGCAGAGTTAGCACTCAGAGAAAGCAGCAGTTTGGAACTGGGTGAGAGGGTGGGCTGAACGCTCAGGCTTGGAGGCTTGAGGGTCATCTTCTCCCTGCTCACACAGCGACTGAGGAGGAAGCAGTGGGTGCCATCAGCAGGGAATGTCGGGATGCCGCAATCCCCGCATGTGCAGCAGGTGCCCGAGCCAGCTGCTGTCGCCAGCTCGGCTTTTCCAGCAGCTGGGGAAGGAGGGAGAGGGAAGCAGCGGCCGGAGCTGCGGGGTCCCAGTGCCAGCGGTGCGGGAGGGCCCCGCATCCCCGGGGCACGCGCGGCGGGGGGAGCGCAGAATCAGACATCAAAGATGAACAGAAATAGGAAAGAAGCCAGAGATAAAAAGGACCATAAGGCTGGAACAGTCCGTGGAGATATTCCATGTTTATAGCGGGGTCTGGGGGAATAATGGGTGTTTATAAATGAGTTCAAGGGGATAATGTGTATTGAAATATGAGTCCGGAGGGAGAGTACGTATTCAAAAACTATCTACTGTATATAGCATAATAATCCCAGTATTTCATAAGCTCGTAGGAAAGTATTAAATAAAAATAAATTACAAATGTCTGTGGCTTGATTGCAAATCATTTCAGAGCAAAGGGAAAGAAAGTCCTTTGCAAAATGTGGAAACCATCTTGTGTTAAACAGCACCAGAAAAAACCCCTAATTGTAAAAAGTAAATGTCAGTTACAGTTATTACAGTGGCCATGTTGTTTCCAATAACAATTTGGCATTTTATTTAGTCTGTAACAATCTACAATTTAAATTTAAAATAAAGATTTTTCTTTTATTTCCCTCTGAAGTTGTGTGCCAAGCACAGCAGAGCAGAGTGTAACATCTGTTGATGATTAAAACAAGCTTTCCTATGGGCCCTGAATACAAAGTAAACATGGATTTTATCCATAGTCAACAGCATTTACAAATGTAAAGGGAGGAAGCTACTGAGTTTTTGAAGAATGAGCTGTGAGAGAGGAAATATAAGACCGGGGACGGCAGATGGCGATAATTAGTTCCATATCGTGAAAGGCTTCTATTAAAAAATAAAGAGGACAGAGTCCTGGATTATGCTGCTGGTTTATTAAAGGCCCTTTCTTTGCCATGGGCCTCTGTGTGCGCCACTGCAGGCTGGGATGGGTGGGCACAGCTGGAGTCCGTGGGCGCTGAGGGCTGGCACTGGGTGCGGCCGCTCAAAATACAGAACTTCCGAGCTTTTCTCCACGTAGCCCTGTAAATGCTCTGCTGGCAGGAGGCAGGCTCTGGGAGGAATTTATTACGTGAACCTATAGGCTAGTAATCTTGCATTTTATTCTGTTTCATTTAGATTTAGAGGCAGGGTATCCAAGACTGAAGGCTACTGAACTCGGTGGTGCCCCTTGGCTGCTGCTCCTGCCCTGTTCAGTCATGCAGTGCGTGGTCCCATCTCGGAGCTCGCCTCTCCTCACTGAGAGCTGCTGTGTTTTATCTCTTAGCAAGGGATTGTGCCTCTACTCCCTGTGTTTCTTGTACGGTCTGTGTGTTCTCACATCACTGGATTTCACCGTATTGCCCGTCCCTGGAAGTGTTCAGAGCCAGGCTGGATGGGGCTTGGAGCAGCCTGGTCCGGTGGAAGGTGGCCCTGTCCATGGCAGGGGGCGGAACAACGTGGGCTTTAAGGCCCCTTGCAACCCAAACCATGCTGGGGTTCTGTGGTTGAAGAACTAAGCATTACTGCTGGAATGGTTGCATTTCACAGGGCTCTGCTCAGCCTGTTTGCCTGGTTTTGTCTTGCTTTAAGTTTTTTGCTCTAGTTAAACATAGAGTACATTAAGTGAAGTGTCAAAGTGAAATTCCAATTTGCTGAGATTTACCTGCTTCCCAGGGAGAGGACAGCCCTCCTCCAGCTCCTGGGGCCTGAGCCAGCCCCAAGCTTGCACAAGAGTTTTTTGACTCTTCTTTCCAATCTGGGCTGTTTTCAGTTTGCTACAAAAGCCTCTTTTTTCTTTTTCTTTTTTTTTTTTTTTTTCCCCCCGAAAGTATTTTGTAGCGTTCCAGTTCATATGTTATTTTGGAATTCATTTCAGTTTTTAATTGCAATTTCTTCTTTCCTCACTTCCATCCTCTTTCAATTTTCTTTCCAACTGGAAGCTGTTGTAGCCGAGCTCTCAGCGCAGGCAGCCGTGGAAGCGCCTTTGTAGCCCTGCACAAACACACTGAGTGTTAATCTGGCACTCGCTCGCTTTCTTCCCTTTCCCTTCCGTCATTTTATAATTACCTGAGGTGGTAAGAGCTCTAAAGAGCCTCGTCTGTCACCCTGGAACCAAATGCTTTTCATTGAAAATTAAGGAGCGGCTTCAAAAGTTTTGAGTTCTTTCAGCGATGAAATATAACAGTCCTCCAGTAGAAAGAGCATTTTGCTGCTGGATCCCATTACAGCGGTGCTGTTGTGGCTGGGAGGGAGCAGCAGCACCAGGGGCTTGTGCTCGCTCTCACAGCCACACGAGCCCAGCTGCCAGCGCTGCTCGCCTGGGGAAGGGCCCATGGGAATTGCAGGGCTCTGCCAAGGTGGGCACCAGGCCCCACCTGGCAGCAAAGGCGTCAGGAGAGCGCAGCCCCTGGCCCTGCTGGTCTCCCAGGTGTCGATGGAACCATCTCCTCACACGTGAACGGTCCCAGCAGTGGTGGGAAGGGGCTGAGTGAGGATGGCGTTGGGACTGGATGGAAACGGAGGCAATTTCTCCCCATGATACCGAATGCATGCATTACATGGAATGAAATTCCTCCCTAGGGCACAGCGTGCCCACAGCAGCTGTGGCTGCCCCATCCCTGGAAGTGGCCCAGGCCAGGTTGGACAGGGCTTGGAGCAACCTGGGACAGTGGGAGGTGTCCCTGTCCCTGGCAGGGGGTGGCACTGGATGAGCTTTCAGGTCCCTTCCAACTCAAACAATTCTGTGATTCTATGATTCTGAGATAAATTTAAAATGCAGAAAGAAAAACTGCATGGAAATCAAAATTACTTTAAAACTGCTGAAAGAATACATGGGAAGAGTTTTAGGCAAAATAAAACCAGCTCAAACCAAAATAAATGTCCAGATCTGCTGAGACATATGTTTTGGGCAGAGTTTTCCTAAACTCATAGCTTTAGCAGAGTCTTCAGGTAACAGATTTTATACTTAAATGTCCAACTTCAAAGCAAAATGACAGCAGAAGCAGCCGTGCTTTTATTTTTAATTAAAAATTCAATAGCATTACCTGAGTGGACCCCAAAAGTTAAAAAGCAGAAGGGAAATAAAATATTATGTCTTTTAATGTCTTTGAAGTTGAATCTTACAATTGCTGGATCTCGTTATCTGGAGGTTTGTGCCTCTTTGGGGGTGGGTGTCTTGTGTCAGGCTGGCGATGAAGGGGGTGGATGAAGGGATGGAGATTGCAGAGGCGTTTTTATTTTTTATTATTAAATAATTTACAAACAGACTGGCAATAGCGGGTGCAGTGAAAGTGCTGTGGTTCAAATGGCTGTATGACCTTGCAGCATCAGAAAATACTCTTAAATAAGAAAACCCACCCAAAACTCAGCCCTTGCTGACTCCTGTCCCTTCCAGAAAGGACACGGCGAGCCGTGGTACCCCACACTTGGTGTTTGCAGGGGCTCTGGTTTCCTCCCAGCTTTCCCTGTTTTCCAGGCAGTAATGGCTTTGGAGGCCCAGATGAGTGGAGCCTTTCCAGGAGATGATTATCCTCCCTCTGCTGCCCACAGGCAAGGCTGCTGCAGAGCCGAGTGCCAGCCCAGGCTCTCTGTGCCATCATGGAATGCCACCAGAGGGCCGCCACACTCGCTCTGCCTCGCCTTTCAAATAAGCAGCTTAATCACTCTCTGCTTGCAATTAAAATTTTGAGTTGGTCACATGTTGTAAATCTGTGCAAGAAAAATTCAACTTCAATAAAATTTTGGCTCAAGTCGGGTTTACCGGAGCAATGGGAAGCTCAGCTCTCTGGCTCCATCAGCTCCAGCCTCCTCCGAGTGAGTGTCACTCCTCTGCTCCTCCGGAAGCTCATGCAGGAGTGAGCCAAGGGCCAGCCTCGGCCTCCTTTAATAAAAGCCATTATTTCAGCTTCTGCACGATTTGGAGTCGGGCCATGATGTGGGATGGGAACACCTTGTAACACTTACAGATGAGCCCCTGCTTTCGGTGGATCAGGGCCAAACTTCTGTTTGGCTTCTTGTTTTCTCTGAGGGATCGGCTGCGGTGTGGCAGGGGCTGTGGTCTGAGGCGCAGGGGAGACGGTAGCAGTGGCTGTGAGGAGCGTCTCCACCATCACGTGTGCTTTGTGGGGGGCTTCTCAACTGCAATTCGCTGATAAAGCTCCAGCTGTCTTAGGTTTTGCCATGCGTTTCTGTCAGGGGTGCAAGCCAGTGCTCTGAGGTCTGCTTGAGACTGGAACAGATTGCCCAGAGGGGCTGTGGAGTCTCCCTCACTGGAGATATCCCAGAACCATCTGGGTGCCAGCTTGTGCCCTATGCTCTGGGATGAGCGTAGGTGCCAGAGCAGGGAGGTTGCACCAGCTGAGCCACTGTGGTCCCTTCCTGTGACCCTGTGAGAGGATTCAGCCGAAGTCGAGGAGAGGATTTGATGCCTTCAAACCCACGGCAAGGAGCTCTCTGTGCTAATGAGGGTCTGCTTGGGCTCTGATAACCTGGCTGCTGCCTGGTGGCCAGATCTCAGCCCCTGCACTGGGGACAGTCACCTGCTGTCACTGGTCACCTGGGACCAGGGCAGGGAAAGTCCTGCGAGGCCTTTGCTGCACGGAGCAGCCCTGTTTGCCCAAAGGCTCTGACTCTGAGTCAGTCAATTGAAACAACACTATGAAACCTAAAAAAAAAATAATCAATGTTTGCTCAACAAGACTCTGTACAAAACATTTGTGACTTGAGTTAATTTTATTCCCATCCTCTAATATTTTATTGATCAAATTCTATATTAACTTCCCCGACTTTCTGCTGAGGATTGATGTCAGGTTAAGTAACCTGTAGTTACAAGTCCTGCTTGCTGTCGGTGAGTGTAGATATAATCTACAGCATTTCCAGTGTTCCACAATTTTCCTGCTCTGGTAACTTTTCTCCATTTCTATTGACAGATTAGGGATCTCTCACGGCAAATCTCTTACAGTGTAGGAGCACAAGGCACCCACAGGCTGTTCGATTTTAGATTGTTTAATGCTTCCTGTGCTTAGAGATCCCCAAATGAGTTCGTTGTCTTCATCTAATTTGAGTGCACTGGCTGAATTTCCTAACAAAATGTTTATTGACCACTTCTGCCCAGTCTGCTTCTTTATTAATAATATAATCATATCCACCCAACAATAAGCCAGTTCTTGGAGTTTCTTTTGGTCCTCATATGCTAAACACACTCCTTGCTGTCCAAAATCTGAGCAGGCCAGACTTTGACATCTGCCTTCTGTCAGTGCCTGACACCTCAAAACATCCACAACTCTATTGATTCCTGTTTCTTTTCCCTCCTTGCAACATAAGGAGGTATAACAAAAGATACACCTTGTAACACGAGTTGGTCTGGAGCTGTCACTGGAAAAGGCAGTTTGGAGATGCTGACGTTCCATGGGTGCAGGTATCTGTGGAGGCTTTTCCCTGCCCATCTCCAGGGTCTGCTCACAGGATGTGCCAATCCGACAGCCTCCTCCTCTCCTTGAGGTGTTCAGTAGCCTGGGATTGGGCATCTCCAAAACTCTTACACAAAGGGCAATAGTCAACACCTGCTTTTGCCTTAAGCCACCTGTTGTAAGAGTAAAGTTTATTTCTGAAGATAGAAATTCCTTGTGGTTGAGCCCAAGCTGGGACAGACTGCTGGGAAACAGAGACCATTCACTGCCTTCTGCTCCACATTCAGGCAAAACTCCTACAATCTGGTGTTCACTGCTCCTGCAGTCAATGCAGAGTGTCCAGAACAAATAATTATATGACCATTTGCCAAAAAATTGCCTTACAGCAACTTTAAACTACTCAGCTGTTGACAGCTTTTGAGGGTCTGTTGTTTGTGTAACTCAGCTGAGCTGCATGGCACATGAAACAGGGACGTGGGCAAGGTTTTTGTGATAGATTGCCAAGATGGCAATCTCCCTTTGGATGATTTTTTCCCACTACGATAAAATGCCTACCTTTAGGTTGCTCTGAAGTATTCTCTTTGGATGTGTTCTTAAAGAGAGGTGCTTAGATTTATGGATAAGATAATAAAGAGCAATTGCAGCCTGAAATTGGAGGGTTAAACATGCTGGTTTCCTTTTGATCCAGACAAAGGCCTCGGGCACGGCTCTGGTGAGGGCGCACGTGACTCCTGCAGGCTGGAGATCGCTGGCCTTAGCTGCAAAGAGAGCTCCTGATCAGCTTTCCAGCAGCGTCTCACGGCTTCCTGAGTGGGAAGAAGGTGCTGGTGTGATAAAACCGAGAGGCAGGTTGAAAGCAGCCACACAAATGTGGGGGTGTAGCAAAGGACTCTGACTTCATCCAAGTCCTGCCCCAGCATTTTTGATGAGATCGATACAGAATTCATTCGGTGATCGCAGAAGGTACAGCAGGAAGGGTCACGTTTGCTGCAAGTGCCTTCCCAATCTTCAAACAATTCCATGCTGCAACAGTGGCAACAGTGCCAGATCGGTCTTCAGAAGGTGGCCCAGGCACTGATAATTGTCCTGTGCTGGGATTGAAGCTTGCAGCCTCATTAGAAATACAGGTAATAAGGTTCTTCAAAGGTCACTCCCATTTCTTCACCCTTGGAATCAGTTGCCCAGGGAGGGTTGGAGTCACCTCTGGGAGTATTCAAGAGCCATCTGGATGTGGCACTTAGGGATGTGGTTTAAGGGTGATTATGGTGGTGCTGGGTTGATGGTTGGACTTGACAGTTTCAAAGGTCTCTTCCAACTTTGCTGATTCTGTGCTTCTGTGCAGGCGGTAGATTTCCTGTGGCAGGTTTGAGTGACACAGCCCTTGTCTTCTCATGGACTCGTGTTTGAAAACTAATTTTGGTGGTACAGGTGGAGGCTCTGTCTACCAAACAGAAAACTCAACTAAAGACCGAAGTCTAAGAGCAACAGTAAAGGCAGAATGTTTAAGGTGGTGGTGGTGGGTTGGCAGATCCTGATTTAATTCTATGCTTCTCCTTTAATCATGAATCACAGAATGGTTTGGGTGGCAAGGAGCCTGAAAGCTCATCTCATTCCACCCCCTGCCATGGGCAGGGACACCTTGCACTATCCCAGGTTGCTCCAAGCCCTGTCCAACCTGGCCTTGGACACTGCCAGGGATGGGGCAGCCAAGGATGCTCTGGGCAACAACTTCTTAGTGACTTCTAATGACTTGAGAGTTGAAGGAAATATCATCAGACTACCTCTGGAGAATGGTGAGTTGTGAGTGGTTTTATACAGGCACAATACCAGCTTATTTATAGAAGTTAGAAACAGGAAAGGGGAAAAATGAAATCCTGCCTTCAAAAATACAGATGATGTAGCTGCCTGCGTATGAAAGTACCAATCCTTCACAGGTATGTTCCACGGGAAAGAACCTGAGTGGCAGCGATGCTCGGAGGCATCTCAGGGTAACAACAGACACCGAGTTAGACAGGAGTTTGTGTGTCACATAGGAAAGATGGGCAGTTTGGATTGGCCTGCACTAAACCATCATGGCAAAGAGCAGGAGAACCTCAGTGACCCTCGTCGTGCCCCATGGCTGCAGCTGGGAAATCGTTCTCTGTTCTGGTACCACGTCCGTGGCTTTCTGTTCACAAGTGGGAACCAGTTCACAGAAGAGCAGCAAGGAGACTTGAGGACCTGAAGAATTGCTTTATGGGATTAGGAGAGGTCAGTTGTTGCAGCCTGGCTCTGCAGTGGCTCAGCAGCCACATAAGCACCCACGGCTGTGAGCAGCCATGGATGGGTGTGTGATCCGGCAGGATGTCCACCCTACAAAGTGAACAGGAGGGGCTGAACTTAACAAAAGAAATGTTTCAGCAGTCGTAATTAATAAGCAGCCAGTAAGGAAATCTTTAAGCAAAAGTCTCTGAAAGACAGGAGGAAACTCAGTTTTTAGAGAGTTTTAAAGCAAGACTAGGTGATGGCAGAGAATAGGGTACCGTGAAATGCTGGATGCTGCTGACGTGTCCACAACCATTTGATGTTCCCACCATTCCCAATGCCAAATGTGCAGAGATTCCTGTGGGCACCTGATAGCACACAGATTTTTTGGTATTTCATAGGTGCAAGCTTAAATTTTTTATCTTGAGAAACCTGTATGTTGATATAAATGGAAACTGCCTTCACTTCCTATGGCAGCACCCGCCTTCTTGGGCTTTTCAAATGTTTCAACCATAATTTTGCATCCCAGGCCCAGATGCTGGGCGGCAGCACCACCTTTTCTGCACAGTAACTCCCAGAGAGGTCACAAGTGTGGTCAGCCCGGTGGGAGAGCAGTGCCCAGAGGAGCTGCAGGGCAGCTGGGGAGCAGTTGGGCTCTGCAGGAGGTTCCTGTAGGACTTGACCCGTCACAAGCGATGAGGCTGCAGAGGGAAATGCTGCACATCTGGCAGCCTGCTCTGGAGCAGTGTGGACTTGTCTGGTGTAAAATAAAGCCAAATGCTTGTAAACTTACAAGACCACATTGATAAAGCACTGATATCAAGATTTATTAACGTGTTCTTTGCTCAGCCCCGGCCTCGATGCTCCTCACAGGTCAATCAGGCGTCAGCACCATGGGGCCAAGGCTGCTCAAAGGCACCACGGCAGCAGCTCCCGGTGACAGCAGCGCTCATGGTACAGACCATGGGGCGTGGGACTGGGGGAACAAGTGGTCTTTTGCATTGCACCTGGTCAGTCACTCCTCCACTCACTCTTTTGGGGTATCTGTATGGTAAACGGGTGGGAAAACTTCTCTGCTGAGTGCCAGCAAACTCCCAGCTGATGAGATGGAAATGGTGATGAAAGTGTTTTCTGCACTTGCTTCATTTCAGGCTGTGAGCTGTTAGCATGCTGTTGTGATACATAATGAACGAGTTTCCTTTTCCAGTGAAGGAGAAACTGGAGGCATCCCAGAGCAAGAAACTGACACCACATCTGTCTTAGGGCACTGCCTGAGCGTGGGGCGGCTGTGGCCTCTGTGCTGCCCTGCAGCATCAGGCTCTGCACAAGTGATTTCTGTGTTCCCGACCTTGTATTGGCACGTGCAGTGGGAAGAAACTGCCCCTTCAAAGCTTGGCTTGGGAAGAAGAGAGAAAAGGGGTAATTGAGGTTAAAGCATGGGGCCTTTTCCACATGTGGGTCCTTTAGCCAGCCCTCAGGGGTCCCTCAGAAGTTACCCTGAAAATCCTAAGGCCTGAGATGAGCACCACGAGACACTTAGGAAAGGAGTTGTGGCGAGTGTCTCTATCCAGGAGCAGCTGACCTGGCTGGCACAATCCCAGGTGTGTGCCCGCAGGAGGGTCTGTGCCAGGCACTCACCTCCCGGGCTGGGCAGGTCCCACCCAGGGCACACATGTGTGTCCAGGTGGTGCCTGGGGACTGCTCAGCGCCTGGGCAGGAGCCCCGGCTCTGCTTGGATACACTGCACCTTTGTGGGCTGGTGCTCCTCTCTGTTCCAGAGCAGCCCAGCGTTCCCTTGCACACAGGCCCTGCTTTGTTCAAGTATTCATCCTCTGCCTGAATTATTTATTTATTCATTTTTCCCCCCTTCCTTTTTCTTTCTGTCTTCCCCCTGCTGGTGCCAGATGAATTCCTGTTTCTCCAGCAGCTCAGCAGGGCAGGGATTAATGTGGCTGGAGCATGGCTGCAGCCGTGCCGGGCAGCAGAGTGACCTCCTCCTGGAAAAAAAAAGGGAAAAGTAAAAGGAAAGTATCCAGCAGTTAGAAATAGGGGGAACAAAACTCTGGGTGCCTCTTGTTCCTTTTCACTGCAGACCTGTTTCCAGCACCTCCAACCCCCTCAGAGAGGAAAATATAATGGAAATCTTTCGCAGAAGATAAAATTGAGAGTGCAAATATCAAGTTGTATTGAAAGAAACTGCAAGTTCTGAACCCAAAACCACATAAACTTTGCAAGCTTGGCCAGGGTTGTCAATGCTGAGCCTGTTCTCATAGCTCTGGCTGTTCCAAGCGCCAGGATGCGGGAGGAAGTGTCTCCTTTCCTGTTGTCCTTCTGCTAATGGCATGATGAATTCTGATTACACTGCAGTTGCATCTCGGCACTGTGGAAGGCCACGGTAACTATTTGGGACATCAGTTTTCCTTCTGCCAACTTTCAGGAGCATTTTATAGGATTAATATTCAATAAAACCCCCTTAACATTAAAAAAATGCTTAGTCCCCCAATTGTTATTAAATTCTTTTCCTGTGCCATAATGCGGCTGCTTTGATGTAAAGTCCTGCAGTTTCTGGAAGGAGTCTGCGTGATTACGCTAATGTGCAGTGCTCTTTCTGCTATTCCTATAGGGAAAATAAACCCCACATTAGTTCCATATTAGTACCTGACTTGGAGAAGTTAAAAAGTGCCAGAAAAAGGTTAACCAGAGTCAAGTACACATAAGAGAGCTGTGATTATTAGTGTTAGGGGAGCCATTTGAAAAAAACATTTCTGCTTTTACAGAAGAATTTATTGGTGTCTTTGCTTCTGGCTGCTTTATGCATTTTAATAAAGCAGTAGCAGCAGTACCAGGGGGGAGTTGGTTGTGCCTGGTCCAAAGAAGGAATTTCTCTGTGTGATATTGCCCCTTGTCCCCAGGCAGGGGCTGCCCTCTGTGCGGGGGAGCCCAGGGACGAGCCCGCCATCCAGCGCTGTCCAGGAGCTCACATTCCTGAGTGCCGGCACAGTGCAGGCTCTGCCACTGCCAGCACACCGAGGGGATCCTTCTGGAGAGCCAGTGGAACCAAGGCAATAATTGCTCTGTGTGTTAAAAGTGTTAAAAGTTACATCCAGCCTACAAGCAGCTTTGGCAATTTCCCTGCCAAACGCCTGGGAGTATTTGGAAAACGTGCTCTGTTGAAAGCAGCCCCGGTCTGAGGTCCACCCTTGCAATGGGGTGAATGCTGGGTCTGGATGCAGCTGGGGCCAGAAAAGACGGCCAGCGTATTTTTCGTGGGAGAAACACTGAAATGCTTTTTGTGTGTGGAGAGGGTTTGTGCTCCCCTGAGGTACCCACGGACCTGGAGTGACAGTTCTTTGCTGTCATTTAGCTGTGAAATTGTTACATTTTTAATTTTGTAACAAAGAGCTATCATTTATTCATGGAAAACTGTGATACTGTTTATCCTTCACATGACAACCTACCAACAACAACAACACCACAATTTAACCACCTCGGAGGCCTTGGCAGAGGTTGCCCAGAGAAGCTGCAGCTGCCCCTGGATCCCTGGAAGTGTCCAAGGCCAGGTTGGACGGGGCTTGGAGCAACCTGGGACAGTGGAAGGTGTCCCTGCACGTGGCAGGGGGTGGCACTGGATGAGCTTTCAGGTCCCTTCCATCCCAAACCAGCTGGGATTCTCTGGTTCTATGATAATACAAATTGGGGCTGCAGCCTGAGGGCCAGATTTTGCTCCAGGATCGACATTGCCTCTCTTCAGCTGTTTACCTTTCTGGAAGTGTTTTGAGTGTTTTCACACATGGATTCTGCTCTGGGGATCCCACTGTCTGTTCCTGTAGCGCTGGTTCCTCGGCAGTGCTAATTCCTCACAGGTTGTGTAACGGTCCCATTCATCCATTTGGGAAGAGTGGGAAGGATTTTGCTTTGTAGGCCCATAAGCCCATCTGCACTCCCACATCTGGAAAGGCTCACGCCGTCTGTCGTGTTAGTGCACTGGGACAAGGCTTCTGATGGAAACACTTAATTCTCAAAGCACTGCTGGATAATGATAAATCCTTTGTGAAACATGGATTTGCATTTAAGATTCTTTCCTGCTCCCATTGTCTGTGGGACATTTTACTCAGCTTCATTTCCACTGTCCCAAGTCTAAACTCCTAATCCCCTCTCCTGATGCTTCAGTTTGAGCCGATACTCCTCCGTTACTCCTTCATTTCCACGCCTTTCAGAGCCTAGGATCTGCCTCAGCCCTCTTCCCTTCTCCTGGAATCCTCGCCAGCTTTCTCCTGTTCTCCACTGCTGCCTGCCTGGGCTGTCCCACCTCGCAGTCCCGATTCCCCTCCTCGCGCCCTGTCCCTGCTCACCAGCAGAGCAGCTCCACGGCAGGTGCAGTGCCACAGGTGCTCCTGGCCCTTGGTGTGGGTCAGGCACAAGCAGACACACAGAAGGACTCGCTGGTAAACGCAGATCCTGTCCAGTGACCCCAATTCCCAGGGCATCCTGCCATCTCCCGGGCGTGGGAGCGATGCAGCAGGGAATGAGGCTGGCAGAGGGAAGGAGGAGAGTGGCTGTTATCCCTCCAGAGGGCAAGGCAGCAACTGGAAAGTTTGCAAAACGGCTGGAAATTGCAGAGTTGAAATTCAATTAGGAGAGACCTAAGCCTCCAAACTTGTTCATTCATTTATTTTCCCTTCCTGAGCATGGAGTGGGAGAGAAACTGGCAGGACAAACCAGCCCCTCTTCACCAAAAAGCAGCCTCAAATCAAAGAGGGAAATAAACTGCTGGGTCCTTAATGATGGGCTGGAGGCAGCGTTTTATTTCATACTTTGTCCCTGCAATTTCCCCCTTTGTTTTACAGGGTGTGACTTTACCAAAAATAGTCAAAGGAAGAAAATAAAATTGAAAACTTCTGGGAACAAGCCAAGTTTTCCATGCTGAAAATCAATTATTGCCCAATATTTTCAAGGCGAGATCCCCATGCTCTGGCTTTAGGCCAGTTCACCCACCCTCACCTGCTTTGTACTTTACTAACAAGAGTCAAAGATCCTGACGATAAAACTCTTTATTTCAGCAGAGTTTTGAGTTTCAAGGCACTGCTGGTTCTTCTGGCCAGAACTGCCTGTGGAGGAAAGTGACTTCTTCCCTTGCTCCATGTGTTGTTCAGGGTGACCAACAACAAACACGATCATTCCATGAAATAAAATGATCGCTTTTGGAAGGAACTGCAAGGTGGCAGAATTAGACAGTGGCCATTTTAAAGGTTACTTTACTACGCCGGAGCTGCGAAAGATGGAAATAATTTATTTCCTCTTGGTACTGTTCCTTTCTGGCCCAGCAATTTATCAGAAATGTTAATCCAACAAGCATAAGTGTGTATGTGGTGGGAGGAGGGAGGGGAGCAGAGGAAGGAAAGGGAGAAGGCATTTAAAATTAGCTTCGAAATACTGTACATCTCATTAAAAATGTAATCATGCATAAAATGAGATCAATGAAAATTTATCTAAAAGTGCAAGGAAAAGGCGTTTTCTGGTGTGATACTGGGTATAATAGTCTGGATTTTAATTTAGTCAGTTTGCAACAAAAAATCCCTCCAGGCTAAATAAACCAGTTTCCCTCCCAGTTATTGTCTGGACAGCTAATTTTCTGCACCTTTCCTTCTAATACTCAACCTTATCTCTTGCTGGATAGAGGTTTCAATATACTGCAGAGTTTGTTTTCTTTACATTTTCTATTACTGCAATTTAATTTGCATGATAAATGATGAGAGGTAGAAAGATGATAAAAAGAAGCAGAACATTTCTTTATTAATTTTGTTTAAATTAGTGTAACTTTTCCCTGACTGTGCTTTTTACCCAGAAAACCTGTGTAGAAATTATTTTAAGTCTCCATATTGCAGTTAGAAAACATTTAATACTTGACAATAAGCTCCTGCCCTCCGTGCCGGGGCGCACTTTTCCTATTGTCACGTTTTCTTCCTCCTTTGTGCTGTGCCTTATGATACTTCCGCACCAGTTTGGTCAAACCCTTCCAGTACCTAAAGTGGCTCCAAGGAGCTGGAAAAGGACATTGGACAAGGGCCCAGAGTGCCCAGACAATGGGGCATGGCTTCCACTGCCAGAGACAGACGTGGAACCTGTTGCTGGAGAGGACATCTCCTTGCTGCTGGCTGTTCCGCGCTCAGCTCGCTGCTGACCTGCAGCTTCCGGAGAGGCTGGGGAAGATCTCCTTTCCTGCCAGGGATCTGCTCCAGAAGGGCCTGCATCTGGGCTGTTTCTTGGCTCAGCCCTTGGCTTCTCCATCCACGCAAGAATGGCGGCTGCTCTTTCTCCACCGCATTGTCCATGGAGGCCTCAGCCAGTTTTGCCTGCCGTGCAAGGCTCCATCAGCCTTGGCAGCCTCCTGCCCACCGTAAAACCTTCTGAAGCTATTCCTCGAGGTTCTCCCAGCTTCTCCTCTTGTGTGTCTTCCAAAGGCGTCATTATACTAAGGCTTCTAATATTAAAACCCCTCATTTTCCAGTTAGAATGAATACCATGGCCATTACGGTGCGTTAATTGATGTCCTCCATGTCTCGGGTCGATGTGATCCATCTGCATGGATGTTTGTGTTATGATATTTTCTTCTCCATCTCACATGCCCAGAACAGAACTGGCTCCACTTCGCTCCCTCTGGTTTGTGCCAATGACACCACCAGGCTGTGAACTTCCTTCACCTCACTCATCTATTCAAAGTTGGTGCATTTTTTGATTGATGTACTTTAATACACCGGCCTGCAGGCTGTGATGCGTCAAAGAACCTTTTAAAATCCAAACAGATTATGTCCCATGTTTTCTTCCTGTCTGGAGTCTGTGTTACCTCTTTAAAAAATTCCAGCAGATTTGTCAAACAAGATTTGCCCTTTATAAGACTCTGCTGGCAACTTTTTGTATCAGCTCACGTTTCTCCAGATGTTTTGTGATCTCATCACTTATTAATGTCTCCATAATTCTGTCTTCTGCTGAAGTTACAGCTATTACTGTGAATGTGGCTGTGAATGCTTCGTCTCTCGCTTCCCTACTGGACTGCATCCGATGGCACGGATCTGCTCAGGATGGGTCTGAAGCTTAAGGGAAAGAATCTTTTTTTGGTCTTAGATCTGAGGGATTTAGAAGTACCTCCATTTTCTTAATATATTACTTTATTACTGATATTTAATAATCTTGTCTAAAAGGAGTTGGGGTCTTTCCAGTAACACATGCTGTGAGGGTCCCACACCTTTCCTATCTGTCCCCATTTCATAATCTCTCCTGCAAACGCCACTCCAACTCTCAGAGTCAGATAGATCTAATTCTTTTCTTCTTCTAGGCCGACTGGACTTTGACTCCTCTCTTCTGCCTCGTGCAGCCATTGCCACAGGACTGTGGCTGCCTCAGGTGCTTGCTGCAGGCAGATGAGACAGAAATGTCTCCACATGACCAACCCTAAAGAAGTTGCCTTAAGACACTCCCCGTTGCTGGCTGCCAGCAGCCAATGCTCAGCAGGGCACCGGCCTTCCCTGGCTTTTTCATGGAGGCAGTGGAAACAACAGTAACTCGATTTTGCTGTTCTTGTGGTCGTGAAAATATTTATTTTCACAGAGTTTCCAGAATGCTGTTTCAGAGCATGAACACTGTTTTTGCCTTCTGTCTGCGCAGTCAGTGTGTGTAAACAAACACATGCCCTGGAGAACCCACGGGAAGGTGGCACAAGATTTCCACTTGATTCCCTTCCTTCAAAAGTAATAAAACTCCGTGGGGGAGCATGAGAACTTTTCCCAAAGCTGTCCCTGCTTTGGGAGCACTGGAGTGGCTGAGAATGGAGGTATGTCCCATGCTGCAAAAATTTATGGGAAAGTCGTAAGCTCCATGAAGCGCGTGGAATTTGGATGGGATACAAGCCAGCCTCTCCATTACATGTCTACAGCTCCCTGCATATTTGTGATTATCCTTATGAATAATGTAAGCTCCTGCTTTCAGATGGGAGAGGCTTTGGGAAGGAGTTAGGGAATGTGTCTGAGTGCTGGTAATGAACTCGAGATCCAGCAGTTTGTCACTGGATGGGGCAGCGCAGTCTCACAGAGAGCCAATAAAGTTTCTGGGTAAAGAAGCAGAAATTCCTTTTCTTGTAGTCGCTGCTTCTAGAACAATCTTTGATTTGTGTAATACAAGTGGCAGGGTTGGTGAGGAAGTTGACACAGTGGTGTCATTGTGCAGCTTAAAACCAGTAGCTCTTATTTCATAACACTCTTGTCCGTGAAAGGGGATTTTCTCATGGCACTGACTCTTGAATCACTTGGTTGCCACTGTTGGACTTCTTATTTTTTAAGGTATTTTATAAAAATGTGACATTTTGATTCCCAGAACAAGAAGAATCCTTCCTCCTCCTTTCCAGGGAAATAAATTCTTTACCTTGCTCCTTGAATTTCTCTACCTGGGAAATCCAGCAGGCAGAAGGGGCTGGAAGCCTTTTCACTACTTCTAATGGGTAAGATGTTTACGTTTCATGGGCCTGGATCAGAAGGGTCTGTTGTGTGGAGGCATTTTGATAACTCATCTACGTCACCTGAGAAAACTGTGCTGAAAGCTCCTCCCTCAGCCTGTTCTCCCTGGGTGCAGCGTGGCAGTGGCTGGGTGTGGGGCGTTCATCAGCGAGGCCACGGGTGTCTGCAGAGCCACAGAATGGAATCAAGAGAATTGTCCAAACAATTAGGCTAAAAGCAGAGCGCAGAGGGAAGGTTTAATCTTTTCCTTGCTTTATCAGAACAGTTTTAAGGGATGGCTGCAGAACATTTCCAGTGATTTTGCTCATGCTTGTGATAGCTGCTGCTGACCCTTGGACATCAGTCACACCGAGTAGGCTCATTCTCTGTAGCTGGGAATGTGCCGACCCAGTGAACTTTGGCTAAAATTGTCATTTGGTGGCTCCCCAAAATGCTGTGGTCCAGGTTAGGCTGGGAGATGCCAAGTTTTGTCCACTGAGAGTTCCACTGTTTAGCTGTTTAGAAAGGTTTCTTCATCCCCAACCTTCTGTCCTTCCCACTGCTGAGGAGGACTTGGCATTCGATCCAACAGCTCCACACCAATGGGCCAGGGCCTGGGTTATCCCTCCAGGAACGTATGGCCATGTGGGACAAGACTATTGAGTCCTCCAGGCTCCCAAAGCAGCCCATTTCTCCTGCTGTAGCAATCCCGTGGCCTGGGAAGAGGAGGGAGGGGGAAGGTTGGCTTCTGGTTCTGATTCATCACTTTTATTGAACTTAAATTCTTTTGTTTTAATGCACACTTGATTGAGCCAGCATTTATCCAAACGGTTATGGTTTGTAGGAAAAAGAGACAGTTGAAGAAAGAACAAATGAATCTAATGTAAATCAAATACTTAACGCTTTTATAGAAACTACAAAGCTTTAAATGTGTATTCCTAATGGTAATTTTACAAAACTCCACCAGGCATCTTCAAATGGAGGTGTGACAGTGATTGTTTCAGGCTGGAGATGGCTTTCCTTTCACATGCTAATCATCTGCTCATGGTGATATTTCCCAGCATCGTTGGAGTCAGCGAATTGAATAATTTATGGAATGAGTTTTGTTGTAAATTTATTGTGTCACAAGCAGGTTGTAATTTCACTAACAGTACACTTAAGTTATTAAGTAAAAAAAAATAATGTGGTTGATAGGACCGTGCATTTGAAGGTTCTCTTGCTCCCTCCCCAACTAGTTCTCATCTTATATATTTTCAAACAGAGTATTTACCTAATTTTTATTCAGAATCTGATCTGAGAAAGAGAGTGAGAGAGGACATTAACATAAGTGGGTTTGCATTTGCACACTATTGTTGAATCTGGTAGTCGTAAACAAATTACAGAAGATTTTATACAGACAGAAATAGCATTAAAATGGCACCGCTCTGGTGCGGTGCCGCCTTTGTTCCCTGTTTGCTTCTGAGGAATTGGCCTCAGCCGCAAGTGATGGAGCGCTGAAGTTACAGGCAGATGTGCAGAGCGGAGTGGAGCCCCCAGCTTCTCCCCCAGCTCCGCTGTTCAGATGGTTGGGAGCTGTTGGTAGGAGGGTGCTTCTGGCGTGATGGCACAGGGAAGGAGGAGGCGAGGGCTGGGAGCAGCAGCGGCTCAGGGGCCTGGGCCAGGCCTGTTTCCCAAAAGGGAAGGGTCTGGCTGCCCCCATGGAAGGCCTGGAGAACTTTATTGCTGCAGCTTCTGCAGAGTTTTCCTGCAACCTCAGAATGGCCCTTTCAGTGTTCTACAGCAGCTGTTGAACCTGTATCCAGTTGTCACCCTTGGGCCCTGGGATGTGGGGTGAAGGCTGTCTTTGATGGCGGGTTATAAACACGCAGGGTCTGCCTCAGCACGGGTACCTCCAACACCTGCCTCTCCTCCTCCAGGGGCTTTACTCTGTCCAGCCTCCTCTCCTTCCTCTGCCATCCCTTGGAGATCCTGGAATGAGCTGATGGTACCTTTGCCTTTCCCACACCAGCGCTCCCCGGCAGCCGTGGAAGGGAACAGCCTGGCTGGGCATTACCGTGTGCCCAGGGGCCCTTGTGCATCCCGTGCTCCCAGAAGGACTTTGCCAGCTGGAAGCTTCATGAGGCTGGAATTTCTTGGGATGTGTAAATACCAGGAAAGGCTGAGGCGTTGTGATTGTTTATTTAATTGCTTCAATATGCCAATGTTAATACATATAATTACACAGAATAAACAGAGGTAATTGCTTAAATGAACTAAATATTTTTGCATCCTAGTCTAAAATTGCAATCAAAAGTTCTCAGTGGGTGGCAGAGTTAGAAAATAATTTTTCTTCTGTATGGGCTTTAGTTTCAGTAGGTTTCTTGTCTCTGGCTACTTTTCCTGCTCCTGTAAATTGCACTTGGGATGCATTTCTCCATTTCATTCCTCAGCTGAAATTCCTCGTAGTAGCTCTGTATTGTAATTATGGCGGCACATGTTAAATTTTTAATTTGATTTTCATTTGTCTATTCAATTGATATAATTGATGTGCATCTTTTCTCCCTCAGGATACAGGTTAATAACCTACTAACCTCGGAATGAAGGAATGATAAAAGGATCCCACACCAGGGTTTAAGGGACCAGTTATAATATATGTTTTCAGCCGTAGACTTATTTTTTGTCCTTCGTAGCCTTCGGCGTTTTGTGCTTGCAAAGTCTTGACAGGCATTAAAAACATTAATTATTTTAATTTTAACGGAAAGAACTATTCACACTGGACCTACAAGGAGGACAGTTGTGAATATCTTACAAAACAAAGGAGAAAAGTTTTACAAACAGAATCAGTTTCTGTTTATTTTCCAAGCAGATGCTTCTTGGTTGGTTTTGGTTTTGCACTTGTTCAAGCTGCAATGGGGACTCGCCAAACAAGTAATGCACAGCTACGGAAGCCACAGAAGCTGATGAAGGTGGTAAAAGAAATGCTTTGATAAGATCAAGGCATTTGCTTCCCGTGGAGGATTGTAGGTAACGCTGGAGCAGGAGAAAGTGCAAAGGGAGAAACACTTGGCAGGTTTATTCTTGGTGCGAAGTGGGTTCTTCCCATGGTCCTGTACTAAATGATCACCACACAAAGCATGGCCCAAAGACACTTCCTGCTCCGGCTGGAGCTGGAAGGTTCGGCTGTTCTGCCCACTCCAGGCCCAAAGAGAGCCAGAGCAATTAGTGCTGGGCTGCTGAAGATGCTGGAGCAGGGCCCCTGCACTGCTTGTCTGCTCAGGGACACCCAGGGCCGTGATCAGCCTCTCCCGACCCCGCTCTCCGCTGGCCGCCTGCTGCTCTGGGACCCTGTGGCCGCCCCTGGTAGCCCGGCAGGACATCACTTCCTGGGCTCCCTCTTGGTCCCTGTGGGCTCAGCGGGGCCCTCCCCATTGGCATTTCTGCTAGGACACCCTGGCAAGCGTCGCTGGAGTGGGCGCTGGAGCCAGGCCGAGCAGGAAGGTTGTTCTAGCAGAGAGAAACTCTCTTCTGGTTACAGAGCTGGAAATGGAGCGATTAAATGAGCCAGCAGTAAGTGCAGAATTAGCACACGGCTGACTCCACACTGCTGGATGGTGCTGGAGGTCTCAGAGGAACAGCAGGGCTGGGAGGAGCGGGGAAGGGAACCGGCCCCGGCTGTTTTCTCACCTTCCCTCTTTGCCGAGGGACAATGTGTCCTAAAGTGCTTTGGAGCCAAACATTTCAGCAAAGCAAGAAAGTCGAGGTGTTGGGAGGAATAACTGAAATGCTCCCAAATACATTAAATAAACATCCCAAGGCATCCAGATCTCATGCTTCAGGAAGTAACCAAGCTCGCAAGTGCTAGGAGCTGGCAGAAGCTGTGCCTTGGTAAGTTATCCAGCACTGCTGTGGGCTCTCCTGAGGCTCTCTGCGGAGGGCTTGGTGCAAGGCTGCTGCAGGCAGGCTGTGGGAATGCCAGGGTCAGCAAAGGAGCTCAGCCTCCTGCAGCCATACAGGAACTCTCCTTGGTGGTGTTCCTGTTTAATCAACTGGGACTACTGGATAAAGTGTCCCAAGAGAAATACTGAGCGGCCCAGCTTGTCCTGCATTTTCTTATGGTGCCATTCCAGTACCTTCTGCGTGCAGATCAGGGTTAAAGAGGGTCTGGGAAGAGCAGACATCCATGGCCATTGGGCAGTGATGGGTAATGAGCACCTGAGACTTTCTAAAATGCTTCAGCTGGATTTGGAAATGAAAACTATTAAAGTTGTAACCCTCTCTTTAGGGAGCTGATTGACAGCGAACACCATTTCTGTATCTGTAGGAAACTTGGAGAATGGCAACGCCCTACGCTTGTTGGCCAATGTAGCGGCAAGCTGCTTAAGACCTGCAAATGAGGACTGAGTTGATTAGATACAGCCTGCACATTTATTCAGTTAGTCCCAGCAATGAAAAAGCCTTTGCATGTTGGAAATAGTGATGACAGGGAGAAACCTGCGCAAACTTCTCAGGCTGCTCCTCATCCCAGCTTCCGCTCTGTGGCCAATGAAGACCAAATAATTTGCATTTGAAATTATTATACTAAACGGGAATATGAGCGGTCTTTACAGAAGCCAGCAGAACGAGCTCTAATGCCTTTATAAATACATTCAATGGCCTGTTCCTGTGGGGAGAAAATTGAGTTTTCTGTGGGAATGTCAAATCACAGTATCTGGATGTGTGTGTAGAAAGCCTCATTTTTAAAGACAACAGTAGAAGCACATAGGTTCCTTAAAAGTTTCTGTGTGGTGTAATCCTGGGCAGTGTGCACAGGCAGATGAAAGCTGCAGAGCTGAGCTGGGTGGTTTGTAAGCCACAAAGAGGCTCAGCAGCATAAACAGTGTAAGATGGATGAGCCGCGTTGCTGGGGACGCCACTGCAGCTCCCAAATTGAATCAGAGACTCTGGGATTTCAAACGAATGTGACTTGGTGCTGAGGTAAAGCAGGGTCTGTTCTGTGCTGCTGGTTCACCCTCATCCCCGGCTGTAATGGTTCTTGCATCTTCTAGGGGAAAACCCAAGAACCTCAGAGGACACTGATGCTGTGCAATCCCGCCCCAAAGCGTGTCTCTTACTTTGCTCCAGTAGTAAAAGTCTGACAGAAACCCTGGGGTACAAGGTTTAATATCCTTCTGAACTTATTAGAGTTAATTAGGAAATCTTGTTGATTTAACCTGGCTGTGTTGGTGCCTGCAGTGACTTCCTCTGGGATACTCCAACAGGATGTGTTACAAAAACATGTTTTGTTTTGACCCTGTTGATCTGTGGTTGAGTCTATAAATACATTAGTTTTTGCCTCTAGTATACATTTCCTTCTGCTTATTAACATCGATTTTCGTTGCCAGTCGTGTTGCCGGTTCCCCTCCTTCCTCGCAATTGTCTCCTGTGCTAATGAACTGCTACCTTTGGTACCGACCATATTAAAGAGCTTACCTCGTGCCAAGGGTGACTTGGCCAGGGTGCCCCACAAAGCTTCCCACTCTTGGAGTGCTAGAAGATGGGCACAGATTTAGGGATGCTGTGAAACTTCTTGGCTAAAGGTTCTATAGAGCAGGCTTTACTCATCCCTGCTTTCATATGAGGTTTTTTTTTTTTGCTTGGTGATCTCCCAGAACCCCTTTAATTCCTGAAATTTCTTTTTGCCTTATGGTAGAGTCAGGCAGGTGAACTTTGCCGATTTCACTTAAAAAAATATTTATCCCCATTTTTTTGTGTGACTCTTTCTGTGTGAACACGCGGCCCCAGCATTGGTGGTTATTGTCAAAGGATCAGTAACAAGTTGATGGTTCCTGAGCTCATCCCGTTGATAGCTGGTTCTCACTGATGAGTGCCCCTAAACCCAGGAACCCAGAGGTGCCCAGTGGGCACCCACCCACACCTGCACCCATCCTCTTCTTGTCCATCGTGTCACTACAACTCCCGTGTGCTGACCACAACGTTCTCAGCAACGCCGGGCGTTAGAGATTAAATCCCTGACTTGAAGTGCACCCAAAGCTGACAGCCAACACGGCACAGAAAGCAGGAGAGTTAATAACACACCGAGTCTCCTGCCACGTCCTAAGGCTTTTTTCTTCAATATTATTCAAAATTTAGGCACCTTTCATATTAATTAAATGGTAACTTTCTGTATCCCACGATCAAACTATTCAATAATGCTTGCTCAGAGCAATCAGAAATGACAAAAATAAAGTACTAATATAATTTTATTATGAATGATTCGATCCCTGGGGTTTCTATCATATTAAACAAAGAAACAAATTAACCAGTGACTGAATTAAGTGGAGGAACTTGCATCATGTAGAGACAATAGATTTTTTCATAGGCTGCCAGACACTTTCATGCTTCAAGTCCAGTTTCCAAGTTTCCCCCTGAATTTCCTAGAAATTATCTTGCTGCTATGTATCGATGCATATGTCAGCATGGAGCTGGTTTTTTTCATGGGAAATTCAGTAAAGAAGATCAGAAGAGGAATTTTGAATATTAATCTCCATTTCCATGCCTTCACCCACCCATCCATCCCTCCATCCCTCCATCCCATCCCTGCCTGGCCATGCTGTGGCTCTCAGCCCTCCTGGCCGTGATGCTCCACATCTGCTGCACCAAGGGGCTCCGACAGGGAACATTATTAAGTCCCTCAGCTTTTAATACTGCAGCTCATCCTAATACACCATATCAGATGACTTTGGTCACGTATCTCTCTTTCTAAAAAAGATATTATTCTAACAGAAGGATTAATCAAAACTAGGGTGAGTGAAAGCCTGCCCATTCTGGTCAGCCCTTGGTTTCAGCGATTGTTCAGTAATGGGCAGCCTCTTGCTTCTCACTATAAACATCTGGATGAGGAGGCTGAAAGAATTAAATTTTGTGCCTGAAAAATGACATTTTGAGTAGCAGCTCTGCTTTCATCTCTGGGATCGTGTTTGGAGAAGAATCCGCGCGGAGGCTCAGCGTTAACATTCTTTAACTGCTCCTCAAATTACTAATGCTTCACGTTGCTTTAATCCATTTGGCTGTAATAGCTTTATTAGATTAAACTCCCTGCTGAGCGAGTGAGGAACAGTGGGATTATCACACTTCCCTTTGAACAGCCAGTAAAGACAAAATAAATGGTTAACAAAATAGAGCAAATTCAGTTTGCAGGTGAGCTGCAGTTCCCAGCCCCGCGTGCTGTGGATGGGTTCTGAGCCTCCCTATTATTCCTTGCTAGAAAAATGCCTCTTTAGCAGCCTGAAGAAATTCCCGAGGTAAAAAAGAAGTCCTAATGGAATAAAAGTTCCTCTTTCTCCTTTAGATGTGTTGCTAATTGCATCGTGCCCACTGCAGGGATGGTGTGAGGAAAACCTGAAACTTTATTTAACCCCCCTCTATTTTTAGCTTCACTTTTGCCAGAGCCATAGGTGTGCCTGTAACAGCCTTTATCCAGTGTCTCCAGAGTGGGAACGCCTAATGACTGATTTTTTATTATTTTTTTAGCAAATCTAATTAACTATTTGAAGTATTCTGTCGAGAGGCTCGCGGTTACTATACACAAGCAGTGGGTGGCTCTTCTAGAGTCTCTTAAAAACTCAGTTTCTTCTCAGCATTCTTCAAATCCTCGTCTGCTGGAGCAATTTGAATTTTGTTATTAGTGACTGCTGGAAATCATAATTCAATAAAGACTAACTCATTTAAAAATGCTCCATGCTGAGCATGCATTAGGTAACTTGGGAAACTTCGGAGACACAGAAAAACATACACTAATATTCAGGTCTACACAGGAAATTGGTATGGCACTGAGCAGCTTGAAGGAGGCTTTTTGTATGTTTTTAAGAAGCTGCAGAAAGGTTGGAAGGAATGCAGGTTTTTTCTAGTAAATCTATTCCTTCCCTCTCCCCAGCACTTTTTTCCTAACACACTGGCACCCGTCCAAAGGAATTAGAGCCGCCAACATGCAGGGGACAGTGAAAATACACAGGGTAAACATTTCTGTAATCATTTCCGAGATAAGTAAGAAAGCCATCGGGTTTCTCTTCCTGGACTCCGCGTATGTCCCTTATTACTTGTCTCAGATGAGTCTGGCAGTTTTAAGGATCTCTCCTGCCCCATCTCTCCTTATTCCCCTCATGGCCATAATCTTATGGTGATAGAATATATAGTCTTGCCACAGGGGATGGGCCTCCTGCTTGGGTTTTTAAGCCACATCTGCAGCTGCAGCTGGAGCAGGCTTGGAAGACTCCTGGCCTTGTGAAGGGATGTAATTTCCTAACACTGAATTTTCCTTCAGAGGACGCTGCGCTGCCGTGTTCCTGCCCGGTGCTGTCCGACAGCCACCTCTGCTGCGGTTCATTTGCTGCTCGAGTTCACCCTAGGAAATACACAGGGGTATTTTTTCCCCCAATTTCCTTCCCCACAAGTTGTTTCATCTTTAGAATCACAACATTTCCTGCCAACATCAGAGGTTTCCATTCTTGTCTCCTCTCTCCTTGTTCTTTCTAGCCATTTTCAGACTTATATAGCCCTTGTGTTTCTTACCCTCACTCCCTTTCATCCCCGGTCCTCTCACAGAGCCTCCCTCGTTTCAATTCTCCACTTAGCTGGCCTTCAGAAAACAATTCCCGTCTTCCACCTGGTTTCCCTCCTTTGTTGCTCAGGGGTTTGATTTCGCCTCTCTTTGTCCGCTTTCCCCTTCTTGCATTTTTTCTTTTTCTTCCCCTCACCCGCTTTTTAAAATCGGAGAAAAGGATCAATATTATTCCCCCTCTCTGTTTGATAAGATAATGCTGTGTGAACACGGTGGCGATGGATTTGTTGTCACTGCGGAGAGGGAGGAGAAGGGGGCAAGGTCTGGCTGCAGGGGCAGGGCCAGGCCCTGGCAGTCCCGGGTCAGGCTGGACAAATATATGTAATTCTTCAGATAAAAATCTGGGACAAAGGCCTAGGTTCTTCACCCGGGCAAAATGCCCAGGGAAACAAGCCGGTGCACGTCAGAGCACAGAGGCTGCTTTTAGGTTGTTTACCCAGGAGATAATTTAGGAAAGCCTGACGCGCAGGAATGTCCAGCATTACACCATGGCCTGGGCACGTCGTCTTTGTGTTCTCCTTGTGATCCGTGGAAGCGGGTGATCCACAGGGACTCAGTATCCCTGTGATGTACTCACCGTGCTCTGAAACCTGCCGTGAAGTGGAGCACTCGGGGGAACCCAGCCTAGTTTCTGGGGGGTGCGGCACTGACTTGGAGAGGAGAAGGCTCCAGGGAGACCTTAAAGCCCCTTCCAGTACCTGAAGGGGCTCCAAGAGAGGTGGAGAGGGACTAGGGACAAGGGATGGAGGAACAGGACACAGGGAATGGCTTCCCACTGCCAGAGGGCAGGGATAGGTGGGATTTTGGGAAGGAATTGTTCCCTGTGAGGGTGGGGAGGCCCTGGCACAGGGTGCCCAGAGCAGCTGGGGCTGCCCCTGGATCCCTGGCAGTGTCCAAGGCCAGGATGGACAGGGCTTGCAGCAACCTGGGATGGTGGAAGGTGTCCCTGCCCATGACAGGGGACAGGATGAGAATGGGCTTTAAGGTCCCTTCCAGCCCAAACCAGTCTGGGATTCTGTGATTCCCAGAGCTTTTTAATGGGAGGTTGGGTTTTTAAAAACTTGTTCCTTTCTTCCTAATATTGACAATGTGTGAAAAGTAGGTACGATTGATTAGGGAGAGAGTCGAGCCTGCCCCCCCTTCCTCCCTGGTCGGGACGCCGCTACCCGCGTTCCCTGAAGCGTTACACGTGTGTCCCTGCAGCCCCAGGCCACCAGCGCTCCCCGCGCTCGGCCCGACCTTAGCCGTGCCTGTTTGCACAGCTACCCCCGGGGCGTTCCTGCCGCGGGGCCGGCACGCGGGGTGTGTGTGTGTGTTTATTGTGCGTTTATTTGTTCGCTGTTGGTTCACCCGGGTTTGGCCCGGCCCGGCCGCGCCCGTTCCCAGGCCGAGGTTGCCCCCTGGTGCACCCACGCCAGCGCAGGGCGCGGGCACGAGCAGCGGGGCGTGGGGGCGCGTGCAGGTGTGCGCGAGGGGGCACGTGCAGGTGTGCGCGAGGGGGCGCGTGCAGGTGTGCGTGAGGGGGCGCGTGCAGGTGTGCGCGAGGGGGCGCGTGCTGGTGTGCGCGAGGGGGCACGTGCAGGTGTGTGTGAGGGGGCGCGCGCAGGTGTGTGTGAGGGGGCAGGCGCAGGTGTGTGTGAGGGGGCGCGCGCAGGTGTGTGCGAGGAGGCGCGCGCAGGTGCGTGTNTGAGGGGGCGCGTGCCGGGCTGTGTGAGGGGGCACGCGCAAGCTCCGAGCCGCCCGTGCCCGGAGCGGGCTTGGTGCGACGGGAGCGTAGCTCTGACGAGAGCCGGTTAGTTACAAATATCAGCACCTTTGCTGTTTAAAAGTAATGGCGGAAGGGATGGACGCGTTAAGGACAGTCCGTTTCTCCAGGGAAGGAGAACTTCTGCAGGAACGACACGCCAGGGAAAGCCAAAGGCCCGCTGAGCGGTGGCTGGTGGAGGAGCCAGCATCGGGGCGCTCCGCAAGAGAGGCTGCAGCAGGTGTGTGATTTACCACAGATTTTCTCTGTGTTCGACCCACCCTTAGTAAGGCTTGACTGAGGATTTGGTTAACTCAGTGCATGTATTAATTATTTGAGTATATTGAATGCACATATTTAGAGGACAGGGTTAGTTGGGATATTGGGAAATAGTTGTTCCCCCTGAGGGTGGTGAGGTGCTGGCACAGGTTGCCCAGAGCAGCTTTGGCTGCCCCTGGATCCCTGGAAGTGTCCAAGGTCAGGTTGGACAGGGCTTGGAGCAGCCTGGGATAATGGGAGGTTTCCCTGCCCATGGCAGGGGGTGGCGCTGGATGAGCTTTCAGGTCCCTTCCAAGCCAAAGCAGTCTGGGATATCTTGTGCTTAGTCGTCTTGTTTGAGACTGCTTTTACCTTTGCTAATTGTAACTGTGCACTTAGTACATAATTTTATTTCATTAGCCTGTGTCTGGTTCAGCTCCAAGGCTTTAGGACTTGCCTCTCTTGCCATGTGTTGCCCCAAGAGCATATGGTTCCTCACTCCCTGTTGACAGAAAAGAAGGGCAGAGCTCTGAAAGAATCTGTCCAGTTTTAGCCCGAAAGGAACCAGACCTACACAAGTTCCTTAGCAGTTTAACCCTGGTGCCTTAGGATGGGGAAAGCCTATAAGAAGGCGCATAAAGCGCATTGTTGAAGCTCTTTAAATGACATGGTGAGGATAGGAGCGCACTGTATCACAATTAAACCATGTGGCAAATCCTCCTTGGCACATGAGCAGGTAATGCCTTCATAGAGCCCTGGGTATCATCAGAGACCTAGAAATAATGGCTGAGGCCAGCGCTGGGGAATATAATTTCTTTAAATGTAAGGAAAAAGCAAAACTCAGAAAATGGTGATGGCATTTTAACTAACTTCAAGTGTGCTGCTGGTTCAGTCGCCCCTTTGATGTTGCAGCCGGGTGACCTGGCCTCCCCCGCCATTCATCACTGCTGGGAAATCAAACTCTCCTGTGCTCCTGCTTTACAGTCCTCCCTCTGTTCTGCTAATAAACACAATGTTAGTAAAAATAACCATCCAGGAAGCGTTCAAAGGGAATATCCATGGATGAATTTTAGTGAGAGTGCAGTTTCTTGCTGCCAAGCCCAAACCTTCAAACTGCACTGCAGAATAAATAGCGTTCATCTAAACATGCGGTGTTGGAATGCAAGGCTCCCAAATCCCATTGCTTTTGGGGCAACTCTGTGATCAGAACCTCAGGGAAAATGCCTTTAGTTATTTCATTTCACCTGCATTTTACAGTTCCAGTGCTAGTTAAGGTGACAGCTGTGTAAACACCCCTTCCTCCCTGTGTTTTAAAAGAGTAGGATCTGAGAACTCCCTCCTGACGGTCCCAGGCAGTGCTCAGTGAGTGGTCCCAGAGGCTGGCAATGCCGGAGATCTGTCCTGCGAGTGCCCTGAGAGGGACTGAGCTGGGGTGCAGTGGGCACAGTGTGTGTGTAACACACCTGGGCATGGCATGTGTCTAACTTGCCTGGGCACGGTGCATGTGTGTGACACACCTGGACATAGTGCATGTGTCACACCAGCATGACCCTTGTCTCTGGCCTCCTTTAATTTGATTGTGACCTCACAGTGATGTTTTAATGGCTTCCTGTCATCAACACTGTGGTGCCCAGGAAACAGGACTTCATGCCTTATCCCTTCTGAAAAGCTGGATCAGAAGAAAATTTAGACGAAGATTTTTTGTTGGTTTGGATTTTGGATTCTGGCACAAGTTTATTCTGAGTTTAGCAATTGCTTTTGCAGGGTGTTGTCTGGATTGTGTAGCAGTGGATGAAGTGGGCTGGGAGAGCCTTGTGGTTGGGTGAGCACAGCTCTGCTGTGGCTTTTCAGAGCCTGTGTGTTTTCTCCTCTTAGATCTGGTGCTTTTTTCATCTTCGCTGCCTCTTTTTTACCTTGTTCTAATCTGATCTGTTGTATCTGTTGTGCAGAGTAACAGACATGTAAGTCTAAGACAGTAAATGACTGTATGTATTATGGTAACACCATGGAAATATCTCTTAGCAGCCCCAGAAAAAAACTCCTCACATTTAATTTTCTGATTTCTTGCTGAATATGGAATGGAAAATATGTTAACTCTAAAAAAATGTACAGTCAATTTAAGGAGAAAAAAGAAAGAAAGGAACCCTTTACCATATCTAATTTCATTAGTAAACTGTAAATGGAAATGATGAAGAGGTACAATTTCAAAGGGTTGGGAACCCACACATTTTATGTAGCATTAATCATGTGCTCTTAATTTTTCTGCAGCAGAGCTCTGCAGCGCTGCCTTCCAGCTCGGCCGCTCACGGGGCGCTGGGCAAGGGTGGGGGCGGTGGAGCCCGGCTGGAACCCCCCCACAGCGGGGATCCCCCCACGGGGGAGGTTTGTGGCCACGTGCCCGAGGTGTCTGGGGTCTGCTCAGGCTGATGCAAACACAGCGTTCCTGTGGGCGGCTCATGTATTCCACATTCCCCTGTCAGAGGCTCTTTCTCTTCCAGGCTGTAAAGAGGGTTAAGAAAGGAATTGTCTCTATTATGGTAATTAAACTCCCAGGAAACAGCCTCATTAGACTAATAAAGAGTAAATAAAGCAGGCAGGACACACTTTGCCTTCCAGTAGTGAGGGCATCACTCGCCTCCCTTCCTTCGCCCACCTGCCTGCATCCCGCTCCTGGGCTCTGGCACCCACCTGGATTGACCTCAGAACTTTCCCAGCAGTTTTCCTCTTGGGCCAAAGTTTTCCCTGCTCTGTTGCAGGAGAGGGAATAGATATTTCTAATGCATGGGGAAGTTTTCAGTTGCATTTTGTCTGTCTTCCTTAAAGCCCTTCTAGTTTGCCTGCTGGCTCCATGGGGGTGGCCCTGGCTTGGAGCTGATGCCATGGAAGGCCAGAGTGTGCTGTGCTGGACACGTAACAAAGTGTGGATACTGGGTTTGGGGTCTGGCAGCAGGGACATCTGGGACACACTTGTGGGTGACATTGCTCCTCCCGCCCTGGCCCTGAGGCAGGGGCTGCGCTGAAAGCGCGCATGCAGCTCTCCTGCTTTTCCAGCAGCAGAATACGGAGGGAGAATGAAATTAGCAGTAAAAGTATTAAAATATTGATAGCAATCATTCCGTGTCCTGGCTTTACTAATTAATTATTAATTTTACCTGGAACGTTAGTGTAAGAGATGGACTTTACTTTATCAGGCCTCCACTTAGCATGATGTTTGACTATATATTTTTAAACATTATCAGGGCTCTAGCAAATAGCTCTCGTTTTTTCTGGTGAGCAGTTGGGATTTGTTTTGTGTGGCTTCATGAGGTGGGAGAAAAGAGGGTCACCAAGATGATTTAGAGGATTGGAACACCGCCCTTCTGAGGAAAGGCTGAAAGAATTGTGGCTGTTCAGCCTGGAGAAGACAAGGCTTCAGGGAGAATTTGGAGCCCCTTCCAGTGCCTAAAGGGGCGCCAGGGGAGCTGGAGAGGAACTTGGGACAAGGGCATGGAGGGACACGACAAGGGGGAATGGCTTCCCACTGCCAGAGGGCAGGGTTAGGTAGGATATTGGGAAGAAAGTCTTCTCTTTGAAGGTGAGGAAGCACTGGCCCAGGGTGCCCAGAGCAGCTGTGGCTGCCCCTGGATCCCTGAAAGTGTCCAAGGCCAGGCTGGACAGGGCTTGGAGTGACCTGGGATAGTGGAAGGTGTCCCTGCCCATGGCAGGGGGTGGGATGAGGTGAGCTTTCAGGTCCCTTCCCACCCAAACCAGTCCATGATTCTATTAAATAATTTTTAAACTGGGCAAACTTTGAATTTGCTGTGAAGAATGTTTTTTTCTTGAAAGCAACTTTAGCATTGATAAAAGATGCAAATATGGAACCGTTGATGTGTGACTGTGTTGGTGAGAAATTGTATTGATTTCAGTGAGCTCCACACTGGAGCAGGAGCAGGGCTGGGCGTACAGGGCTGGAGCTTTATGTTTGTAAACTTCTCACTTCCTCCCCTGCATTAGCAAGTTTAAAAGAACTTTTACTGTCTTAAGGGTAAATACTTTTCATTTTGGAAAAGGTAAAACCCAATTCTCACTTGTTTCTCTTAAAGTGGACCCAGCTTTAAATGTGGATGAATGGAAAAAACCTTCACCAGCCCCACCTGGGGAAGGGAGGCTGCAAACCTCCAGCTTTGGAAACACGGATTTTTGTTTTGTCATTTTTAGAAAGGAATCGCAGAAAATTAAGGTTTTGCTGTAGCTTTGTGAGAAGCAGAATTTACCCAGTCTGGGCCCTTTTAAGATGAAGGAAAAGAAGGAAATGACAGCTTTCTTCTGCACGCTGCTTTCTACTTGTAGCGTTTGCAGCGTGCAGCTCCCAGTGGAGCTGGGGATGTGCTTGAAGTTTCGATGTGCTGATGCTCTTTCCAGGACAGGGACTCTGCCTGTCTGTGCTGTATGGAGATGTACCCAGGAGTGCAGGGCCGGGACTGCTTGCGCGAGCACTCACACGTAACTTTGGGAGTCTTGCTTGCTGAAAATCGTTATAATGCCCCACTTATTTTAAATTTTATTGGGGGAGATTATGTTTCTTAACTGAAATGGCAAATCCAGTTTACAAAGCCCTGTAAAGTACCAGGAACCCCGCACTGGTTTGCTGCTCATCGCTGTGAGTGAGATATTGATACACTTAAAAAGTGTATGTGTAGCTTTTATCTCCAGTGCTTTTTACAGATCTTTCCAAGGTCGTTCCCAGCCCCTCTGCTGGTACCCTGTCTCAGCACAACGTGCACACCAGTGTTACAAGTCCTCTGGGGCCGATGAGCGCTAAGCTGCAGGCGCAGCCTCTGCCTGCACACGCTGCAGGGGCAGCCACTGCACCCCCTCGTCCTGCACTCGCTCCCTTTCCAGGGGTGCGCAGCCACAGAAGAACCTGGCCGTGACCTCAGGTTTGGTGATCTTCAGCAACGAAGAAGCTCCTTCTGCACAGTCAGGTCTTGGTTGTGCTGCGCAGATGCACACTGGCTCAGGCTGCGGCCAAGGAATTGGCACTGGCATAACAGAAATGTGATTTTAAGAAACTTGGTCCAATTACCTCCATCCTCCCCCTTTCAGGGTATCATTTCCAGCAGAAAAATGCCACGTAGCATCCGTGTCGACGTAATTGTGGGGTATGTGTCAGCACAGTGTGATCATTTGTGTGCATGTGACATGAAAGCAATCCGGTATCCAAAAGAAACAGCCAAAGGGGAATTTTCATGCCATGTGGCGTGACTATCCTTGTGTTGTTTCTAAATTATGGAAGTAAATACAGGATTGAAACAAAATTTCAGCTAGGATAGACAGCACCAGTTCCGCAGAGACTGGCCAGAGCCGATATATGGGGTTTAGTGAGCTCAGGCCTTGTGCAGGCTCTCCTCTGCTCCAGGGACAGCCTGCAAAGCTCTTTCTTCAAGTTGTTCTTGAAGAAATCCTGATTTGCGGTTTCTGTTAGAAGCTCTAAGGTGGAGAGGTGGACTTTCAGAGGTCCGAGGGCTGGGAGAAGCCACCCAAAGCCTTGGGAGAAGCACACATTGGCTTCTGCTCAGAGATGACTGATCTGAGACAGCTGTAGGCACAGGCAGTTTTCCAGGGGTTTGATTCCAACCCCTTTGTCCCGCCCCTGCTGTGGCTCACTGGGACTCCTTGAGCATTTTGTGCCCAGAAGCACAAAGTCATCCTGCCCCCCCCAGAGCAGTAGATCCACTAGGATACATCTTCTATAAAGGTAGTTTGGGTCACATCTGTCATAGAGGGTGACAAATGGATAATTTCCTTTGTTATGGCTTTTGCCATGAAAATGTTTTGGACTCTTGTGCTGTGGGTTGAGCAGCAGTGAGATGCAGGGCCTGGAATGGGAAGCAGCACTGTCTGAGCAGCCTCTGCTGTGCTCAGCAGTGCGTTTCCTCCCCTCCCTGCCATCATCCTCCTCACGCCTCTCCAAGGGGTGGCTTCTTCCCTGGGAGTTGGCTGCTCCTCAGCTCCTGGAGTGCCTCTGTGTCCTTCCTTGAGCCTGGAACCAAGCGCTGGATTTGTCATTAATACCCAACAGCTGAGGCTGACAAAGGGCCTCAGCTCCGAGAAGCTGTGGCTGCCCCATCCCTGGCAGTGTCCAAGGCCAGGGTGAACGAGACTTGCAGCAACCTGGGATAGCGGAAGGTGTTCCTGCCCGTGGCAGAGGGTTGGAATGAGATGAGCTTTCAGGTCCTTTCTAACCCAAACTGTTCCATTATTCTAAGATAAAGGTGCTGAGCAGGAAAGAGGACAGCAACAGGATACTAATTAGAAGCACTTTGGAATGGGGAGGAGCAAGTTATGATTTAGGAACCTGCTTCTAGGCATCTGCATGGAAATATCTGTTCTGGTCATACAGGGAGGTCATGGAAAATAAAATGACTGGTGGGTTTGGTTTGTGTGACTGATGTGTTAAAGATGATCTGCTCCTTCATTAGCAGCACTTAGCGATGGAGGACACCAGAGGACACTCAGGACGAGGACAGGATTTTTAACAAATAATTTAGAGCCTGTCTGCACTGCGGGATTAGCTGGAGGTACAACTTGAGAGCTGCCAGTAACCTGACGCTTGCGGGTGTCTGTGACTGGAGGCAGAGGTGCCAGAGCCAGGCCAGAGCTGCTGCTGGTGCTGATCACGCCGTGGGGCTGGGCTGGCTCCCCTGAACATGCTGGGCAGCTCCAGGGCTGTGTTCCAGGCTTGCTGCTCACACTTGGAGCTACCCAGGAAGAGCCAATGTAAGTGTAGATGGCTTCAGCTGATAGTGGAGTGAGGACAACCCCACTCAGAGCTGAGAGACCTGATGGAACTCAAAAATCCACACAGAATGTTGGGAGACAGCACATAGCAGCTTGCAGTTAAATTCTTTTCTTTTTTTTTCCTTTGAAAAAAATTCTTTCCACAGTAGCAGACTTGCAGCTGTTAACTAATCCCATAACAAGTGGCATTTAGCCACACATTTTCCAAATTAAATAAGCTTGCATGTTGGACTGGTTTCATACCCTGTAATACAAATACTTTCCCTGCTGGGGAAAGAAAAAAAAAATTAAAAGAAAAATCCTCTCAGGCGCAGGAAGAGTGGAGAAGGGGAAGGTGGAGTGTGCACGGCCGTGTCGCTACTGCTGTCCCTGTCAGCGTGGCGGTTCCGCGCGGAGCACCGCGTTCGCTGGAGGATCTGATGGGTTATCAAGGACTGCTCATGCTTAAATTATTAGTTAAGGCTGTGACATTAAAGAATTGTTATTTGGTCATGGTCTCATGGCTGTGTTTTGCCAGGAGGTGTTTGGAAATTCTCATCTCTGCTGTCACGTAATCTGTACTTGCCCTTTTGGTGCTTTTTTTTCTTGGTCATTTGAATAATGTTTTCAGATCCTCCACTGACTCCAGGCTCGGCAGCTTTGGGCCACAAGCAATTAACAGCACATGTTGGTAGAACTTAGGCTGGATCTCTTTTGAGGGTGTTTGAGAGCACCTCCTCTACCCACCACCCGCTTCCTGCACATTTTTAAAAATCCCATTAAAAATTTTTCAGGATCCCCATCCAAGCCAAATGCATTGTTTCCATGGAAACAATTAATGGGGAGAGCAATTTATAAGACTGATGTAAAAAAATGAGCACTTCATCAGCCCCCCTGCTGCTCTGATACACAATCTGAAGGCAGAGGCATTGGGTGAGGTTTGCATAAGTGATATCCTTAAAAAAGGGGGAGACAGAGAAAGGAGCCTGGGAGTCTGCCCATGGCACGGTGAGCGATGCCTATTGTGCTGCACAGGCATTATTAGCTCTTGGAAAGGACGAGTAAATTCGCATTTCATGATGTCTTTCAAAATGCTTTTCCTTTCGAGAAGGGTTTTTTTCTTAATCCCACCTCTTCCACAAGACTCGTGGCTGGGGATGGAGTCATGGCTGGGGATGCCCATGGCAGTGGGGTCCCTGTGTGGGACCTGGCCTTTGATTAAAAGGCTTTCAAGAGGCCTTAGATTGCCCTGGTTTAAAGATATCCCTGGTTAGAGACCTGCCTTAAAAATGTTCTCTTTCTTGGGTTTTTAAAATTATTATTGTTATTTTATTTTTATTTGTTTTAAATCTGCCACTGGAGCTTTCTCCCAGCCAATGTTTTGCATTGATTTTATCAATATATATGTAAAACCTAATCAGAATTTGCTGTTTAAAAAGGAGAGTGAGCAGGGCATGCATAGCAAAGGCTGTCGTTCCGGACAGGTGTCTAACCAGGATTTGATTTGGAATTTCCTAAAGAGCTTATTTTTTTGGGACAAATTAATAAAAATTCCATCCTGCACAGCTTTGCTGCAGCAAAAGGAGGAATCCTGTGTGTCTGTGCTCTGAAATAATGCGACTGAGCTTTTAGAGACTGCCAGAAAACATTACCTGAGAAAGGAAAACCCTTCTTGGATCTGGTTCCATATGGAATGGGCTGGGATGTGGCCATGGGGCTGGGAGGGATGGAGCAGCTTGGGAAAGTTCAGGTCAGGGACCAGCAATGCTGATGGTCTGTGTAAGAACGGAATGAGTCAAAATCATAATCAAGCAGGAGTTCCTTGCTCCTGTTTTCCCAGATTTCCAAGGGTCTTTCCTGGCTGGGGGTGTTTTCCTGCAGAGGGCACTCGCCATCCACGAACAGCACCCACATTGAGGCTGCGTCCCGCAGCATGCCCTGCCAAACCCTGAGAGATGGAGAGAAAAAAATGTAAATTATGAAAGCAAATGATTCCCTGGTAGTGCACGAGGCCATCGGGAAGAGCCCAAGATTTAAGGAGGAAAAAATCCAATGTGGGGAGTGAGAGGCTGGAGGGATGGGGGGGGCAGGGGCTACAGTAACGGGAATCATAAAAGGGGTGGAAAAAGGAAACGCTGCGTGTCTGGGTTAAAATTTAATAGCCATGGAGATGAGAGACGCAAAATCCTTAATTAAAGCACCATCCCAAAAAGGGAAAAGCCGACACAGTGGGGCAAATACAGGGAATTATTTTTGGTTTGCAGCCCCAAGCGTGGGCTGTCACAGTGCTGGGAAGTGGCATTTATTCTGTGTGCGTCTTCCACGCTTATATATGGGAAAGGGACAGACTTACAAAGAGCTCAGCCAGGGACGTATCGGGAGCTCTCTGTGTGAGGCTCTGAAGTGCATCTCTGAGAAATAAATACTCAGCAGCCAAACGATAAAACAGTTTAGGAATTAAGTATTCTGGAGTTTGTGGAAAAAATCTCATATTACCAACAAGCTGCCCTTGAAAACAGATTATAGAAATTGTTTAGGGTTATTTTAAACCTGGGTAGAAATGGTCTGGCACCGTCTATGCCTGTCACTCATCTGAGGTGGAAAAACCCCCATGGATGTGTTCCAGTAAATAGCACTTGCATTTTATTATTTGCTTTTATTACAGCAAAGGAGAATGTAAACAAAAATATCCTCAGAACCAGTTCCGAAAATGTAGGTCTGGATGTCATAGAAATCCATATTCTGGAGAATTTTTACATTGCTGATAAGAATTGTGAATTTATTTTTAAAGTTTCTTTTCACTACCTGTTTTAGTCTTTTTGTTTGGGTTTTTTTTCTCTGCAAATATTTTTAAATTTTCTTTTTAAAAATTATAATTTTGAAATGGAATGTGAGTTCTTTTATTTTACCAAGGATGATTTCTTACAAAACATGTTTTAACAAACATAATTTATGAAGTATGATTTTAATTTACTTTAAGTCCCTGATTAAAATATTACTGATTAGAGTAAATTCGCTCCTATCAGCATATCTGTGCTCAGTGTTATGGGGAGGAAGGATGGGAGAATTATTGTTAATAACAATTTTGTTTTGGGATGTTCTAATCCATTTTTAAATGTGTGGTTTGGGCTCTGTGGAGCCAAGTCAGGTGAAAAAGAAGCAAGCCCAAACGGCAGAGCAGTTACTGAACGAGGTGGTTGTCAGATTTCTGTAGGAACCCGGGGCAGGCAGAAAGCCGATCCCATCTCCCCGCTGGAATAAGCCGGCTGGTTTGGCAAATATAAATTACGAACACCTCCAAATCCCAAACAAAAATCAGGGTTCACAACTGCAGTTCCTTGGCAGTCGAACAGACTCAGAGTTTTATTTCAGTAGGTTTTACCTGTGGATTTAGGAGGTCACCCAGCCTGTTCGGAATTAGGATGATATTGGGGCTCCTGCCTTTCCATTAATGTAACTGTTCTAGATATGAGTGTCCTGTTTGCAGGTTTAGGACTCAGCCTTAAGACTTGTTACAAGGTAAAACCAGGCACGGAATATTTCAGTCTCATTGTACCTTTTCTTAACAAAATTAAATTGTTTTAACTAGTCTTGATTTTAGTTGTGATTTGGCAATAAAATCTGTACCTGCTGGGTTGACCTCTACTTGTATTTTAATATTTAAAATAATTGTGAATGAAAAAGAGTGTGACTGCTTGTAATTTCAGGGTATTTCTTCATTCCCTAGTGAAAAAAAAATACAGGTGAACAAGGAAATAAAAAGTACTTCCTTTTTATTCCCAAATATACTAATTACTAGGGAGCAATTTTTGTGTGAAAAACGTGATTGTTCATCATTTCTGTGTGAATGTGGGCTTTCCTGAATGACAGGAGAAACAGCACCATGTGCCTGTTTTTGAGAGATCTGCTATAGAATCTCATCCTTTATAAATTGCTTCCCCATATTCAAATTATGTCTTTATTTGTATGTTTTGCCAAATATATTTGTTTTTATCTTAGTGTGTTTCATACCTGTATATTGGTAAGTAAGTGCACAAATAGCTGTAAGGATTGACTCCTAAATAATCTCACAAAGGAAAATATATGTGAATTCCAGTTGCTGGTTTCTGAGGGATGCAGAATAAACCCAGAACTGAAATCTGCAATCCCTCCTTCCCGAATAGATCCGTGTGAGCCGCCTGGCCACGGGAGGAGGCGGCTGGCCCCGGACAGTGGCCCCGAGCAGTGGCCCTGGGGTGTCCTGCAGTGTCACTGCCCAGCCCAGGAGCCGCCTCTTGGGTTTCACCTGACCCTTCCTATTATCTCCCTTCCACGTTACATTCCGTCTCGCTACAGATATTCCCATTCATAAAATCTTTTCCTGATTGCGGCGGTGAGGGCTGGGGTGTATCAGGAATAAATAAGATCCTGAGCAGCAGCTATTCGTCAAAGCCCTCATTTCCTGGAGTTCTGCCCTGATCCCTGTTGCATGCATCGCATTAGAGGGCAAAATCTCTTCTTATTTATTTTATACTTTCTTCTGTCGTTTATTAAACATCAGAATGCTGTGGGTGTGCTCAGCCCTGGGCTCAGGCAGTGCTGCTTGGCAGTGCTTCCCGCTGGGGGAATGCGTGGCCAGGGCCGAATCCTGAGCACCATTATTTATGATGGTATCAAAAATCTGTTCAAACCTGCCCAGTCCTTTCGTGCCTCGTACCAGGAGCTGCCTTCACTCACGGCACAGCTGTGGGGCACAGGGAGCTGCGTGGGAATCCCCCGGTCCCCTTGGTGGTGATGGGAACCACCAGCATGGTCCGTGCTGGAAAATGGCCCCTTTGGCACCGGCTGGGCCGGCGTGGTCACGCATGTTCCCCCGTGCCGTATCAGGAGTCATGGAAGGATACTGGGGCTAATTTATAATGGTGGAATGAAACAAGTAATTCCTTTCCCCTCGTTGCTCCATCCCATTTCAGCTGGGCTTGTGTGGATTATTTTTGTTTAGTTGGGATTTTTAAAATTAAAAAAAACCAAAAACGCTTATGCAGTAAATTTTATTTATTTTTAATTTTTTATTCTGGGTTCACATTTCAAATCTTTCAGAATATTATTTGCTAATATTTTCTTCTTTTCCCTCTGGCTTTCTCCCTCCTTTAGCTCCCATTTCCCTCTCACCCTGCTCTCTGGATGGGTTGCATTTTCTCCCCGAGCTGAAGCCGTTGCTCCCTGTGCATCAGGAGGAAAGGATTAGCTGTACTTCTCTCAGACCTGAGGCATTACTATTTCTTCCCCATACTCAGCATCCAATTGTCTGGTTCTATCTGGGTCCTAAATCCATCCTGAATTGGTTTCCTAGCTGGCAGATTTGTGTGTGCTATCTTGTTTTGGGACCTGGCTTTCATCTGAATATCTCAAATAATTTTCTGTTTTTCCAAGGAGAAGTTTTATTACATGCAGACAATCTGTATATGACTAGCGAAAATGAGAAGATAAAGGGTTGATTGAAAACATGTCATACGTTGGTTTTTGCCAACAACCCTGGGTTTGATCATGGAGGGAGCAGTGACAAACCCTTGTGTTGCGAATGGATGGGCTGGCGTTGGCCTCCGGGAGAGAAATGGTTAAATTATGCACTCGCTGGAGTATGAAGGCAGTTCTTCTTTGCTGACAGATAGTTTGACCAGTGTCAGGTTATCCCGATGCGTTCAGCATACCTTCATTGCATCATAAATAAAACAGACAAATTACTTTTTTTTTTTTTTTTTCCTCCTAGGGTGGAATAAGCAGGAGGAAGGGGCGGGATAGGGATCAGGACAGATGGGGGCTCAGGGGGGGGTGAAGAATTAGAAGGAAAAGAAAAAAGAGAGAGATCTTTGCAGACACTCTATGAATCTCTGCTTGGCAGCTGAGAACAATGAGAAAAGCAAGCAATTACCTCGAATCCTTCCCCTTATCCAGACATAGGAAATATATTCCTGCCTGAGCCTTTTTTCTCCTCTCACCCTCCCTCCCTCTCTCCCTCCCTCTCTCCCTGCCTCCCTCCCTCCCTTGCCCTCCCTCTCTCCATCTCTCCCTCTCTCTTTCCCCCTTGTATATCTAATTTAATTCTTCAAGGCATGGCAGATGTAACAAAGAAAGGAGGGTCTGTGTGGATGGGCCACTTCCCAGCGCAGGACGAAGCTGTCCTCCATGGCAAACGTCCTTTTCCATTCCCTGCCCTGGCAGACTCCTGTGCCCTCAGCAGCAGCAGCCATCAAAAAGGAGCAGAAAGGTATTTTATAGCTCCGGCTCTTTTACAAATTCCTCCCAAATCCAGTGGTGTGAATACTCAATCCCGCTGGCTGGGTGCAGAAAGCCAACGTGTTCTTTATCTGCAGAAATCCATCCCAGAGGGGCAAACAGAGCCCTTTCCCCACATTCCCCTCAACCCCTGTTTTCAGTGGTCTCTTTATCAGCAGCTCCCTTATTCTCCCAGAATTCTTGTAGGATTTTAATTCTCATTCTTCCATTTTTAACTCCCTTTTTTTCCAAAGCAACTTTAGCAAATATTTCCTGAGGTTGCTGGGTCTGTAACAAGGATGTCCCTGTGGGGTTCCCCTCTGCTTCCCTGCCTCAGCCCCTGTGGGAAAAAGGGGCACCAGTGTGCTGGTTACGTGGATATGACAGTGATGAACATGTAGGACCCATGTCCTCTGGGGGTGTGAGCCTTCCAGGTGGGAGAATGGTCATTTGTGTAAAGGTGTTGTGGCCTTTTAATTATTGAGAAGCCTTTAGAGAGCAGATGTATTTTTATTTTTGAGGTAATAAATACTTCAGGTATGGTAGTGCTGATGGGATCTCCACTTCTCTCGGTCAACCATGCTCTGTGCTCAGGGAGATCCTGGGTTTGCAGGGTCCTGGAATTGTTTGGGAGCAGTGTCCAGAAACCTCCCCATGGCTGGCACACTGGGTGTCTCAGTTGTCAGGGCCGCCCGGTCACTGCCTCCCCCTTCCCACCTGGCATTTGGCTTTCAGGGGACATCCATGATTTTGTTTGTCCTGTGCTCCCTTACAGTCCTTTCCTTGCACTGCCTGGAGTCACCCCAGCACCTGCATGTCAGGATTTAAAAGGGGACAAACTGTCTGTTGCCATTGCCTTTGCTTTATGAAGCAAACTGAAACCACTGTTAGACTTTTAATAATTTAAGCTAAAAATGCCGTTCCTTACGGATGTCTCTGGCTGTATTTTTACAGTCAGGGGATAGAAAGGAACATTATAGGAAATTTAAAGGAGGCTTTGGGTATTAAATCTTCACCTCTTCCAGAAGATAACGCAATTCCGTAAATCTGCGCGAGACCTTTGTTTAACCCACCCCCCGCTAGTGCGGGCAGGTTTTATAGGCGCCTGTCTCGCTGCCGCTCACAGCCTGTGTTTTACATAATACCCTTCAGCATCACTGATATTAACCTTGATGGCATTATTATTGCTATTTACAGTTCATATGCTGGGAATGGTAAACCTGAATGGGATTAATGAAATAAATTAAGTGATGGAAATATTAATGCTATTAACAATCAGTAACAATAGTTGACAGCGTAAGAAAAGGAATAACCTGCCATTAACCAAGCAGGGTAGGCTCTCTCTCGCATCAGCATAAAGGTATCTGACACTTCATTTTGATAAACCCAAGATTAATTTTCTTTCAAGAAACAACTTCTCCAGGGTCTTCATGCTTCTGTTTTTCAAAATGAAGCTCCTGGCACATTTGCCATGTCACCTTTCCGATGACCAGGAGACCCAGGGCAGGAGCTCGGTTGTGAGGACAGGCCCTGTGGGCTGCGTCCAACACTGCTGAACTTCCCCTGGGCTCGGTCCCCCAGGCACCTGGGCTTCGTGAAGCTGCTGCAACACATTCTCTGTGTCCCTTTCCTAGCAAAAAAAAAAGACCCCCTGCTGCTGGTGTGAATTTACAGCTGGAGGAGCCATTGATGATGCACAACTGATTCTTTCCATTGTGCCATTTCCATTTGAGAAATAAGATTCATCCAGCCGGAGGGTTACTGGGCTCCCGGGCTGTTGGGAGCTGTTGGATGTCATTTTGGGTTGATGTGGTGCTGCACAGGGACCTCTCCTCTCTGTCCCTGCCACACTGGCTTGGGAACAGGAGAAGGCCTGCCAGAGATACAATGGCGTCTGGGATGTGTAGGGCTCACTGTGATTTTACCAAAGCCCTGGAGAGCAGAAATACCAGACTGGCTTCCTTTGTGTTCCTCATGGGAGATTTACCCTAAGCCCAGGTTTATCAGATTTGACCACGTTTCAGCACCCATTGCCCTCATGCATTGCTGCTTGTGGGGCAGATGCTGAGGCTCTGGAAAAATCACCGCTGATAAGGTGAGCGAAGGTTGGAGAGAAAAAAGCATAGCTAATTTTTTTTCCCCTTCCAAATGTGTCTTGTCAATCCTTCCCAGCTGGCTAAAAGCTTAGGTTTCTCACACCAGGGAAGAAAGTGAGCCCATAAATAAACCAGGGCAGGACACCTGGAAAGAATAAAGTGCCCTTCTCAGCCTTGCAGGAGAGGATGACTCGGTGTCTGCCGGCTGGGTCATGGAGGTGGTGTGGGAAAGGAGCCCGGCTTGGGGCTGGGCAGTGCGGGGACGCTTGGGGGATGCTGTCGTGCTCTGCTGTAACAATTTGTCAGCTAAAACATGGCTTTTAGTGTTACTGAGAGTGGTCTTTTGCTGAAGCTCAGTATGACGAGCACTTGCCACTGTTCCGGTAACGCTGGCTTTAGTCAGAGTGGAGGCTGAAATCTGTTTCCCAGTATAACCCCAAATTTCAACCCCTTAATGGCTTCAGCTCTGAGAGCTGCTCAGGCCAGGGTTCCCAGGTTCCTTGCAAGTAAACAGGGCTGTGCAGCGGTGAGACAGTCTAGTTGGAGTGTTTGGCTCTTTTCTGTCACCTCTTGGATTATCTCATGTCCAAATTTCAGTGTGTGTGGTTCTGTCTATGAGGAGAAAAACAATTCCTTCAGATAACTCATGTTCTTTTTACTTTCTGGTTGGACAAAAATGCTCAACCACCTGAGATCCTCCTTAGACATCTCCCTTCAGCAGAAATTATCTTCTCCTGATTCTCAAACCGCAGTTTTAGGAGTGTCTGAAAAGGAATAGTGGACTTTGATCCAAGGACATGAAATATGGCCAGAAGAGCCCACTGTTTCACCAACAGCTTTATCTCTGATGTTGTTTCTCTGATGAGAGTATCCCTGCCACTCTCAGAACCTGACACTCTTTCCAGAGCACATCAGACCTGTCCACTCATTATCCACTCAGGGAGCAGATAAATGAGTATACACACCTTTCCTCGGGCTGGAGGGGCCTGTGCCAGCCATGTCCTTCTCTGTGGGGACAGCGTGTGCCTGGTGCAGGTTCCTTCACTGGCGCCTCGGAGAGCCTCTGGTGTCTCCTGCGTTACAGACGTTTCTCCCCGAGCTGTGTTTCATGTTCTACATGCTGGCCCACCTCTGCCTCTCTGCTGTTGAGCACTGAGGCTTTCCCCCTGGCTGTGTCCTCTTCCCTGTGCTGCCTCCCTGTTCTCTCTCTGATGCTGTGGTCTGTGTCTGCTCTTGCTGCTCGGTGCTGCTTGGATTACAGGCTCCCAGGGACTGCCTTGGGAAGGGAATGGGAGACGCTGGTTGTGCTCATCCAAAGTGAAGCTGCTACAGGCAGGAAAGCAAATTCTGCAAATATGGAACCCAATAAATGATTGTATTTTGGAGTAATGGGCATAAGGGCTTAATGAATTGCAATCCCAGTCTAACACCGAAATGTGGGAGCACTTCCGGAGAGAGGCAGCTCCTTTGGCCTTGGAACTACAGAGTTGTCTTGAGATATTAAGAAAATTCCTCTTTTAATTTGATACTAGCCTTAATCATCCATTAGCCATTGCTTAGCTCCCATTAGCCTATGAACCAATATTCAGATTTATTTGAGGAGGAATCCTATTTTCTGTTCCCTCTTGGTGAAGGTAAAATGGCTGCAGTGTGCTGTAAGATGGAGCCTCACTTCTGGAGGGATAGAAATGGAATTAGCAAACATAAATTGTATTCAAAATAGCAGTTTCTGCTTTATCTCATTGCACTCTGCTTTCCTCACAGTCCTCCTCTCCCTCGCTCTGTCCCAGCCCCTTTCCAGAGCAGAGCAAGTAGCCATTATGGGGGAGAGTGTTTTATCCACTGGTTTAACTTGCAGATTCCTGCAGTGAGGCTGTGAGTTAAAGTTACAGCACGTTGGGTTTGCTCATGCTTTTTCCTCGGAAGTCTTACAAAGAAGCCGGAGAGAACTGACAGCAGGATAAGGCCTGGCATAAACTTGGGAATAATCTTTTTGAATGCCACAAAAAAGCACCAAAATACAATTTACTTTCCTATTTTTAACTTCGCATCCTTCAGGCTGCACACGTTTCTAAGCACCTTCAGTTCCCATTTATTTTAGTGCTCCCCATCTCCTAAGAGCAATTCAACATCTGAAAGCTTTGGATCCAAAAGGGGTTTGTAGGAATAATGCCAGACCCAGGGGGAGGGGTCAGGGGATCAAAGAGAGGGGGGTTAATTTTAGCTGCCTGTGCCTGAACCTTTTTTTCCATCTGAAACCAATAACACTGCGGTGATAGGGATTCTGTAGGTACTAATTAGTCCCCTTATTCCTAATTCTACTCCAGGTTGGGCTGGCATTAGGTGTAATTGTTTTTATTACAGAATAATACTGGAAGCAACCATTTATAAACTTGCTAAAGATGTAGAAACATTTACTCTCAAAGTTTCGTGGAGCTTTTTATGATTTCTGTGCATATTGTGGTTAACGTTTCCAATTAAGCTATCACACGTGCCACATATATTATGTAATTATGCTGGAGGAGCAACTCAGAAATTACAAGACAAGGACACAACAAAAAGTTAATTAAAAATGTGAAAGCCTTAAGAGGCAGAGAGAACAACAAATTTCAGGAAATTAATAGTCTAGATTAAAAATTATTCAGTGCCTTCACTCTAATGGGAGCCAGTTTTAATATTTAGCATTCCATGTCAATATTGGAAGTTTAAATCCTGAAATGTGAATTTCCATGCTTTTGTGACATTGGCTCACAATCCTAACGTCCTTTTAATGTACTTTTTGTTGTGTAAATCTGTGTAAGTACCATCAGTCATCAAACCTGACATGTGCCGGCGTGCGGCAGCCCCAGCCTGCATCTATTAGGGCTTTTTGTGTTTGTGCACTGGAACCTCCTTACACAAATTCCACTGAAGGCACAAACCTGCTAAAGGAATACATTTACTTTCCCCTGAAACAATAGACCTGCATCAAAGGAACATCCAGGGAAAGAATTAGTCATTGCAAAAGATAAATTTCTTTCCTGCAGCAGGGCAAAGCTTACCAAGGGTCTGACCTGTTGAGGAGGTGGAGCTGTTGGCTTATCAGGCAGAGGGCAAACCCAATTAGAATATAGACCATCATTTAAATATTTAAAAAATTATCAAACAGGAATTCAGTCAACACCTTGTGCTTTTCACGTGCTGTTGTGGTTTGAGGTGATTTAAGAAAATGTAAGGAGAACGTCAGTGAGAACATTTCTCTCACCTGAACTTCAGCACGTGGCTGAAGCTGAACTTAAACACTTCTCAACAACAAGCTGGCAGCCACATGGGATTTTATTTAAATATATTCAAATTTAAAACATGTTTTGCCTATGTCCACAAATAAACAGCAGTGGAACAGGAATGGAGCACGGGTTTGAGGAGAGTGGGGCCAGCTTAGCCAGCTGGGGACATCTGTTTGTCCCAACCCTGGGATGGTCGGTGCTTTGCTGAGCGATGGTGCCCTGAGTGCTTTTAGCTCAGGGTGTGGCCCTGGCTGGGACTGCAGGGAAACCTTTCAGGGGCCATCAGCTGGGCACAGGTATCTTCCAGCCACTCCGCTGAGATGATGGGGCTGGAACACCATCCTGAAAAACCTGTGTCACACAGCAGGCACCTGCAGCCATGGTGAAGGAGAAGGGAGGGGAAGGGCAGGGGCTCAGGATTTTCTCCTGCCAAGACAGTGTCTTTTTGCAGTTTTTTATTTTAAAGATGGAAAGGTGATGTCTTCACTGAATACGGAGAGGTCTCTGAAAAGTGCCCAGGGAAATGCTTTATTAAGTTCTTCTCTCAGTATATTCTCAAAAATCTTTCCAAGTGTGTCTGTGGGGAGAGGTGAATGGCACGAGCTGTATGGAAAAAGGGAGAGTCAGTCCACACACCTGGTGCCACTCCAGTCCTGCAGGAAGGCCAGAGGTGTCCTGGCAGGTTGCTGGACTGGGCCTTTTCACCAGCGTTTGAGAGGACTGCCCAGCTGACGCCTGGGCAGGGATACCCTGGATGAGTAGGGATGTGGTGAGTCCCTCACCGTGAGCACCAGGCAACACCAGGCATTAAAGGAATGCGTGTTCCTGTCTGGATTTGAAGTAGGTTATTTCCCTACCTGACACTGTCGAACTCTGTGTGTGCTTTTATGGATGTCTGCTCTGTACTTGGCACTCTGAGCCGGAGTTTTGGCCGAATTCTGTCCGTAAGTAGATTCATTGCTGTCATTTGGATTTGTAGTGGCAGCATTTGCCCATTATTGTGTTATTTTAATTCCCTCAAGAATCTAATGAAAATTAAGTAAAAAAATAAGGCTTTCTGTATTCTATTTTCAGAATGATGGATTGATAGAAGGACAGGCGACTTTGACTTGTAGGCTGAAGATTTTATGCATATATACATAACAGATATGGAGACAGAATTTTTCCCTTATGGCAATGGAATGGTTTTGATAGTCTCCATTAAAATAGATTTGAAAATACCATTTGTTTTATGTTTAAACCTTAAATTAAATTTTTCAATAATAAAGTATGCTTATTATAACCCAATTCTATCAATCACAGAAATGAACAGCACATTGGTGGGTTCAAGCAAGTAAATAAATGTGTTATTTTATTGCATGTCAGGAAGGTTTATTGGGTAGAATTCTTCCCTCTGAACTGGTGGGTTAGAGGTTTAAACATCATATCAAGGACTTGCAGTGATGCAGAGTGCTGACCCTGCCTCTCAGGGCCTTGGATGGAGTCTGGCGGCTCAGACAAGGCATAAAAGTGTGTTGCTCTCGGTCCAAGCTGTTCCCATGGTCGCTTTGAGAAAGTACCTTCAGAGGTGTGGTGTTGGGAGAGCCACGTGATGCGCTGTGTTCTGCAAGGATGTTGTTTGAGTTGTTGCTATGGATCTTCCAGCTGCTGCGTTTGTCTGGGGTCATCGTGATCGTTAAACTGATTATTTTAATACGTGCTTGGAGAGAAGTTGAATGAGAAAATAGTTTTAGATAATGTTTGGTTCTCTGCTGGAAGCTGGTGTGTGCATGGGGAGCATCTTGCTCCTCGGTCACCGCTCAAGGCTTTGCAAAATCTTTCCTTTGCACAGTGCAGTAACTGCCTGTGGAGAAGGTGTGTCAGTGCTGTAGGACAGGAACACTTGGACTAAACAGGTGTGGCTGGCTGACCTTGGACATTTCTGGGTGCTGGGCTGTAACCCAGGCACAGGCACTGTTGTACTGCTGCGTTTCTGGGGTTGATACTGCACCAGGCACATATCCTGTTTTCCTTCATGTCCCAGATCTTTACGGAGCACACAGAGTGCCCAGAGGTGGCTGCAGCTGCTGGGTGCAGATGTGGGGTGGGAAACATCCCTCTGTTGTGTCCTGCTCTCCCACACTTGTTCTGCACGTGGATCTTGCTGTCCTTACCCAGCCTGGTCTGCCCTGCATATCCTGGGGGCTCCAGACATGCGGAGCCTGGCGTGGAGCATCCCTGTGCCGGCGTCACTGCACTCGTGGCTCACGGGCAGAGGGTGCAGGTCACGGAGCACAGCTCCCAGTGACTTGGAGTTGAGAGCCTGTGCTCCTATGTTCTCTTCCACCGGGGCCCCTGAGTGCTCTCTGAGAGGAGACCTGAATAAATCACATTACGGTAGCCGTGGAGAAGAGGTCACAGATCTTTTTGGAAAAGAAAAAAGCCACTTCTGGCCACTGCTGAAACATGAACTTCCACATGTATCCTGTTAGAAAAAATGAATTCCATGTTGGGAAACTTATCGACATGTTTGGGCATAGCTCATAGACAGGGAGAGCTACTAACACTCCAGTGACACCTTCCAGATGTTCCCCCCGCAGTAATTAGCCATCTCCTCCAGGCTGCCTTGCTGCTCCCTGGACATCCCGGGCAGGCGGGATGACAGCTGCTGAAGGCCACTGACAGGTTTGGCAGAGGTGGGAATATTCTGGCAAGTTGAATAAATTCTGAGCGTTCTGGGTTATCCGTCACTAACGCGGATCAAAAGAAAGAGCAGGGATGGAGTTCAGAGCTTGCCTCTTGTTCAGACACAGCGAGGGTGCCGTCCCTCCATCCTCTCCTGGGAAAAGCAGACTCTCTTGCCCAGGTTGTGTTCTTCCAGCCGCCACTGATCACCATGTGGAGTGTGCACACCATGGTAACAGCTGTGAGAGGTGTTGATGTAGCAGATCATCAACTACCACGAGCGTCATGGAGAGAAAAATGTCTGTGACAGGTTGAAGTCTGTTCCCAAATTACTGGAAAGCATGAGAAGGGTGAGAGGTGCTCCCCACGAGTTGTTTTAGCAAAGCAGGTTGGTCCCAGTGCATGGGGGTTAATTCAAAATCTCTTGCCTGCAGTTCCCAGGCCCTGCTCCCTTCAGCACTGGAAGGGTCTGTCGCACTGCCAGCCCACCCAGCCAGCACGTTCACAGGGCCCCAGCCACTGCAGCCTCTAGGGACAAGCAGAAAGTTAAAGAAATATTTTCCCCAGAAAGACAAAGTAGAAGAAAAATGTGTTTCTGCAATGACAGGTGAAATCTCTTTGTACAGATGCTTTGGAGATGAAATGCACAAAGCGGAGCTCGCACGCGTCTTTTGTTTTACAGAATGTGTAAAAGCTCCACAAGCAGCTGCAGCAAAGCCCATGGAAAGGCTTGCCTTGACTGTGTCAACAGCGCTGAGGAAAAGGGGGTTATCACTTCAAACCAAACAAGATAATCTCTGATCTGGGCTGGCAGTTCTGGTCCTCTCCCCAGTTTTTTGTCCCTTGGGAAGTAAAAGAGCTGAGAATAACAGAACTTAGTTTGGAAAGAAAAAAAAAAAAAAAAGACAAAATTTAGATTAACTGAAAACCTTCAGATCAGGAATATTCATCAAACATGAAATTTTTGGTGTGCAAAATTCTTTAGATTATCATAATTGGGTTTTGCTGTTTGTCACTTGAGACTTATGATGTCATTTCATGTTTATCTGTGAAGGGACCTGGGTATAACATCATGTGAACATGACCAAGTGAGATGGAATGCCAAAAGCTAAAGAGAAACAGATGAGTTCTGGGCTGGATACCTGCTTTACCCTCATATCTAATAAGGAAAAAGCTGGGATGTGGAAACAGGGTGAACAGTAAGAAGAGAAAAAAAATTTGGCACGTCTTTTGTTGAAATTCAATCCTCCCCCTCCTTAGTATGCCCAGAAACCATCTGCAAACTTTTCAATCATTTTTTAGGATACAGTGAATTTTATCATAATTTTGTCAACCAAAACCATATGTGCTTTTTCTATTGACAACATAGAATAACAGAATCATATTTGTTCAGACCACAAGGCAGGTAATAAATAACTGTGGACACACTGCAACAACTTACTGGTTTTTTGTTTTTTTTTTTTTTTTTCAAGATATTGAATATTACCAAAAAATTTAATTTGGGAGGTAAAGTAAACTTCTGAAGAGAAAACCATCTGAGAGAAAGCTTGTGGCTCAATAACTTTCCCCTTCCTGTTAGACTGATTCTAGCTCAGTGTCCTGAGGCCATAACAAAATGAGCTCTTCCCCCGCCTGGCCATGGCCTTCCGTGGTTTTCCATGCATGGGGTTATCCGTGCACGTGGGCATCCATGTACGTGGTTATCCTGAGCTGTGCATCCGACTGGAGACCGTCTCACCTCCTGGGCTCCCCCAAACCACCAGGTGGGCCCAGCGTTCAGCCTCCTGCACAGCTGCTCCTGGGGCTGAACCTGCTCATTGAACTTATTTCACCACACAAGGCCTTGTTCAGTACATGCTTTAGTGGCAAATCCAGGAGACGTAGGGGAAACGTGGCAACTGCTGGACTTGGGAAGGATGCATTGGACATAGCCAAAGGGTTTCGATTCCAAATGAAGTAGAAATGGGGTTTTGGGTGTTTTTTCTCTTCCAACGGATGCTCTGTTTTCCATCCTTTTTGCTGTTTTCTAGCAGAAGTTTTGCCTCCTCCTTTATGTGGAAATGAAGGACAGTGCTTGCCCTGGTTCCAAAATATGGGCCATTTTCTTAGAAACCCTCAATTTTCAAGACAAAGCACTTGTGCCCAGGTTTCCTTTCAGGCAAATGGCAAGGGAGAACACACAGTCTGTTTTGCAGTGAAAATCAGACTATTTTTATCTCTGAAGAGATCTCATTAACACCTAATTTCCAGGTAAAGGAGCCACTTGTTTTTCCTTTCTTTCTGAACACCGAACGAGGGGTATTTCATAACTGTGTTCTGTAACGTGCTCAGACCTGCAGGATCCACAACTCCTTTCATAACTCACCACGCCAATCGCTTTGTCTGGGTTGTAAATCCAGCAGTTGCCACCAGCCTCCTTTTTTCTCTTCAATATTTTAATATTGCATCTAATATTTAACAAGCATAGAAACAATGAAAATGCTACTGAATGTGTGACATCAGACTGTGCGTTGGGTTGAGGCCGCTAAAAATACTTGTTTTTCGCAGAGATTGGTGTTGCTTTTGTGTTGGTTTGTTTTTAAACCAAACCAGAAGCCACTCCAAGAGCACTAAAAGAAATCTATGAGGTAAAATGCTTTACAGGTCTGGGTGCTAATAAACACAAGAACCCTGGTCTCAGTACACTTTAAAGAAAAACAAGATTAGGGTTTCTTTCACAGCTGCCTCAGTTTGGAGGACAGAGTTTTAAAAAATGCACCTTCTGCTGTCCAAAACCAGAAGGCAATTCCACTGGGGCAGCTCCTCTGTGCGAGCAGGGTGAGGGCCAGGAAGGGAAGCTGAGTTGGAGAAAGTGCTACTTAAAGTAAATGCTAATGATTTAAAATGTTATTCCTTCTGTGCTTTTAGAGACAAGGAAAAAAAAAAAGTAAAAAAAAAAAAAACTGTAATAAAGGCTTCCAGCCTGTACCTCATCTCCAGTCACTCCTGTGAAATTCCCAAGAGAGCATCCAGGCTCCCCTCTCCCCCTCTTTAAAAATGGTGGACCTGGAACCACTTACAAGAGAGGCTTAATAAGAGGCAAATGTGTTTTATATTTTGTATCTTGTTAAGTGAAAAAAGATGGATTCTCACAAGTAGTCTCCTGGTGCAGATTTGAGTGGTCTGTGCATGCAAATGTTGTGATGCTTCGGCTGCCAGCATCCCGCTCCAGTCCCCCTTGGCCACTTAAAATCCCACCCCCAGAGCGAGCTGAGATGAAATTGCTTCATTTGTACAATGGATCTGCAGATCTGGGGAGCTTGTTTATATCTGATTTGCTGATAATTTACTCCTCATCTGATTTTTTTCCTTTCCTTTTTCCCCCACCTTAGAAAGGAAACAGTGTCTCAGCTCACATCTCTTCCCTAAGGAGGGAGGAATTGTTTCACCGGGCTGAGAGGATGATGGAAAGCAACTGAAAAAAATTAAAAAGCAACCTACACAAAGATTAACATTTTTTAGAGGACAAGAAAACCCCTTTGCATCTGAACACTGATAGTAAAATGTTTAATTTATGTTTCTAATTGCTGAAAAACCTGCTAGAAAAATCCACAGTGCCTCTGTGAAGGTGTGTATTGAACAGTAAGATTTTTTCCCCACCAGATAATAATTTTTATGACTTTTTGGTGCAAGACAGTGCTGTGCTCACTGTCGGCTTTCACTAGTCACTGGTGAGGAAACGCCTTCTATTTGTCTTTGATCCAGAGATCTGGATTGCTAAACCTGATGGCCACAATTAAAGACAGTCCCGCTGCAAACCTGACCTCTGCCTGCTCTCAACTTCATGTAAACTTTTCAATATGGATGTAATTTCGTATTAAATTACCCATGCTTTATTGCTTTTTAGCACAGCACTGTCCCATTGCCTTTGAAAAATCTGAAGAGTAACAAAAAAGAAAACTTGCAGTGCATCTGCTCAATTATATAATTATAGACTTGTTTCCCTGCGTTTAGGAGCTTTTTGTCTGTCGGAAAGCTGTGATACTTGTGGTGGATTGGTTTGCTGTGTCCTTGAGCACATCCACTTACATCCACATGGAACTGCAGCTGAGAGTTTGTTGAAGAGCTTGTGTTGACATGTGCCCTGTTTGCAGGGCAGCCCAATGAGCTGTGAGGTTTTTCCCCCAAACCCTAAATACGACATCAGCCCGTGATTTTCACTCTGCAGTCATGTGGACCTGTTTAAATGAAGACTAAATTCCTCAGCTTTAGGAGATCATGGCAATCACACATGATGATTGGAAGGGACTAGGAGGCCTCAACTGAGCTCCCACCACTTCTAAAAAGAAAAAATGTAGTGGAATTTGGTGGCAAGGAGACTCTGGGCTCCTGTTAGTTTGTGTCAGCTGCTCCTGTGTCAGTGCCGGCATTCCCAGTGAGCTCCTCCCTTGCCACACTCGCCGCTGGGCGGCTCTCCCCATCCTCGGCTCTCCCCATCCTTGTCTGCCCTGTCCCGGCAGCCTCCACCTGTGTCTCCTCAGCAAAACATCCAGCGCCTGCTCTGCTGTGCCGTCCTGCAGATCCTGCAGATCCTCAGGGATCCCATGTGGGATCCTGGAATGAAATGAAATTAAACCAGGGCAGCACTGGAGGGGTTTAACAGCCGTGTGGTTGTGGCACTTGGGGATGTGGGTAGTGGTGGCCATGGCACAGCTAGGGGAACAGTTTGGCTCAGTGGTGTTTGAGGGTTTTCCAACCCGAATCTCTGTGATTCCAAGACTGGGTCACTGCTGGTGTCACTCAGGCTCTCCCAGGTGGGTGATACCTGCTCACCTGGCTGTGGTGGGAGCTCCTGACTGCTTCAAACAAAGAAAAGAGGAGAAATCCTATTTTATTTTATTTATTTTAGTTATTTTAATTTTTAAATAGTTTTTTTTTTTTCAGCAATACTGTGAGAGCTGCAGGTCTCCTTCCAGACTCTGCTGTGTTAAACATGCTATGGAAAGATTTTTCCATCACAACCACTCAGGCACTAAAGTGAATAAATAACCAGATATCAAAACACATCACCAAAGGGAAGTAAATGTGATTTATTAGAGACTTAAAATATAAAATTATAAGGTTAAAAATCATTAAAAATGAATCTAACAGGTGCAGTAATAAAAGAAGCGTTAAAGGTGTTTGCAGCCTAATCTGGTTGTAGCTGTTGCCTTCTCTGGCGCTGCCTCACTTTGATCCTCTTCTTCTTTAAGTGCAAATGCAACTTTACCCAACTATTCATTTATCACCTTTTTGGGGCTAAAAAATTGTATTCATTGGAAAAAAACCACACACTGCATGGAATTCTAACAACTTGGACACAAAACTGAGACTGCAGACCATCAGGCATCTGATGGGAGTAGGTTTTACCTCTTGCCTGACTTTTCTTGTGTATTTCACAGTAAAGCTCTGACTGAACTCGACTGTGAAGGCACTTCTCCAAGGATCCCATCCCCATGGGTGCACGGGGCTCCCCTTCCCGTGCCGTGTTCCCAAGCAGTGCCTGTGCTGTGGGATCAGGGCCGAGGCTGCCGTCGTCCCATGCTGCGCCACGGGGACAAAACACAGAGCTCAGGGATTGTCCCAGCAAGGGTTTGCCCCTGCATCCCTGGCAGCGCCCAAGGCCAGGCTGGGCAGGGCTTGCAGCAGCCTGGGACGGTGGAAGGTGTCCCTGCCATGGCAGGGCGTGGGGTGGGGTGAACATTGAGGTCCCTTCCAGCCCAAACCGTTCTGGGATTCTGTGATTATGCGGAGGAACAAGAGATAGTTGGAAAAAAGCTACACTCGCTCTTTTTTCTCAGCTAAAAATGATGTAGTGAGGAAATGGAATTTTTCACCTAATATCTGTCTTGATTGAAAATCTTGGACCTTTAACAGGAAAACAACAACTAATTTTTGAAAGCAGGTTTTTTTCTTTTTCTAAATTTTTCTTTTTTTTTATTTTTGATTAAACTGAGTCAAACAATTCTTTGTGTAAATGGACTGGGCTGGGTTTATTTCCCACACAAAAAAGGGAGAAAACGCTTTGTGACAAGCTTTAATCAAAAGGCAGTTAAAGGGATGTTTTCTCATGTGGATTCCATTTCCTGGGATGCTGAGCCTAGAACCTGAGCTGTCTGGGTTTTCATCCAGAGCATTTGCTGTAGGAAGAGGGAAACACTGGGGCATTTTAAAGAGTAAAATTGACAACCAGCTTGGTGGGTGCAGTGTGAGCCTTCCTGGGGAGCTGCGGGGCTGCGGAGAGGAAGGAGCTGCAATTCATCTTGATTCCCTATTCTCTCTAATTCACCAGCTGGAAAGTGAATTAAACCCTAACTTGTATGAGGTATTTGGTTGGGTTTTTTTAGTTGTTGTCATTAACAATTATAATTCTTGATTTTTTAAATATTACTGTAGTAGTGCGAGAAATGTCCACTCCATTTTTGCATCTCTCTGTGCTCCTCTGCTCAGCATGTTCAGTGTCAGGGAGTCCCCAAGTTTAATTTGCATTTGTGGAAAGAAATTCCCCTGATCGGTTTCAAATGCATCACCTTTTAATTTCATGGAGGATGCCCAGGTACTCGTGTTATGAGATGGCCCAGAAGCAGCTGATCTACCCCCTGTAGGTTGTTCATTATCTTATTGCTGTTGTTATGTCTCCTCTTATTTATTGCCTAGTTAAGATTAGAAAAAAAAGTCTTTCATTCTGGTCATACAAGAGATTTTCCATATCGCCTATCATTGCTGGCAGTTTGCTGTGAATCATCACTAATTGTACAATATTATTTTGGAAGTAGGACGGTCACTATGCTACGTTGCTGAATATACTCCATTGCCATGTGATACAGGTTATTTTCCTGTATTACTTGTCATCCTCATGCACTGTTTCCTCTCTCTCCCTTGTGAACCTTGGTTTTGCTGCTTTGCAGCCCCGGAAGCTTCTTCTTGCTCAAGGACTCAGGCTGCTTCTCCTTTCTTCATTGTGTTCTCCTAAAAGAGTCGGGGTGACCGTGCCTCCCGTGCCTCAGCAGCAATGTGCCACAAAGTTGGAGCAGTCACTGCTCCTGCATGGGCTGGACACGTGAGAGGGGGAGGATTCAAGGCAATGCTTTTTCCCCTTCTTGCTCCCAGTCTGAGCTGCCCCAGGGCTACACGGCCACCAGCATCCATGATGGTGACAGGGGAAGTCTGCTGTTGTTGCTGATTCTCTGGAGAACTTCGGAGAGCCCTGGCTGGGGTTGCTCCTCATTTGCACCGCTCTGTTCCTTTATTGTTACTGCAGCTCTTTTTTTCTGTCCTTCTGTCTGCAGGTGGAAAAGGCAAGGGAAAGGCAAAGGGAAAGGGGTGGGTTTTAAGGCAACACAGAGGTAGGTTGAAGTTAATGAATTTCCACTGCCTATGGATGGGATGGGGCTCTGCCTGCCCAGTGCCCACCAGGATCCCAGCAGGTTCCCACTAGAGGCCCCTATGGTGGTGGCTCTGCTGGGGACACTAGGAAGGCCTGCGGGGGACTGGGTGTTGGAGCTGTTTCCCTGGATTGCTAAACGGGGCAATTTTGTAATTATGCCAACTGCCTGATTTGCAGTGAAATTTACTGACGTTTTGGGGTCTTGTGTTGTCACGTTTGTCTTTTTTTTAATTAATCTTTCAAATAGATGTAAAACCCAGCATAAAAATTGCTAAGTTATATAGTGAAAACTGTGTAACATGGAAGACAAATTTCTGGTTTTTATAGAGAACCAAAATTTTGCTTCTTTGGTTTGTGTAATTTTTGGTCTGAGCTGAGTGGTTGAGGCTGAGATGTCTGTTTGATATTTAGGGGAAGATTTGATGCTTTAATAAGGGAATCCTCTGCCTCCCTCATCCATCATTCGTCATCCTCATCCATCCAAACCCCACTGTAAATTTGTTAGAGCCTTTTCCATATTCAGGGCTTGTATAAATAATGGCTGCTGTGAATGGAAAAAGGAAATGGGAATTTTCTTGTTTGTGTTCTGTCTCCGGTCGTAGCTGTGGAAATGTTTTGTGGGTTTTTGCTTTCAGTGTTGCCCCTCATTGTGGTCACCAATGGCCCAGACGCCCGAGTTCGGGGGCCTTGCTCTAATATCTATATAATATATGTATGAAACTGCCTGTGCTCGTTACTGGGCGCTTTTATCCTGCTCCATCGTGTCTTCCTCCTTCTCTCTGCTATCTTAGGGATTATGCAGCTTCTCTGCAATATTCTGAAATTAATCAAACCAAGGCAAACCTCATGCTATATTATCCATCATTGGAGGAGAATGATTTCCACAAGCCAGGCAGCTTTACATTGTTTTGTCCAGGGGCTGCAGCAGAATTCCATTAACCGGAATATGCTGGAAATCTGATTTCTCACAAAACCCATTTGTTAAATATTTGCAAGCAGCAAATTTTTAGATTTGATGCCAAGTGTAGCCCTAAGCACAAGTTTCTTTTTCTCTTATTTTAATTAGGCAGTGGACAAAAACACTGTCCACTCCTTTCTGGGCATTTTTCCCCATGGAGCAGCTGCAGGTGCAAATGCAGCCAGGCTGGAGCAGCTTTGCTGAGGGATGTACAAACTGAATGGCTGCTTACCCAGACTATTTTATATTTTGTCTGTTATATAATCAAGCTCTACAGGTAATTTCTTTCACTAAATTAGTAACCATGCTGCAGATTGCAGACACTTAGTTTGATTGGAAGTAATAAAGGGAGATTATCCGTAGAGTTCCTTGAATGACGGTTCTGACTTGACCCACTGCCCAGAGAGATAAGAATTAATCTTATAAACCTCTCCACACTTTCAGGGCTCTGATCTGCCGAACAGTGGCGTAGGGGCCCAGCAGCCCCTCTTTGTTGCAGGGCAGCCCTGGCTGGGAGAGGGAGCCCAGTACAGGGAGGGCTGATCTGGGTCCTGGGAAGGCCATGAATGATTTTAGAGTGGTGATGGGCTTTCCTGACAGCAGTACCCAAAGCACACAGGTGGGGCAGCTGGACCCCCAGCCATATGCAGGAACAGGAATATGGAAGTTGGAGACTAAGAGGGGAATATGGCTGTTCCCTAGACACAAGTGCTTGTGCTGCAGATTGGGAGAAGCTGGATGGATCTTCAGACAGCTCCCGTTGATACAGAGCTGCTCTGTAGGTTCAGGTACTTTCTGCACCATTTTCCTTCCTGTCCTCCTGCCTATGGGTTTCTTTGAGTCCTACGCTGCCACAGACCAATTTTTTTCCCCAGGTATTTTGTCTTTGTCCAAGATATTTCCTCTTTCCAAATGGCATTTTAATGAGTGCTTCCACGATTACTGACAATAAAGTCATTAATTTATGTTGCACAGCTTTTGCTAACACCTGTGAGCTGTTTACATGTGATGATCGTGACTTCTCACCTCCCCCTCAGCATCTTGGGCACTGTGTTAGATTAAGTGGGGAAAGTGGGAATGCCTGGAAAGACCAGAATGGAACCACTCTGTGCATTTGGGGAGTGACAGTCACTGGGGAGCAGTGCTCACCACAAGTGGGAAGAAGGGCAGAGGAAAGGCTTGTGGTGTCCGCAGGGGGACAGGAAGGAGCCGGCACATCGCTGTGCCTGTATGCTCGGCTCCTGAGCCTAGGGAGCGGCACAGGAGCTTGCCTAGGGCACAGGGACAGGGAGGAGTTCTGCCTGTGCACATCCCTTCCTTTGTGAAGTGAGGCATTAGTGCTCCTTGCCGTGCTGTTGTCCTTGCACATCCGTGGTGCACTGGTGCCTCGCACAGAGGACGGGCGGGCAAGAGCTGAGCTGTGGGCAGGGTGTGGATGGACCTGTGGGACAGGGGCTGAGGCACCTCAGCTTCCCTACCTGGCACAGGATGCTCCAGTTTGTGGAAGGACTATCCAACTGCTGCGTCCTTCCCTTCTTTCCAAGACCCCACAGACAAATAACCATCATTGTAAGTCAGTGTTGTTGAGGGGTTGGCTGTTCCTTCCTTTCTTTTCTCCTGTTGCCAAATTTGCCTCTCCTGCTGGATGGCCTGAACTCTTGTGCCGTTCTCCCCGCACCCAAGCAGGACCCCTCTCTCTGCATTAGCCGTTCTGCTGGGACAGTGCCCGGGTTAATGCACCAGCTTCACATCTGCTGACAAGCCCATGTGCCAGTGAGCGAGATGTGGGTGATGGTGGCCTCACACAGATCTCTGGTGGACATTGTTTCATCTCAAATCTTATCATCCCTCTGATTCAGTGCGTAGTTTCTGCTTGGATACCAAGGAACAAGGTCCCGCTCTGCAGTTTTGGGATGCTCTCAGGTGAATCCAAGCAAACATTGGGCATTTCGCAGCACTCAAAATCATGAAGGAACATGCTGAGTGCCTTCTCCTGACACAGCTGGGCACAGTGCTCCCAAATCCTTATCTCTTCCAGGCACATGGACAAATGCAGATGTAGATGGATAACTTCGTGCCAGAAAGCGGGATCATCCCATTGCCAGGAATTCAGAGTGACAATGACAAAGTGAATTATTGGGTGAACTGGGAGTCGTTGTGTGAGTCACATTTAATCATTCCCCATGTGATCCAGACACACATAGCTCCATCTTTTATTTTATTTATCCTATGGTGGGATGAGCTTTTTTTTCACATAATCCTAAAAAAACCCTACAGACCCCACCCAAAGCACAGGTGGGTGACAAGGAGCCCTGAGCATCTGGGTGTGAGACTGATGTTGTGGCAACACCAGTGCAGGGGGAAAAGGGATATTCAGATGTCTGATGCAAATAACAGGTTTAAGTTCTGGCTTAGTCAGGACCCTCTGGGTGTTCTTCTTCGGGTTAAAAACATAGGAAAAAGGTCAAGCACCACTGAGCTGGCCTGAGAGGGTAAACATGATTTCAAATACCAGGGTGTGCTCACTTCCACCGCGAGAGCTTCTGCTCACAGCGATCCAGTAGCATTCAAGTATTTAGGTCTCCTTAAAACTGTTTCTTCCCCCACTTGTGTTAATACAGATATTAAGCCTAATAGTATCTACTTAGCATAAACAAGAAGATAAAAATGATTTCTGTGATTGAAATGTTTGTTATTTAGCATTAAGCATCTTCATACTCTCATGTGTTTTGCATTTTAATCCACTCTGTGCTTGGTTTTGGGATTGATAGATTAGTTTTAATCCCCTGTCTAATAGTGGAGGACTGGTGAGATTTATTAAACAGGCAGGGTTTGGTACTTGGATTTAAGAGGACTCACATGCAGTGTTCATGCATATTAAATTTGGGAAACCACCGGTTCAGTTTATAAAGAGCTGTGATGTCCTTTATCACTGAGTGTTTCTGTTGTGCTTCACTAGCTCAGGAAGCCTTTATATTTCTGAAATGGAACGGTTTTGATGGTTCCCTTCCACTGCGTAAATCTAATATTCTAAAGATGTGTCTTTGGCGGTTGTTACTGAAATTCTGTGCATTTTATGCCGAGTTTGCGTTGTCCCTCTCCTCCTTGGCTCGGGAGCACCGAAAGTTGGCCAAGGATCCCACCGCGCCATAGTTGGAGCTGAAATACAAGACATGTACCAAGGGCCTGGAGTGACAGGACAACGGGGAAAGGCTTCCCACGATTAGAGGGTGGGTCAGATGGGATATTGGGAAGAAATTGTTCCCTGTGAGGGTGGGGAGGCCCTGGCACCGGGTGCCCAGGGAAGCTGCGGCTGCCCCTGGATCCCTGAAAGTGTCCAAGACCGCGATGGACATTGCTTGGAGCAGCCTGGGACGGTGGAAAGTGTCCCTGCCCATGGCAGGAGGTGGACTGGATGAGCTTTAAGGTCCCTTCACCCAAAGCATTCCATGATTCTGTGCAGTAGATGTTCCACAAGCTCTCTGGCGCTGAGGGCTTTGACGTGGTTGCTCAGGCCTGAACCTGGCAGGGAGGTGGTGCCTCGGCTGCTGTGTTCCACGGCCAACACAGCATGGACGTGCCTGGGGCTGTGCGCTACCCAAACAGGACAGTAGTGCAGAAGAACACTTAGCAAGTCCCTCTGGAGCAGCCCTGGTGCTCCACTGGCTCTGGGCATTGCCTCCTCTGACGTCTCTAGGGTGAAATGTTGTGGGTTGCTCTGTGCTGGAGCACTTCCATGTTGGCCGTACTTCAGGAAACAGCTCAGAAGGGCTGAGTGGTGATTAGAGCATGGCAATGGCTCCTGTGTGGGTTTTACTGGCACACTGGGAAAAGCGGAAGCTCAACAATAGTTAAAAAACCACTGAAAACTTCCAACCTGCCTAAATTACAGATTCTTGCCCTATCAGTGGAAGATGAGTTGACTTAATTTGCAGGTTTACTGGTTAATTTGCCATTAACGCTGTAATACCAGTAATGTGGTGAGAAATGGGGGAAATTTACTTTTTTGTTAATGTAATTATAGGATGGCTGTATAAAAGTTATTAACTGCAGAAGTGAAAACCAGGAAAAATGAGTTTAAATTTAATGATAAGTTAGAGAAACCACTGAAAGCTTTTTGCAAGAAGATGCTTTATTATTGTAGGTTGCTTCTTTATCTGTGCTCTATTTTTGATTTACTAAATAAACATGTAAAGCAGAGCTTGCAAATACAAGTGGCACTGCTGTAATCACCAGCTTAGGAATTCCTATATTTGATTAGAACACAGATAATAATAAAAAAATCTTTCTGGAGTTTCACTTGGTTGTTGAGAACCGATCAGTCTTGTGAACTGAAGGAAGATATCAACACTTGCGTTTAAGATCTGCTAATGGAAGATAGTTAGAAACTTTAATTGAAAATAAATTCTGTGATATGCTGGATAATCAACAATTCCACCTCAGTTAAAGCAATTTTTAAATTCTGTATATGATATGAAAGGAGATAAAGAAGGCTAATATTACACAGTTCTTTGTTCCCACTCCTTCCTTTTTGTTTTCCTTTTTCCTAATGCAAGAAGCCAGGTAGTGACGCTAAAAGGTGACAGATTTAAATGCTGATGTTTTCACATTCTGGGCTTGCAGCCCTTGGAGTTCATCACCACCAGATGTTGATGCAACAAGATGGAAAATATTAGATGTTTTATTTTACGGCTAATGAGAACAGCCATGCTAATATATGTAATTTCAATTAAATAATCAAAATTTGACAGCTCCAGGACATAAGACAATCCCTAACCAATGGTGCTGGGGAGGGAACTCCCCTGTGGCCACGGTATTTCATAATTATCAGCTGCAGGTTTCTGGCCCATTTGTGGTGGATACTGAGCAAAATTAACCATTTGAGGGATGTGAAAACTGGAAACCACTTGGATCATCTGCTTTTTGTATCCTTCAGGAAAAACAGCCCTTTACAGTGCAAGGGTTTCCCGAGACCCTCCTTTTTGGTACATGTAAGGTCAGAAATTGTGCAGTTATGATGTTGTCAGAGGGGTAAAAAAATCACTTTATCTTTTTTACAATTTTCCCTTTGTCATGGAGCTTTGGCAGTTTGGAACAGGCAAATTTATCTCAATGTAATGTCCTAAAAGAGAGAATCAGGCTGTTGTGTCAGAAGCTGTCCCAGCCTCTCCCCCACCGGCCCATGCTGGCCGTGCTGGTGGCACGGGGGATGTTGGTCACCTGAGGGGGTGGATTATGGCAGGACATGGTGCTTTGGCCCAGCACACCTGGGAGATTCCCCACAACACTCTGGTTTTTAGCTGATGATCCAGGATTTGAGCAAAATGAGGAAAACCATGGGAAGTCTCTACTTTGGTAGCTGAGATCTTCAGAAGGAGATCTGTGAGACTGAACTTGGCTCCTGACTCACGGGAGCGGGCTGCTACATCCCAGGTCCCAGGGCACTCTTTCTGCCCAGAGCAGCCGTGGCTGCCCCATCCCTGGCAGTGTCCAAGGCCCGGCTGGATGGGGCTTGGAGCAGCCTGGGATGGTGGAAGCTGTCCCTGCCCATGGCAGGGCTGAGACTGGATGGGCTTTAAGATCATCCCAGCCCAAGCCATTCTGGGATTCCATGTTCCATTCCTTCGAAACGTGTTTAGAGATACAGCTCCAAGACCAAGTTCCTGCTTAGCACCAATACTGAGATGTTTCTCTGCTCTTCCCTTCCTCCCCTGTGCCCACAGAAGGTATTTTTTCTCTTTGGATTATTTTCAGAAGCTCCAGCCCTGTCAGTGCAGTCCTGACCCTATGTCCTTCTCCCTGGGACTGGTTCCAGTCCTTGCACACTGGGATGGCTGTTGTTTCAGCACTCAGATGTTGAGTTTTAAGTAGAAAACTCTGTGATCACTGCTTTAGATGAGTACGAAGTTGTGTGTGAGCTCGTGACGGTCCCAGGGCTGGCACACACCAGCACGTGGCTGCTGTGCTCTCCCTGCCTGGTGAATTTGGCTGCTGCAAATCGGCCAGTGTCCTCAGCTATTTCAATTAATTCAGTACAACATGACCGTGTCATGTGGGTAGATGTAAGAAAACGTCATCTTCTGAACCAATTTCTGGCTTTCCTCACTGTGTGCCAGAAGTTCTTGCCAGTTGAAGAAAAATTTTTTTGGTATCCTTTTATGTAAACATATTGTGTTAAAAAAGGCAAACTATAAAACATTAAAACCCCTGCAGGGTATTAAAAATACCAGTCTCAATGCACGTGTTCATTCCTTTCACTTTCTTTTTAGATCACTAGTGTTAGTACAAAATGAGTTGAGTGAAGGAGAGAATTCTAATCAGGTTTAAAAAAGAAAAAAATATGGCAGTTTATTTTGAGCGCATGTCTGCTTTGCCAAGGCATCTCCCGTTTCAGATGCAGGCAGTATGAATCATTATTACACATTTATCATCATAAAAATGCTTATTTGGACCTTTTTTTTTTTTTTTTTCTTTTTAGCAAAGGGAAAAAAATTATAAAAAGGGCAAAGCAAAGAGCCATCTCGGAAGGGCAGTTATTGCTTGCCCTTGCTTGGGAAAAAAGCGTTCCTCAATGGGATTACGTCCCTGCTCATAACCTATCAGCCGTCTGATCAGAAATTCATAACGCAGGCCATCCATTTCCAGCTCGGCGAGGGCTGCGTGATTGAATTTAAATAGGCAAATGCCAGACTTGAGCTTTGACATTCTCTCTGTCTCTCTCAATCTCTCTTTCCCCTGCCCTCCCCATCGTAGCCCCTTTCTTCCTCGCTCTCTTCCTCCCTTCCCTCTGCACACCACCATTTCACAGGAGGCTGGAGCGCGTGCCGAGGAGTCAGTGGGAAATGGAGGATGGATGTGGGGGGAGAGGAGAGGAGGGATGCGCAGCCAGGGAGAAACATGGAGGGAACTGGACAACAGAAAATTATAAATTGTTGCTGTCATGCTTTCATCGGGACACTAAAACCTGTTTTCCAAGGCCCCCACCTTTTTTTCCTCATTTAAAAAGAGATATTTCAGCAGACGTTACCAGCGTGTCCTCACCCAACCCGCGTGATGGCTGTGAGCACAAAGCTCCTCAGCAATTCTCTTTTTTCTGCGTCTTTATGTGCTGATAAGGATGAAAATGAATTCAAATCTGTGCTCTCTCTCAAATCTGGTGTTCCAAGGGCCAGGGATGCAAAAGCTGCCTAGTGGCAGGGGGTCATGGGGCACGGGGCTGTCCTGTCCCATGCGACCCCTGTGCGAGGCCTTGGGATCTGCTGGGGATGGCACTGGGCCCCATGGCCTTGGGATGACACAGGGCACCAGTGGGACAGAGGCAGGGACAAACAGCCAGGCTGAGCCAGGGCTGCAAAGAAAGCAGAGCACATGGGGCGTGTCTGTGCCGTGTGTCGTGTTCCTGATGTCCCTCATGAGCCTCATGCGCCCCTGCGTGAGGGACACGTGCCTCGTGCCCCCCTGCCCACACCGCGCCCTGCTCGGAGAGAGCCCATGATTGACTTTGGGATATTACAATGATATTTTTATTGCTTTCTTCCCCACTGGGCCTTTCATCCCCTCTTCAGCGTGGGGATGTGGTTTCCGCCCAAATCCTCGCTGTAAATTGTACTTCAAAACAAACATGTTAAAAGTCTGGTTCTGTCCTTCAGATGGCAGAAACGCTCCAGACCCTGCATTTGTGGCCAGCAGTACTTTACTGCCAAGGAAAAGGGCAGAGAAGTACCCTGAGTGCAAGAGAGTGCTGACACTGGAACAGTTGGGTTTGACTTGATGAGGGTGCTCTGAGGGCATTTTTGGGGTTATTTTAAAAAAATTTTTCTTTCCACCTTAGAATGTAAAGCCACAGAGATCTTTGGCTGCATGACCTTTCTTAGATTAAGTTTTTTTAATTAGTGATTTTTCCAGTCCAAATGTACGTGTTTACTGGGCTCAAGAATGGCACTGAATTGGGATTAAAATGTCCCATGGAGAATCAAGCCCTCCTCCCCAAACATTCTGCAGAGATTAATCACAGTCATGGTAAGAAATGTGTCCACAGAGTCTCATTTGATTCATCTTCTGACTTCACCACCAGATTGTTGCTTTCCCACAGTAAAGTGTAAGACATAGAGGGGCAACAGCCTGTAGTGCCAGGACAAGGGAAAGGCTTCCCAGTGCCAGAGGGCAGGGATCGTTCCCTGGGAGGGCGGTGAGGCCCTGGCACAGCTTGCCCAGAGCTGCTGTGGCTGCCCCTGGATCCCTGGCAGTGTCCAAGGCCAGGTTGGACAGGGCTTGGAGCAGCCTGGGACAGTGGAAGGTGTCCCTGCCATGGCAGGGGTTAGAATGAGAAGAGCTCTAAGGTCCCTTCGAGCCCAAGTCCTCTGTGATTCCGTAATTCTGTGATTTCTGTGTCATCTTTATCATCAATAATGGTTCTCCTATTATTATTGTTATTATTATTATTGTTGTTGTTGTTATTATTATTATTGACTTCAGGATTCTTAAGCTCTTGGCCAAGACTGTGCCGGGCACAGTCCTGCAGACACTGGTCTGTGTTCTTCATGGAGGGATCAGTTCTTTGCCCACCAGCTGCTGCTCCCAGGTGGACCCTCCAGAGCCTCCTGTCCTTCAGCCAGCTGTGGGTGTTGGAGAACATCTGTTCTGCACAGAACTGACCAACATTCTCCTCCCAATTTCTAAAGCCTTGTTTAATTTCACCAGAGCACAGCATTACGAACCTCTTACGTGCTTCATGGTTCTTTGGTAACTTTCCCAAAATCCTTCCTTTGAAGTAAGAACTGTGAAGATTTCTAGGTTTTCTACTTTATATTTTCCGCTTCACTGTCGTCATCTCATTGTGGTTTTACATCAGTGCTATGACTTCTATTTGTTCTACTACACTTTAAAGCTGAATATCCCAACTCTATAACCATTTTCCTGCTCTCTTCGGCTTCCCCTACCCACGTCCTGCTGCCCACAGCTTTTGGTTTATTTTACTTGTTACCTATTGCTCTTGTTTCTATTTGTCATCTGAGTTTTCTGTTTTAATTGCTAACTTTCTATCGCTGATAAACTGAGACTCCTTTCAGCTGAAGTTGGCACCTTTCTTCATTGTCCGGTTGTCTTTTTGGACATTTGTTTTTTTTTTGTGGTTTGGGTTGTTTTCTCCCTAAATCCTTTCTTATGATCAGTTTTCAGTGCTTTTTTAGCTTTAGGAAATACCATGTCCATGTACTTTGGAACTGTGATCAGCATAAGCAGGTTAAATAAAAGGTGAAAGTTCCTGAAGCCCTGGCTTCAGAATTCCAGATGGGAATTATTTGGTGTTAAATCCATGTGTCCTTTATTCTGTATGCCTTCTGTAAAAACTTATTCTCCTTTCCGAACAGCTTATCCCAAGTTTAGGGTACCAAAGGAGGGTATAAAACTAGCAAAGGAAACTAATTTCAGATCTGAATTTAACAATGAAATGCAGAGTAGAAAAATGTGAAGAGACTAATTGTAATTCAAATAATTAAATTTTGTCAATTCAAAATCTTATTTGAGGGTCCAGCTGTTTTTGCCTCCTGCTGGGAGACTGAGCTGGCAATATCAAGTAGAGCAATGGTGACATTTGGGATAATTCCTTCCCAGGGGCATTGCAGAGTGAAGCCGGTGGTGATGGTGGGGTTGGAATCATAAACAGGGTTTGTGATCGACCGATTTAGAGACGAGTTCAGTTCACCTGGAAAAATCCATAGTTCCGCTGAAATCCAACGGAGGTTTTTAATTCTTCTGAAGGAAAAACTTCTCTTAAGCTTAATTAAGTTATAATTAGTGGGAGCCAGTTGAGTTGTTCTTCCTCCGAGATCACTGCTTCCAACCTGAGGTCATGGATGCGGATTCAGAGGTTGCAGTCCGTGGTCACGGGCCCACGGTGTGGAAGCCCTGCTGGAGCTGGCCCCAGTTCTCAGTTCCGTGGAAGGGCAGTCACAGACCGGCAGCTGGGCTGGGCTCATTCTGTTTCCATGAACGAACACGAACCTACCCGGGCTGGGGCTGGGGCTGGGGCTGCACTGCCTTGTTTCGGAGTACATTTTCTTCGTGTACGTTTCCATGTCTTTGTACAAAAACTGCCTGTGCCAGACGCCACCACTTTGGAGATGAAATCTGAAGTGCGCAGCAGAACGTATGTGCCGCGTGTATCGTTTGTGGTTTTGGTTAAAGTCACAGTGCCAACACCCCCTGTATTTACAGTTCCAGGAATAATCACGGAGTTAGTAGGAATATCTATTTCAATCGTGCATGAGACTTGTCAGCTCGCACCTACATGAGTAAGCTGCTGGGAATGGGCTTTGCGCTTTCTGTTTAAAGATGTGGCACAAGAGTTGCAGATAATATTTAATTGACTGTCTGTTCTTACAGTGCCCTTCTTGATCCCCCTGGAAGAGATTTTGTTTATTCCCTATGTTGTAGATATCCAATCCCTGGGCAGGCGGAGGGAGGTGAGGAGCAAGCCTGGAGACAGAAGGATGTAGGTTCAGTTTCATGGCTTCATACTCCAAATTTTCACCCAGATAATTTCATAGGTTTTTATTTGTTTCAGTTTTATTTTGGTGTTTTTCAAATGGATGCATGTCTCTCCAAAAACATCTAATTCAGGAACACAAAGGCCATTGAGCTTCAGGAGGAGTTGAGGTGTTCAGGACCTGTTGACACAGCAAGGTTACAGCTCCTGTACCAGTATAGTTCTACTCATGATCACTCCATCCAGAATAATTGGCTTTTTTGGCTTCGTTTAACTTCTCCAAACCACTGGCTGTTTAACTATAGTCTCTAGAATTCCATTAAACAGTAAAATTTATGAATGAGTCAGCTCTGTGTGGTTGTGCAAGGTGACTCGGAAGAAATTCCACTACTGGCAGTGGTTTCTTGGTCCTAACTTTAAGAACCATAAAATAAAATAAAATAAAGACGTCCTTATTCCAAATTAAGGGCATTTGGGGAGTTACCACCGAGTATGTTTAAAGTTCATGCCTTGGTTTTTATTAATGTAGTCCCCAAATCAGTAAGGAAATCCAGTCAGAATTACTCTGCACTTCTTACAGTGCAGAGCCACACCCACACCCTTTAAGAAATGAGAATAACACTAATATTGAGCTCATGCAGAATATTTAAGATCTTAAAGTAATTTTGAAAGATAAGCACACTCGTTCCACCTCTTAATAGTTAAATTGCAATATTGACTATATAATTCTGAAATTCTTTAGCAACAGCAACAAAAAGATTGATGCCATAATTCTGCATCGGCTGACCATTTGAGGGGGAACGAGATTCTGTTTTTTTTAATGTTCAGAAAGCAGATTTTCATGCTTATGACAGCTCAGAGTTGTGGCATGATCCTGAATAAAAAAAGCTGAGTATTTTTTATTTTCCCCTAACAACAAAGTCTTTTAGATTGTGAAACATCTTCCTGGAACAGGCCTAAAAAGGAACAAATTTAATAATTGAGAGAAATTCAGCATCTTCCTCCACATCACTCTCAGTTGTAGCTAGATTTGGTGATTTATTTAATGATTCGTAGGCTTCCTTTTGTGTCCGTCGGTGGGAACCTGGGTCTTCTCCAGGACCTTCTCCATTCCATGCAGAACTGCCAGCTGCTCATGGAGGAGCCTCTTGTAAGCCAGAGGATTCTTCTGAACCAGGCAGTGCAGACACTGGAACACCTCGAGGCTTTCCCTTTCTCCCCTCCCCGAGTTCCATAGCACAGTATCCCTCCGGAACAGCTGCATTTGAAAGTCTCCTCGTCTTTGCAGCTCTCACTCCTAATTCAGTTCTCTGCGGGGTTGAAATCCCAGTTGTGATCTCTCCTTTCCTGCTCTGTTTTCCACACGGATGCAGCACTGCTGGCTGTAAGTGGAGAGGAGGAAGCATTTCCCTGATCACATGCCCTGGACCGCTGCCTTAGTATTTTTCTGCGTAGATGGTTTTGGCATCATTCAGATGACTGAAAACAGAGACCTTACATTTCTGTGGCTGCAGCGTAGTCTTGGATATGCCACCACATTCTTATTCTTAGCCCTCTGAAAGCACTGAGGGACCACATCCCACATCAGGCTTTCGCTACACAGACACCTGAACTCGCTTCAGCGACCGTGTGTGTTTATGAGGAGTGAGCCAAACTCACTGGGCTGTGAAGAGCTAAACTTTCACTCCCTATCTTGTGGAGTTTCAGTTTAAATAGCTACAACAGATGAGTCATGGGAGAGGAGAATCACTGCCTTCGTGCTGCAGGAGCACTGAGGAACCATCCACAGCCCAGGAGGCAGCAGGTGGCATGGCCAGGGCCTGGACCACACCTTCGCCACAGGGACCTTGGTCTTCTGTACCAGTTCTGCACTAAAACCAGAATGAGCAAAATCCCCAACCCCCTTCAGAACTTTTCAGAGGACACGTGCAGAGTCTTTGTATATTTAAGTATTAGGTTTTGGATGCCAAAAGCTTTGTGAGCTGTTTTTCAGTAACTGAGAATGATATGGCTTAGAAAATTGAGCAGGTGAGTCGTGTTCTGTACAAAACGTTTGGATATTCTGTTTCCCGGGAGAATGCCTTAAAATGCACCTGTATATTTGTTATGGATATAATAAAGTTACAGGATTAGTTGCAGGATTTTCTGTTGTTTTGAAGCTGGTTTAGGTGGCTGTGGGTTGCTGGGATGTTTGGGAGCAGGGGAGGGCAGAACCAGAGTTCTGGCAGAAGCCTGAGGCGGGTGTGTAGGGCAGCACAGGGGTGTTGGCTCAATGCCCCCTACTCATTGTGGTCCTGCCTGCTGGGGCTCTGTGGATGGGCACATCCATGGGATTACAGATATGGGAATGAGAACGAGCTTATTCTGCATGTACTGATAACCTGAGCAGAATTCAGTGGCAGGTGACACCCAGCATCTTCCATCTTGTCTCTGCCCAGTACAAAACCATTCGGACGATGTTGCCTCATAGCCTGCAATTCCAAGTGTGCTAGAGACCACGAAGGCAGAAGAAGCAGATTTTAGATTAATAACATGTGAATGTAATGGCTTTCGGCTGCAGGAGAGAGTAGATTTACATTAGATGCTGGAAAGAAATCCTTCCCTGTGAGGGTGGGGAGGCCCTGGCACAGGGTGCCCAGAGAAGCTATGGCTGCCCCTGGATCCCTGGCACTGTCCAAGGCCAGGCTGCAAGGGGCTTGGAGCAGCCTGGGATAGCAGAAGGTGTCCCTGCCCACGGCAGGGGGTGGGATAGGATGAGCTTTCAGGTCCCTTCCACCCCAAACCATTCTGTGATTCTGTGGTTCCATAATAATCCAGAGAATCCAAAATAGCAAGAGAATCTTTGAAGAGTTTAAAGAAGAGTTACAGAATGAAATGTGAGGCAGGTAAATACCACCAGGCCTTTTAGGGGAGCTGATACAGCCTGTTTCGGAGGGAATAACTTGGGCTGTTGCTTTTATAAGTGTGGTTTTGAAGTCCATTCAGGAGGACATTACTGGGAGAGCTGTGGGGAATTAGAAACCCTCCAATCCAACCGCTCCTTTCTGGCTGCCTGACTTTGCCTGGGTTTCTAAGGAGAAATAGTACTTTTTATGGGATCAGCTGGTAGAGATGAAAAAAATGGGCATGCTTCTGAGATCAGAGTTTGGCAACCAGTTCTGAAAACTGTATTTTTAAATCCAGTAGAGTGTTGTCACAGGTCGAATACTCTCATTACTTAAGCTTTATCACCTGAAGGCTGAGCACAAGAGCTGCCTAACGCAGTCCTCTGAGCCTCCACACCTTTGATTTTACCCTAAAACATTTGGATATTCCAACTAAAATGTGGACCATCATGCTTCTCGTGGCCCTGCTGAGGATGGCCCCACAATGCAGCAGGTCCTTTTGTGTTTCCATCATGCAGTCCCTGTTATCCACCATGTTGGGTGTTTTAAGCTCTGCTCACATCTGTTGTAAATCCGGAGCAGTCCTACTGGAAACCTTTAGGGCAGGGTTTGTCCCACAAGGCCTCAGCCTGACCTCATCTGAGATGTTTCACACCTTTCCTTTTTGCTGACTATTTGCCATAATGGGGGAATTTTTTTTTTTTTTAATTTTTCTAAACCAGATTTTATTCGAATAATAAATAACAGCCTATTAACCCAGCATGCTTTAATGCTCCGAATCTGAATCTAAAGACTAGAGAGAGCACAAACATACCATTAAAAAAGCGTGTGCAGTTCTTCCTCCTGCCCAGCCTCTCCCCCATCGCGCACGCAAGCTGTCTCTTTAATAATGCAAAGGAGCAGTAAATTTCAAGCTGAGGATGGGCAATAACAAGGAGAGTTATTTCCACAATGCCCCAGTGTCAGCCCCTGGCTTAGGCGCACACCTTATTAGTTCTAACAGGCTGGTTAGCATCGGGTCACCTCTGCGGCTCCGCTCCCTGCAGGGTCACCCGGCTCCAGGCGGCATTTGGGGAGGGGGAAGGGAGGCGAGATTTACAGATTCTCTTCTCACCCGGCATTTTTAGCACTGGTTATTTTTATTTACACCGCCCCCCTTCCCCTTTGACGCCTTGCCTTTCTCTTGCCCCTTCTCCCACCCAAAACCTGTGTAAATCCCAAACCCCTCCCCGGTGAGTGCGGGTAGAGGGACTCCTTGGAGTGGGGGGTTCCTCCGCTTCTCTTCAGAGGAGAAATAATTCAAATTAATCAGCCTAGGTGTGTGTCTGGACAAATAACAACATCCACAAGCCAGTGTTGATGAAAGCAAGCCCAAGGTGGTTGCACTCCCAATTAAGCATGACGGTAGCATGTCTGCAGTGAACACGTGTGTGTGTGTGCGCGTGCGTGTGTACACGTGTGTGTGAGATGGGTGATGCTTCACCCCTCTCACTTTCTCAGGGCCACAGAAATTGTCTGTAAGCCGGTTCTTTAAAGCGAGCTAACCCAGGGCTGTGTTAAAATGAACGTTCATTTTTTCCCTAACTGGAATGTAGGAGAAGCTGCCCATTATGGAAATGCACAGGCGCTTGTGGCCCTCTCCTCGGCCCCCTCCCCCACCCGCCAGTTCCCATCCAAAAATGAATGCAAAGAAATACTATTAGGCTGTCTGGTTATGTATTTTTTATGAGGCCATACAAGACACTGCCTGACCTCGTCCAGCTCATGTTATAACCACATTGAAGATGCTTTTCATTTGGGTTCTGCTTTTCAGCCTGGGTGACCTCTATTAAATAAAAAAAAAAAAGAAAAAAATGGCCTAATATGTGACCCCTGGGACGAGTCGCTCCAAGGATTACATTTAATTCATATGATAATATTGAAATATAATGTTTCTGTGTCTAATGTTTTGGATGTTTTTCTTTCTTCTTTATTTCAGGGATCCTTTGAGTCTTGTCGAGGATTTTTTTTTCTTTTTTCTTTTTGGAGGGGGGAGGACAAGTAACTCATGCTTGGTGGGCAGATTCTTAAAAATCACCTTTTTTCCCTTGGAAGGCCAGTGTGAACACAGCAGCCTGCTCTTCCCCTTGCTTTGAAGGAGAAGGGGAGAAACAAAGGCAGGGAAATTATTTTTTATAAGAAAGCACGTCTGGCTCATCAAAATCCAGCCCCACGCTTTGTTTTGGCATTTGCTTACCCAGTTGATAAGGAGTGACCTGCTTTCCTGGCCGGGGGGCACAGGCAGACCCCCCTCTACCTCCTTGCTCGCCTCCAGCTCCCATTGTCTGCCTTGGCCCCGCCGCTCCCCTCAGCTCCCCACGCCCGCGGAGTTGGTGCGCAGACCCACCACGATGGAGCATCCTGGCCTTTCTGATAGACAGCGCGTGTTTCAGGGCTTTGTAACTTCTCCAAAAAAACGTACGCCGGGATGAAACACGACTTGCGATGCTTCAGCTTAGGAGCAAATTTGCTTTTGCCAATTGCAAAAATAAATTTGAACCTTTCCTAAATATTCCACGTACGAAAAAACATTTCATGAAGTGCCTTTTCTTCCCCCGATCCCCGCACTAAAATCATGTTGCGAGGTGTACGGGGGAACTCAGCCATCAGTCAGCAATCCAAGGCGAGACCTTGCACTGGGAAGCAACGAAGCCCTTAATCATTGCCAGTAATGACATGTTTGGAAAAAAGTGCCACACGTGTGCGCCGTGTATTTTCAGCAAACATCTAATGCGAGGGTGTGAAACAGTGGCTGTGGTGCACGGTGTGCTTGTGCAAGGGCTTCCCTCCCCTCTTCCTCCTCCTCCTGCTGCTCCAGCTTGGCTGTGCTGCCCCGCTCACAAAAGCCGTGTCCTTAGAACAATAGGCCTGTGCTCCTGGAGACCCGTCCCGGCACACGCGATGCTGCTTCTGTGATGTTTGCAAGGGGATACACAACCCTGATTATTAATTTTTTCCCCCTTTTTCCCACTGTGAGTGGAGCTGTGAAATAGTAAAATTAATTTGTGGAAAAGTACCCTTGGAACAGCGCTCAGGTTGAAATAGTCCAGGTTGGTGCCGCGTGGTTGCGGCTGACCCCGGGTCCCTGCCGTCGTGGGAGCTCTCGATGCGCCCCATAAACCCTCGCCCTCCTGGGCACCCGCTCCGGGAGGCTCGGGCAGGTGAGGGCTGAGCGCTGGCGGGGCTCGGGGCAGGTGAGGGCTCATAGCTCCCAGCCCCGTTGCGTTTATTCGTGTCATAGGCTGAACCTCGACAGTTTTTGGCAAAAACCTAATTAGCGCCAGGTCTGGGGCCTGCGTTACGTGTATATCTGTGGCGGCGTTTTGTGTAGGATATTAAAAAAATATCCAGGCTTTGGGTTGCCTTTTGTAAGGCATGGAGCTGTGACCCTCCCTCCACTGCTCCCTCCCCCCGGAGCCCCAGACTTCGCCGTGCCCTGGCTGCGAGCTTACATGGAGTTGTCTTTTTTATTTTTTTTATAAACCCAGTCACAACACGGGAAGAGGAGGAGGAGGAGGAGGAAGAGAAAAAGACAGAACTAAAAACCCATGAAGGATGGCTCTCCAAAATTCCTGGCGGAACCACGGGGAATCCCTGGTAGCACGGGAGCGGAGGTAAGGCAGCCTGCGCCCACCCTCCTGCCGGCCCCCCGCGCCCTCGCTTTTGGGCTGGGAGCGCGGCTTGTGGGGAGCGGGAGGGAAGGTGGAGGTGGNGCGCTGCTTAAGTGGGCGCGGCGCTGATGTGAATATGCAAATGGGCGGCCGGGCGCGTCACACGTGCGGCTGCTCCCCCTCCCCTCGCTCCCTTCCCTCGCGCGCTCCTTCCCCACCCGGGGCTCAGGGGGACCAGGGGACATGGGGGGCACCGGCCCCGTCCCGTCCGTGCCGTCGCACTCGTCCCGTCCCGCCCTGGGAGCGGCGGAGGTGTGAGGCCAGGGTGGGAGCGGGGGGGACCCCGACACGCGGGGAACGGGCGCGATCGCTGCCGGGGGGCGCGGGGGGGGGGCCTGGTTCCCCCCGCGTCGCTGATAGATGTCAGGGGCCAACAGGACCCGTCTTTCCTGGCGATGATGATGATGGTGGTGATTGCGATGATTACACTCATCATTAGTGGGAATTTGAATTTTGCGATGGTCAAGGCTGGGCGGGGGCACGACCCCCGCGCCCGGGAACTTAAGGAAAGAAAAGACAGGATTTGGAAAATGATTAATTTATGCACTGGAAGGGTCGAGTTACAAAGGTTTTCATGCAGACCCATTTTTATTGCGAGTATACGCCGAGATCGGCAAAAAGATGGGAAAGGCATTTTTGTTATTAAAGGAAAATCCTTTATTGGAGGGATGATTTAGAAATTTACAGTCAATGGAATTTAATTTTATCCTTTGCCTTTTGCTTTATCCACATTTTAATAAAAGAGCCATGAAGAATAAGAGTAGCTGGGTGATTGCTGAACAAAGCAGATCTTGAGTCTGAATAGGATTTAAAATCAGTGCGTGCGCTCCCTGCGCCTGGCGGGGTCGCGGGCGGCACCCCCAGCTGTGCGCCTGGGCTGGGGGACGCTGTTGGTGATGACACACACCTTAATGCAAAATTAGTATTTCATGTTTAGGAGGCACAAACTTTGTGGTACATTTTTCCTTCCCCTCTGTTTGCCTCCGTGGTGATTTGGGTACACCTGATCATGCCTTAGGTTTATATGTGGTTATTCCATGGAGAAAGAGCGATTTCCAGGGGAGTGGAGCGCCGCTGGGGATGTCTGCCAGCATCGCGAGGTGGCAATGACCGTGTGTGGTTCTGCAGAACATCACTGGCATTAATTCACCAGGGAAAAAAAAAAATAAATGCAAAGCAACTCCATTAGTTTTTCTTAGGTATTACCAGGGACTTTAAAAGGATCTGCTAATGGGATAACTGTATTCGCTAGATTGATAAATAAATAGAAAATCCCTAATTCTTTTGAGGCATGGGGCTGAAGGAGCGGATGAAAGTGACTCCAGGGTAACTGAATGAAACCCCTGTGCTGATGCTGCCTGATTGATCATGGTGTAGTGCACTATGAGACAAGGAAACAGCTGAGGGGAGAAGAGGGAAAAGGCAAGAGCCTGTGGAGCAGGAGAGCAGCGTAACCCAGCTCCCGCAGGACAAACCACCTGCCCATGTGCCCTGCTCTCCCAAAGCATGCCCAGTGTCCCGCGTGGCTCTGCCACCTGAACGCCACGCTGGCCGTCAGCTCTCAGGCGGCTCAGCTGGTCACTGCTGGGTTTTCTTTCATTATTCTGGTCTCTGCGCTTTCCCTCGCCGTGGCCGCGGGCCCATCCTGTCTGTGCTGCACTCTGGGGTATGCCCGGCACGGCCTCGTGCCAAGGGCACTGCACCCGGGGGCAGCGTGGCCGCCAAGGGCCGGCGTGGGCAGGCTGGGCCCCGAGGACGCAGCAAGGCCACGTTGGCTCAGGGGCCCTTTCGGGTGCCCGGCCCTCGCCCGGCACCTGCAGCCGTGTGCGCACACACGATTCCCCGCGCTCGTTCCGCCGTGCCAATAAAGAAGAAAGGCAGGGATGAGGATTGTTGCTATTGATCTGCCCAAGGGGATCATTAGGCATCAGTATCAATCTACAAATCAGTGGGCCTGTGTTACTTGCTTGGGCAGTCATTGCCAATTTGTTCCTATTAGATGGCCGAGCCCGGAGGTGTTTGATGAGCAGATTGGGTCTTTATCTCGGCGCTGGAGAGCAGGCGGGCGCGGGGAGACGCCGCAGCTTTGCAGGATTTCTGCTGTTTGTTTGTTTTCTTCTGCTGAAACCCTTTTCACTGCTCCGTACAGAATTTTGTAGAGGCTGAATGTGTTTCTGCTTTATGGGATCTTTCTTCGTATCATCAGATTAAACATATTGAGAGTTTAGGAGAAACTATTTTAAAATAATCCCCTCGCTTTTAGTTGGTCTGTTTACCAGCAGCGCTCCCTACAAAAATACATATTCATGCCAGATTCTTTTGTTATCCTTTCCAGGTCAGACCCAACATTAGGAATGCAAACAATTTTGTTTTTGCTATCCCAGTGCTCGTTCCTTGAGATTTATTGAGTTGTGCTTAGTGAGGTGATTGTTCTCACAGTATTTCCCTCTGAGATTTAATTAATTAAGCTAAAAAATTAAAGCTTGCAGATAATATTTTATTTTCAAAGTGTTTTTACGTGGAGGGCAGCCCTGGGGGTCAGTGGCCCCTTGGACACAGCCCTGCTCTGTGCAGCGCCTTCCAGAGCTGCCTCCCTCATCCGCATATTTGCAAATAAGAAAAATGTTTCATACTATGCAAAATGAACAAAAAATTTAGACCATAACAGGAGAATGGAAATTAATGGCGAAAAAAGGATCAAACCCGTTCACATGAATGATCTGATCCGACATCAATGCTGTGTTATTTAATGCAAACCTTGATTCTGACTGTTCCATCTCATTCCTCACACGAGCATCGCACAGTTTAAACATCTGTCCAGCCGTTAAAGACCCTATTGATGCTGTGTTATTGGATTTCTGATTTCCAGGTTTTGTCAGGGGGTTTAACAGACTATATGAGTGCTTATAATTTCTAATGAGTTTAATCTCTAATTTGCCTCCGTTACTTGGGACTGTCAAATCCCTTTCTCAGCACTGGGTCTGTGAAAATTTAAAATACAGAAACACAGGTTTCTAAAGAACTCGAAATATTTGTCATATCTTTTATATACAAATATGTGTGCAGTAAACAGAACTATACATTCTTATTCTCTTTGAAGATCAAGCCTGATTTTAATCCTGCCTATCTGCTGCAATCACAATATATTACCTAAACCCAAGTTTCTTTGAGGACTTTTTGGATAGATGTCACTGTTTCATTGGAGATAAAATAGGGTGTGTTTTAGGATACCACATTATTGCTGCCTGATTAGTATTTGATCAAATCCTATCTGGTTTTTTTGTCCCTGAGACAATCCAGCTCCTCCACATCCGGAGGCGAATTCGCCTCATTCTGTCTGACAAGTGTTTTGTTGGGGAGCAGCGGATCAGATCCGTGTAAACACGCGGCTGGGGCGGGGAGCCCCGCACTTTTAATTTATCATAAACTCCATAGAACTCATTAGCTTTCATCTTTACATCGCACGTATAGAAATGAATTCCGAGTGCACTCGGGGAGGCTTTTTTTTTCTGTGGAGTTTGCTGTACAAATATTTATGGACCTTTTCCTTTGTAGTAGAGATTCCAGTGGCAACAGCTATCACACGATGAACAGCAGCTTGCGACTTAGGGAAGAGGTTGCCAAAAGCTGTTGTTTATTTAGTCGCGTGGCATTTTGTCTTGAAATTTGTTTTGCTACTATTTGCAAAAAATACAGGGCTCTCTTGGGAAGAGAAATCAGGATTTTTTGCCTGTATTCCAGGAAAAAAAAAAAAAAAAGGGAAGAAAGCCTCCCAGAAAATGAAATCGAAATGTGTGTGTATGTATGAACATAACTTTATAATCAGCATATTTTGAGGATTTTCAGAGCAGGAGGCTGTTCACTGCCCATCCACAAACACACATATGGAGATTTTATGGTGGGTTTTGTTTTAAGGATAATGATTTGTCTCTGCGTTGCAGTTGTTTATGTTTCTGTCTATATCTCTTTCCTCTCCCCTGTTTTATTTAGTAAGGTTTCAGCTGTGAAATTTCTCCATGAAACAATTGATACATTCTCCACACGCTGCAGCGAGGGGAAAAAAGCCCCTTAGATTAATGGTCAGTGTCTCATCCACACAAATTTGTGTTACGATACTACCGAGAAGCTGCGAATTACTGACAAGATCTAGAATAATTCCTAATGCTGTCGAAGGCTTCATTTTCTCCTCCGCATGATGGATGAGGCATAAGAAGTGCTTTCTGAGATCGTTAATGTGCATCATTCTGTTAAGTGTTATTAAAGTCCGTCTGTCTTCGGCAGCAGAAACAATGGCTCAGCCCTTATTTTGTCTCTCTCTTTGCTAAACTCCAACTGGCTTTTACTAATGTAGCCTATTTTGGGGCTCTTTTAGTGGCTGGCTTGTACCACGGCGTTTCGGCGCCTTTGGGGAATTGTATTTTCCCTTCGAGTTAAACATTGCCTTGTGGCATGGGAAGGCACAGCGAACTCCGGGTGATTCTCTCTGTAACCTGTGGATAATGTCCAAGCAGTGCAGGAGCTGTACCACAGCTTTTATTTAAGCTTGGAAAATAGGATTGAACTTTCCCTTTGGAAGGCTGCTCCTGTGGAGAAATTCTGGGCTGTGAAACTACGCCCGGGAGCCCCTGTGTCCGCTTATTCTCCTCTGGATTAATTGTTTAAAAATCTGGAAATTGCTGTCTGAGGAGAGGGTGAGCGGGTCCCTTGCTGGGAGAGAGGCTGGCACGGGGCGACGCAAACTCGTCCTGTTCGAGCAGAAATCGCTGCCCTGCCCCGCTCCTGTGGGCATCGCCCTGTTCCCCCAGGGGGAGCAGGCCAGGCCCAGATTGCAGATGGATTGTATTAAATCAAAAGTACTTTTAACCAAACAGAAGAATTCACTTTAAAGGTTTTTAACCTTTCTTAAGAGCCAATTTTTCCTTAAGCCCTGCGATAATAAAATACAATATAATTTATAGAGCGCTCTCCACGGGTATGCATTCCTCCTCTCTTCTTTTTTTTGGTACAGTCAGATAAAACATCCAGCAACTGGGATGATAATCAAGAAAAAACAAAACGCAACTGATCATAAAGCATTTAGAAATGTAACATTCCTTTTACAAGGGATTCAGACATCCTTGGGAAGCCTCACTTCTATACTTTTAATAGAATTAGAGAAGTGTGATGCACAGCTGGTAAAAGCTCAGTCATCCACAGCGCAGCGAGTTTTTGAGTATTTAATTTTATATTTGAATAATTCTCCAGATCAGGCTATAATCATGGATGTCATATAAAAAGATTTTTTTCATAAATTACATTATTTCACAGATGTGCAAATACTTCTGTGAAAAAAATTACATTGATCATTTTTTAATACCCCCCTGTCTCACCCTTCAGTCAAAAGAAAAAATAGCTTTTTTCCCATCTTTGTCTTCAGAAAGGTGCTAGATTGTAAACATCTGAAGGAAATGAAAGGGGGTTGGCCAGTCCACCCCAAATTCTTTCCAGATTTTCATTCCTTTCACCAGCAGCCTTCTGTTCTTGGAGGAGAGGGAGGAACAACAGAAGAAAGAGAGAGAAGATGTCTCTGTTTCTTATTAAAATTTAAAGTGCAAAGCAGGGGCTGTATTTTGCTAATTTTCAATCTGCTGATTGGGAAGGGGGTTAGGAGGTGAGGGGCTGTGGGGACACGGGAGGTTCAGCGGGACAAAGCCCGGCCGGTGACGCGGCCCCGGCAGGGATGGCAGGCACCAGGCACAGCCCCGGCCTCACTGCCGGACAGGGCTTGGACTCACTGCACTCAGTAATCCCAAATTGTAACATCCTGTTTATTTTTCTAATTAGAAAGTGACTTGTTTACCCAGAATAAACTTCCCAACAGGCCCGTGCTCTGCCCAGCCGGGGCTCAGGCCCCAGCACCCTCCAGGGTGCCCCAAAGCCTCATGCGCCGGGTGGGACCGGGGGGTCCCCACGGTGACCTGGGCACCAGAACTTGTGTCCCTCCAGCTCCCGAGCACTTTGCCTTTTATCTGCCCCGAACACGGGGAGCACTTGATTGAGGCACAGGCAATTCCACAGCGCATCCTCGCATGCAGAATATCCGGTTATCTTGGATATCGTGAATGGAAAAGTTTGCCCTAATGTTAAATTCCGGGATGGCAATTAAGATAAATGCCAGCTTCCCAGCTCTCTTGTCCCATCTCCTGTGAAGTTACACTTTTAGGGGAAAGGATGGCTAAAAATAACTTTATAAAAGTAAACCAAGGTGTCACACCCTGCCTGCTTGGGCTTCAATCAGTTGCCAGCTTGTTTTTCAGGAAATTTAAGTACCAGATGCACTTGGCGAAAGCAAGCTAAACATCAGAGTTTATTTTCAATATGCAAGTGGTATAAAAATATGCAAGCCCTGATCTGAGTGCTATGGAAACTGCTCCACAAAAATGTGGAACGAAAGCTGTTACTGTAAGCGTGGTTCATGTCCTGTAACAGCTGTGACAGCCTGGCACAGCTCAACACTTGTCCAATTAGATGAAAATATTCAAAAGAAACCCTGATTTAAATAAGATTTGTAATAATCTTTCACAATTACAAAGTATCCCAGTGACAAACACTGTCCCCCCACAGCCTGGGCTGCCCGGACCCTGCATTGGCCTCGGCTCCGCGGATGCGTCTCTCCCTCCCCGCGCCAGCTCCAAAAGCATTTTTCAGGGCTTATGTTACAGTTATTTGCAGAGTATTTTAGGTCTGTGTTCTTTTATATCCACTTAGCAACTTGCAAGGAATATTTCAGGAGCAGCCCATGCCTGACGTGCCCCTTTTTGGGGAGCAGGAGGATTGGGTGGGGTGGATTTAAACGCCATTATTGTATTTATGACAGATGGTTTTCAGTTTAGGCAAGAAAGCCCAGATAGACACTAACACAGAGACAGGAATGTGGACACGTATCATTAGGCTCTTTCTGTTAATCAAATACACGAAATTCAGTAGATTTATTTTTATACCTGACCTGTGGAACAAATATGGCCAAAGAATATTACACATAATAGGTCTTAAAAGGAGCAATTATATTTTTCCTTTTCTGATTTGTTACAAGTTGTGTCTCTTTCTAAGGTTTTAAGGATACCAACGATTAAAATCATCTGACTGCATAAATTTTTGTTATTTACCACAGTTTATAAGTATCGTGTGATGACCTTTTTCTGGCTTCATAAAAGAGTGACCTAATATACTTTAGGATCTGAGAGTGCAAATTCCTCGATTCATTTATCATTTGATGCTGAAATTTGTTTAGTCTGGATCGAAGGCCCTACTCAGCTTTTCCTACTGGCTATAGATTCTTTGTACGTTGGAAATTGGGAGACCTTCGTGTCTTGTCTCTTTCTTTCAAGTTTGACCAAAAATAGTCATTAAATACTTCAGAAGCCCCCTGGCTTTGTAAACAAAGGCTCGTGACTGACTCTGATGCGAGTTCCATGCACAGAACAGCCCTTACCGCTAATTTTTCAGAATGGCAAAGTGTGTTAATACAGAATACACCTCGAACTAAGTGGTCAGTTTTGACTGTATTCCAGACAACTTTTTATGAATGTAATTAGAGAGTTTTAATAGCTTTGGGGAAATTAAGTTTGAAATTGTTCTATAAAGAATGTTTATAAATATATATAGATAGATGATAGGTGTAGCTGAAAGCAGAAGGCAATACAGTAATTTATTTTAAAAATTCTTCTGTAGTCAGTGTGAGTGATTTCAAATGGGATCCCAGAATCTCCAAGCCAAAGCTCTCATCTTCTAAGGAATTTCAGTTACCTGGAATAAAATGTTGCCTTAGAAATTATTGACGTAATAGTCCCCTTGGGAACTCCAGAGCAGTCAAAGAGAAATCCAACAATAAATCCAGGGGCCACCTGGATAACTCCCATTAAAGGCTTTTTTTCAGTGGAAAAAATTCTTTAAAAGCTTAATTCTTCCTAAATGTAAAGTCCAGTGATCGTGTTTCTGTAGAACTTCTACAGTTTGGTGTTTTACTTGGTTTTGCTCAAAGAACTTCTCCAGGGCTCTGGGACCGTGACACCAGCGCTGTTTTCTCCGCTGCTGCCCTGTGCCCGTGTCCCCCCCGCCCTGTGCACCCCCTCTGCAAAGGCTGGGGAACCAAAGGGCTCCGAGCACACCCGGAGCTGTGCCTTGCTCTGGGGTACTGGGATGGATCAAACCTCGCCCAGATGCTGCTCCCAGCAGCGCCTCTGGCATGGGACCCCACCGCAGGGGTCCCGCTCCGTTCAGTCTGGAGCAGGACTGGGAACTGGCTGCTGCCAGCGCCTGGGTGCGTGTTCCAAACGCTGCTGCACAGTTCTGCAAAAGCCACGGGCAGCCCGGCTCCAGCCCGAGCCCACGGAGCGCAGCGCTGGGGATTAGTTACATCTGCTTTTCTCCAGGAAAAGAAAAAGTGAAAAAAGCCCTTCTGTGCCCACTGCAGTCCCTGGTGTGCACAAGCAGCCCGGCACAGCAGCTCAGCCTGGAAAGGCTGATGTGGAAGTGGCAGAGAATTTCCATGTCGGTGTGACAGGCTGAGCAGCTCCCGGAGCGTTCCCTGCTCCGCAGCTCGTCCATGGCAGGAGCGAGATGTGAAATCCTCGTTTCTTGGAGGGACCCGCAGACCCCCCAGGCAGCTTTGCTGAAAATCGCCAGGGTTACATCGGAATGAGGGAATATGTGTGGGCTGGCTCGACTGAAAACCAAGGCTGTTTTTTAAGGGGGGTGTGAGGTGAAATAGAGGTACCTCAGGCCATCCCAGGGCGTGTGCACATGGACACACAAAATCACAGATCGCAGCCGCTCCGTGTTCTCCACAGTCCGAGCTGGGTTTTGTGCTGCAGCTAAAAGGCACCGTCTGGCTTTCGATTGAAAATATTCAGGCAGAAACAATCATCCTGTAAACCAGTGGAAATTGTATCACAATTTAATTTATTATCAACATTTTTAAAAGGAAGAAGGGGACAAGAATGAAGTGTGTTATTCTTAATTGCTTTTATTATTAGTTAACATCAGCTCTCTGCTGATCCCCACGTCCATGCCCAGTACAATGGACACTATAAACCACATTTTAAAAAAAAAAAAGACACTTCTGGTTTTTATAGGAATACATATAAAACTAGATTCACTATCTGTGTGTATTTACATATGGGCATTTTACAGATTTCCTGCTGTGGCTGGAAGACAAACCTCTTTTAAACCCTGTGAAATTCAACATTTCACTGAATTTAACATATGCTAAGTTACACATAATATATATTTTGAAGTAGTTTTACATTTTTTCTATAGGCTCCGATTTTAAACAGTCTCTGCTTTTCACGCATAGTGAAGGCATAATTTATAACGATATTTTAAATAGTCCAAACCAGTTATTTATACTGGTTTTTATCTTGAAATGAAGTTTCTTTCTTTTGGTTTTGCATTATTTACCTCATCATTCCCTTATCACCCAGAGCCTTTTTTGTAATTGCATTTATTTAAAATGGTATTTTTGGCTTTCAATGTAATTGTGTTGTTTAGACAAGAGTTTTTTTTTCTTGTGAGTATTAAGAAACTTGTTTTGCTGCTCTCCCTGGAGCAGTTCAGTGCAGCAATACGTGCAGTCAGACGGGGAAGATTCCCAGATTGCCTGTTCCTGTGCTTGGGAACAGCAGGCACTGTCTTCACTCCTGTAAAGAGCAGTGAAATTGGTGTCCTGAATCTGGGTTTAAACTGTGCAAGAAGCAGTTTCTGTTTACAGGCCACTGTTTTTCTGGACATTTCCCTGCGTTTTTGAGCAGAAAGCAGGTTTGCTGCACTGGAGACGTAATTATTGAGTGCAGGCTGTGCTGGGTAGGATGGGACCACGTTCTCACTCGGGGATAATGCACGGAAATGTGTGGGATAAGGGCAGCAGAGCCAGTTTCTGTTCATCTTGGCCTTGCTCATCAACTCCCCTGCCCGCAGAGCCTCCCGCGGCTGCCTGGCCTGCGTCTGCCTGCCGCGAGCAAGGGACCCTCAGCGCTGCCCACAGGGATGGAGCAGCTCAGGGAGCTCACCCCCATCCCATCCCATCCCATCCCATCCCATCCCATCCCATCCCACCTCCAGTGCCACGAGCCCATCGTGGAGCTCCTCGTGGGTCCTGTCCTGCCTGCGCTGCCTCCCGCTCTCCTGCCCCGGCCTCAGGGATGAGAGCCCGCAGGGGGCGGGGAAGCAGCAGGTGCGGAAGG
>VZRN01003673.1:311597-330542 GCA_013397935.1 Dasyornis broadbenti
GGTGGATATTCCATCACTTCTATTTCTGTCTCAAATATTTGTGTTTGTTTTTCAGGGGCTTTGTTAATACCTGAGGGAACCATTAATGCAGCCGAAATAACAGGAGATCTGATGTTCTCATGGTATTTTAGTATTTCAATTCCTCGATGGAAATGCCAGGAGAACACCAGATCTCGCGGTATTTGGGCCCCAGAAATAGCTCCCTTGGGAATTTTTAAAAAGCCCATAAAATACATAAACACAAATATGGAGATATCCAGGTTCCTGCCGAAGTTGCCTGCGCAGCCTTCCCTCGACTGAAGCCATCAGTCAGCAGCTTTCCCTCCCTTCCAGCTGATTTGTCTTTGTCACTGAGTGAAACTACTCTTTCTCCCTCAAACCGATGGCAGAAAACCAGACCTGTGTTGGTAATTGTGATTATGGAGAGGACAGATCTGGATTGCTCACACAGACAGAAGATTTTCCCCAATCTGCTTATTTTTTTCCTAATATGGCTGTTTCCTTTTTAAAAAACATGTTATTATTTTTTATTATTATTTTCGGTTTCACTATAATTTTCATTGGATATTTGGCTGTATCTAGTTAATTATCTAATCAAGCAAATGGTTTCTTTGGCTCTTAGCTAAAACAGGAAAACACCCCAGTATCAGGATTAAGTTTTCATCTCTATCAACTGGCTTAAAAATACTGAACTTGATTCCTTTTGAATTAACTGAGTCTTATTTTATTTTTTTTTCAATATCACCTATCACCATAGTAACCACCAGCTGTCAGTTCAGTTTCTGACATTTTTCTCATTTGGTAAGATTTCAGAATTGCCATCCTCCCTGCCAACATGTCATGAACAAGAAAAAAAAAAATTGCATGAAAAATCTAATGGGTGTCTGGTCTGATTGTCCTCACTCGTGGCAGGGAAGACAAAAACTGATGAATTGTGAAATGTATTCAGAGGGATTCAAGAAAAGCAAGTGTCTCGGACCCCCTCCTCACCCACACCTCCTCGTTTTCATCTTGTTATGCTTGATGCACCAGACATGCTTGCCCTGACACTCGGGTTTGTAGAAATTTAAGATTAACAGTTTTTACATTCACCTCGCTGATCCTTGGGTTTTAAAGTCATCATTAAAAATAAAGTTCGCCGAGCTTGTATTTAGCACTATTTCCCACTCATTGATGAGGTTTTAGCACCTGCAAATTCTCAACAAAACACTTCCCGTGCCTGAAGTCAACAGCCAGTTCGGTACATTCCCATATTTCTGTTCCTATTTCTGTGTTTTGTGTGGGTTAGAAAATAACCTTTGAGTAGGCCAAAAGAGAAATGCAAATTCTGGGTAACTCCATGGGCTGGGGTTTTGTTTGTGCTGGGAAAGGGCAGCAAATAGTAAAATTTGCTTTTTTTTTTACTTCTCCAATTGATTTAGCTGAAATAATGTAAATTTAAGGAAAAACATGTTTGTGTTGAGTAAATGATGCTGCACCTCCTGGATGGCAAAATATCTGTGAGAAATCTGCTCACCAGTGCTGCAGCAGGGCAGGAGAAAGGGAAAGGACCCGTTTACGTCTGGCAAAGCAAACAAAACTCTGGCAATGCCTCTATAGCATGTGTTTTTGGGGGATTTTCTATACAAGGTACACACATGGATCTGGCACGTTGTGTTTCCGTAGGTATAAAACAAATCCCCCCAGCTGCCTCCGCAGGGGCACAAAGAGCCGGCCCCTGGATGCGCTTCCAGGGGGGTTGTTTGGGGCTGTATCCATCTCTTTTCCCCCCTGACTGTCTGTGAATTCAGGCTCAGCAGCAGGAACTCATTTCAGGAACATAAACCCGATTTGATGAGCAGCTGCAGCGCTGGGGTCCCTTTGCTGCCGGGGACACCCCGGCGCTGCCGGGGCTCAGCCCCGCTCCCGGCTCACGTTTCACATTCGGGGGCTCCGGCGCTTCAAATGCGGCGAGCCCAAAGAGGAATAATTGAAACAATCCCGGGACGTTATAGGCACTTGGGAGCATTTGGGGGAGTTTGTTTTTGTCACTATAATCGCTCAGTTCTGCTGCATCTACACGCAGCAGGGATGTGGCTCTTCCCAGGAAAAATACTGACTCCGTAGTAGAATCCAGGGCTGCGTATTTGGCAGTGTTTTTCTCGGTGAAGTCGTGGATTGAGCTTCCCCAGCCCCGTGCTTTGGGTGTTTCAGCTCGGGGTGCGAGGCGGTGGCACCGCAGGTCCGCGGGGGAGCGGCGGCGGCGGCAGCTCAGGGAGGGATGTCGGAGCTCCGGGAGCACACGGCTGCGGGGCTGCGGCTCAGGGTCCACCCCAACCACGCAGATTTCTTCATCTAAGTGTCTTTTTAAATTAGACATTTCAGATATAGGTAGTGCTTAAATGTCGACTCGATTTTAGAATGAAAAAAACATCATCTTTGCAAAAAAAATTGAAAATTATCCCATTTTCCTGCCTGTTCCAGCCATACATTTTTCCAGCTGTATTTTTAAAATAGTTCTATAAATGTATCTCATGAAATAAATGCACTGGGAAAGTGTAACTCTTTTAATGATAAATAATATTGTTGTATATAATATTTGAAAACAAATGGGGTAAACAAAATGCACCTTAATGTCTTTATGGTTTGTGAGATTTATAACAATAATCAGCAACTGACTGTAACACTGTTTGCACCTTGTGTGCCCTAAAGCCATTGGATCCCTCCGTTAATTGTATAAATTCCATGCACTATGGAAAATCATGATGTATCATTTATATTCAGCTATGTCAGGTATATAAATATTAAAATATATTGGCCAAAAATGGCTGATTACCCCTCAAACATTTCATGATAAATCTTATCTTTTTACGGTGGTGGTAGCACTGAGGGTGGGGCGAGGGGGGGAATGGACTAAATATTTCATGTTATTTGGAAATATTCTTTAAACAACCCAGATATATTATTAATGTTTTACAACTGCTTCAAAAATCCGGCAGCTTGGTTCAGGTTTAGAGGATAAAGTGGTTCAGTACCTGAAGAAAAAGTGATTTTTATATGCAAAGCACCCCAATGGTGAGGATTATGTTATTTATTCAGCCTGGGATCCGTGTGGCTCGCGGAGGCTCCGCGCTGACGCCCCGGTATAAAATAGAGGTGACGTTTCTGGAGCCAGCAACAGCAGCACCTCCCTGCTCTGCTGCTCCAAATATTCATGGGCATTTATCAGGCCCTTATTATTCACCTCTAGTCTTGTTTAATAAACTCCTGCTCTCCCCAGCCACAGTGTAAAGGTACAGGGGCTGTGTTTGTGACAGTCTTTTGCCTCAAAATATTTCTATGAAAGATGATCTATTTCTGTGTGTTCCCCACACAGCCCCAACCCAAGCCTTGGCCTGTGCAGGGACAGGGAGAAAATATTGTTATACATATTTATTGATACTAATGCCTGTGTTTTAATGAATAAAGAAAGACACAGTTGGGCTGTGGCTCAAACGTGTCGGGCAAGTGGCCGTCTGCAGCGCCGAGGGAGGAGATGTCAGTGCGGGGGCTTGGAAATACGTGTGGCTGGGAAGAATGGAATGGGAATGATGCCTCGCACCGACAGGCAGACTTGGGGTGTGTGATAGACTTTGTTCGTTTCATTCTCAGAACTCAGTCGGGGTTAAATTGGAATCCAGACATCAAAGAATTCTTCCAGCAGCCCCAAATTTTGCCCGTATAATTTTTTTCTTGCAGTTGTCATAATTGTAGCTAATTTCACACTGCAAAAATTTTTTTTTTTCTGTTTGAAGTATTTTCCTAAATATGCACAGAATGTAGGAGTGGGAATTACTCGATCTCTCTGGTGGTGTTTCCCTGATGGTCACAGCCAGGCAGCTCCGAGCCCTCGGTGGCCATAAGGAGCCCTCGGGTTTGCTGGGGTGTGTCCCTGTGCCCTCGAACTCACGGATCGGAGCAGGATCCTGAAATTTGAAGGGAGGGGAAGGCTCAGGGCTGGAAATAGCAACGCCCTTCTCTCTGTTCCTTTTCTTCGCCCGACTGTTGTGTCTGAACGCACGCGTGTGGTGCTGCATATTTGGTGGGTTTGCAGATTTCTGTGCGATTTTTATCTGAAGGTCAGGGCTGTGGAAATACATCAGGTTGGGATTTGGGATGTTTGCCATTTGCCATTTAGCCTTGCTCCTGCTTATCAGATTGCTGGGAGCGCGGGCCTAATAAACCAGGGAGCTGCTCCGAAAAGGAAAAATAAATATTGTTCTGGTTTTATGGAGTCTCTTTACTATTACACAGCAGGAGATTTAAATGTATTTATTTAAGTTTTTGCCTTTTTGCTTTGGAATTGTTGAACTAGGGAAAAGAAATTAATGGTGGCTATTTATAATTTCACTGGATATTTGCATACATTAATTTTGTTAAAATGAAAAATTTATTTCCTTTTTTTTCCACACTGGAAAAATAAAAGAGGAAAAATGTTGTGGGAAGGCCGTGCCAGAAAGGGGGAGTAGGAAGGGGACAGGGGAATTCTCTGCATGCAACATCAGTTTGAAACCAAAACATGGTATTTGAGGTTTCTCCTGCTGGGGTTTTGGGCTGTTTCTCCCCTTTTCCCATGGCACAGGAAGTTTGGCTGCAGCCTCGGATGCCAAGCACAGAGTTCCCAAGATGTGGGGCAGTGAGGCACTGCCGGGCCTGTGCTGGCCTCAGTGTCTGCACTCCCAGGGCTGGAATTACTGACAGTGGCCATGCGATTTGCATCTTTTACTCACATTTTTAATGCTCTTTTTATGGTCGTGATCAGGCCTGTCCAAGTGTTTGTGGACAGGCCTGAGCATCACTTTCAGAATAGCCTCACCTGGAGGTGGCGATGGGCAGCGGCTCCTCTGGCACAATGCTCTGTCATCTGCAGGCCCTGGGGTGCAGGGGTGCTGTTTGGCACTGGGACGCCCCAGTTGGGCCCAGGGAGGCCCCACGGCCCAGCGATGCCCCATGTTCCAGCCAGCTCGAGGCACCGGATGCCAGCAGCGTCGTGCTCCCAGCCAAGCACCCGCCTCTTGGGGACCCCGTTTTGCTGCTGTCGGCTCAGGGCTGTGCAGGTGGTTTGGGACGTGGCTGTGGCTCCCAGGCCGTTGTTAATGGCTCCATTTGCACAAAGCCATCCCGGCTGTGCTCTGGGCACAAACCCCTTCCCTCCTCATCTCCTCATGGCCAAAGCCCGTCCAACACAAGGAGTGGGTTTTTCTCTGGAATTGGCTGGAGGGGGAGGGAGAGGACTGAAAGGCCATGGCAATCCTTAGGAAAACATTAGTTTGTTATTTCAATATTTTTGAGAGGAAAGCATTTTGCTCCTGTGTCGATACCTTTTTGTGGTTTATTATTTTGTTGCTAATTTACTTAACCATTAGCAAATTAAGGTGGATTATGCCTTGGATGCATTAAAAGCACCAAGGAGTTGCGGTCCTTGTGGCTATTTCGGGCAATGTCATAAGCACACTCTTTTTTTTTATTGTCCTCCCAGGGAGCAGAATTTGAACTTAATATTCCATGAAATAAGCCATTGTAATCACGTTGGGTTAATAGAAGAAGTAAAATTGCCTCTCCTCTCACAAGACATTAGAGCAAGGCTGCATTATTAAAGTTTTCTTGCGGACAGGCGGTTTAAAATATATCCTCAGTGGCTGACGCAAGTCTTTTCAGCGGGGATGACAGCTTTTCAGATCTTAATAGGCTGTTCATTTCTGGCCTACGAGTTTTCAGCATTTCTTCTTTTCAAGCCAGGCTGTGACATGATGGCTAAAAACTGACATAAAGAAGTGCCATGTACTGTGAAAACCTTTATTCACTAAGTGGCTCCATGTAAATTGGTGTCAATAAGCAAACAATTAGTACTTTAAAAAAAATTGTTGGTTTAAATCCCTTTTCTCCTTAGTCATTTGACCTAAAAATCTCTCCTTTCTCTCTCCCTTCTTTGGAAGTGGTGCATATAAACCAGCGACAAATGTTTTGCAAGTGAAAGTGGATCAGATCTTTGTTAGAAATCAGGAAATGATATTTAGCCAAGGTAAGTTTGTCATAAGGGGTTTTTTTGCCTTTGACATAAAATTTACAGTGAACTGAATTCCAGGTAAACAATAAAGGAGGAAGAAGGGGCTGTTTTTTCTGCCCTTTCCCCCCACACCCCCAGCCTCCCCCATTTCGGAGCCACAGCCTCCTGCAGCATGAACAGCCGCTGGGTTCTGGGAGCTTGGCTAATTTCAAGAATTTTGGTCTTGTTGTTCATGCTTTCTGGAGATTGTTTACGTGAATTATTTGCAGAAAAGACTTTTTCTTCTGTGTCGTTAGGTGAAGGAAAGGTGCAGTGCTTTATGCTTTTCCAACTCTTGCTTGTCCCAGGAAAATAATGTCCAGCAGAGCTTTTTGTCTCTGTTTTAATTCATGATTTCTCCTTTTCTTTTTATAACTCGGCTCCTTTCCTTGTTCCTTCCTCCTGATGGATCCTGCAGGGAGGCTCATTGCTGCTCTGATGGCTCCGGGCTGGCTCCAGGCTGGTTCCAGGCAGTGCCCCATGGCCGTGGCTCCCCCAGCCCCACTGTGTCCCTCAGCTGGTGCCCACCAGGCCAGGGGACACTCCAGAGACTCCTGGAACTTCCAGGCTGCTCCAAGCTTGGCTGTCCAGTGTTCCCTGGGGGTGTCACCTCCCATGTTTCACCCCATACACACCGGCTTGTGTTCCAGGTGGCCATTGAAGGAATTGCTCACGGGAGCAGGGGAACTGGCTTCACCTCACTTTCTCCTATATTTCTTGGGGTTTTAGGCTTTCCCTAATGTAGCAGGGCATAAAGGGAGCCTGCAGGAACGGGGCAAACGGTTGTATTCCCTCTGAGGCTGAGCGCGGGAGCGTGCAGGGTGATGGTGTGGTGGTGTGCGGCCAGTGCAGAGCTGCCGATGGTGTGAGGGTGCTTGGTGCTGGCCAGGAGGAACTGGACAAGGCCCTGTGGCTACAGGGGCCACATCCTGCCCAAAAACCTGGAAAACGAGGGTCTGGGGGTATGGAGATGCTGGGACAAAGTGGTGCCTCCAGCCCCGAGCCCTTGTGCTGTCCTGGGGGCAGCAGGGGCAGCGTGTCCCAGTGATGTGTCCTCACTCCCCTCCCTGTGCCCAGGGCTGCTCCGAAGGCAGAGCCTCACAGGACATGGATTTGTCTTGTGAAACCTGCAACAATTCATTTTAGCTTCAGGTGGAGATGCCAGCAGGTAAGAATGAGCAGATGCACCTTGGTACAAAACCGGCTGAGTTGAAATGCCAGGGCAGGGCAATATTGTAGTGTAACAAGCCTGGCTGGGAGGTGACTTTACCTGGGCGTGTTTTCCGTGATCACATTTTTAAAGAGCCTTTTCAGATGCCAAAAGCACCCAAATACAGTTACAAAAAAAGGCAATTCATAGAATCACAGAAAGCTTTGGGTGAGAAAGGACCTCAAAGCCCATCCAGTTCCTACCCCCTGCCATGGCAGGGACACCTTCCACTGTCCCAGGCTGCTCCAAGCCCTGTCCAGCCTGGCCTTGGACACTGCCAGGGATCCAGGGGCAGCCACAGCTGCTGTGGGCACCCTGTGCCAGGGCCTCCCCACCCTCACAGGGAACAATTCCTTCCCAATATCCCATGTCTCCCTGCCCTCTGGCAGTGGGAAGCCATTCCCTGTGTCCTGCCCCTCTGTCCCTTGTCCCCAGTCCCTCTCCAGCTCTCCTGGAGCCCCTTTAGGCCCTGGAAGGAGCTCTGGGGTCTCCCTGGAACCTTCTCCAGGTGAACACCCCCAGCTCTCCCATCCTGTCTCCAGAGCAGAGGGATTCCAGCCCTCAGAGCAGCTCCGTGGCCACCTCTGGACTTGCTCCAACAGGTCTAGGTCCTTATTTTGGGGGCTCCAGTGAGGAACTGGTCTAAGTCCACCTGTGTGTTTCAAATCACTTGGTATCAGGGACCTTGTATTTGTATCCTAATTAAAGGATATATTAATGACTTCAACAGCAATTTCTCACAGACCAGGGCAGGTGTGAACATTTGACAGTGCGCAGGCACTGCAGAGAGGGAGTGACAGGGAAAGCTTCAGGTCCTGGAAAGGAATTTTTACAAAGGAAAAAAAATGGCTGATTATTGCCTTTAATTTATAAAAAAAACATGACAAAATTATATCCTAATTTTACAAACTTTGGAAGCGTATGAATGAAGGGGAATGTGGCAGCTGGCTCTGGAAACCTGGACGTGGGAACCAGGTTGTTTTATTTTAGGTCACTGGCAATGAAAACGATATTCAAAGTCGGTTTAATTCCAAGCTTTCATTCGGGCCTGCCTGGAGACAATAGAGGCAGAACATCAAACAGGCTCCGGTTCTCCTCAGAATCCATGGGTTTTTTCTTTTAAACAAAGCTGTAAGTGAGATCCACCTCCAAAGGCTCTGATGGGCCCAGGAGAGTGGGAGCGTCAGACTGAGAGCTGGGATCCCTCAGTGCCAGGCTCATGTGCTGCAGCCTCCGCGCTTCCCCTTGTGACTTTCAGAACCAGATTTAATGTTTTCTCTAAGTTTGCAGGAAAAGGCCTGGAACAATACAAATACAATTAAAAGAAATCCAAGGTATAATCATAGCTTTTGTGTTTACAGGAATTAAAGCAGCAAACATTTCTTAAAATTTCCAGAAATAATTGAAATTTATTTAAGCATAACAGGACAGGTTAGGACATATTGCTTACACTGAAAACATAATTTGAAAAATTGTATCCATGATTTCTGACAATTTTCTATAATTTGGTAATTACACAACATTTGGCAATTTAAAAAATTATTCCTGTTGTTCCTTTTTAAGCAAAGGACAAGGAGCCACGGCTGGAGTCCTCGGAGGCTGGCTGGCCTGCCCCCGGATTTGTGTTTATGTATCTTGCAATATTTTTCAGTAATCAAGGCAGTGCCTTTAAATAAAAGTGAAAAGTTATGTGACCTTGGTTGTCAGACTCAATTTAGACTCTGCCGCAACACTTCGCATTTTATTTTTTAAATTAGCTGTTGCCATCTTTTACAATTTGTTTATAGGCAGAAAGAGCCACACGGAACGGGAAGTATGAGGGAGGAGTTGAGAGGTGCTGCTTTGGCCTCAAATGGAGGCATTTTTAATAACCTTAACGGCTCTTTATTTTATTTTTTCCTTTAATCTGTTTTCTCAGGTGGTACCTTGATTCATTTTGGTTTTCTTGGCAAAAAATTCGTTTCCTTTTTTGAAGAATGTTGGGGTTCTGTTCCCCCTTCTGGGGGAACACACTGGATTTTTGGGGAGCTCACCATGAAAAGGTGTGCAGGGTAATGTTCCCTCTGAGGCTACACTTATCAAACCATTTTGTTTCCCAGCTGTTTTTCGGCTGTTCCAAGGATCAGGAAGAAGGGAGTTTGCTGGGCCCACACGGTGTCCGTGACCCCATGCTGGCACCACCTCCCTCTCCAGTGCCCCATTCCAGGCTGGATTTGCACAGGTTTTGGTGTTAACTCCTCCCTTCCGTTCACTTCACTTCACTGCCATTATCCATGGCTTTTCCCCATCTTTATGGCTGAAGTAGGTCATCTGCTTTGCCAGAGACACCAGTCAGCCCCTCGTGTATCTGATTTTTACTTTTTGTAGGATCCATTTTGAAAGCATATGTAAAATAGCACTGAAAATAGCATTCCAAATGTCAGCAGCCCTGTAGCATCTTGGCTGAGCGGCTCTGCTTCACTGTTTGGAACAGATAAAGTCATTCCATTCAATGAAAACCAAAAGCAAACATGAATTGGAGCAAAACTCCAACATTTTGTAGTCATGGCCTGGCACACAGGGCAGTGTCCCCGCTTTTGAGGGTAGAACAGAAAAAGGAAAGTTTGAGGCTTGTATTCATGAAAAATACAAGAACTGTTTTGCTCTAAATAGAATAAAAAATTAAGGAGGATCATCTGGCAAGCCACAAACTTCTGACCATGTTGTGCTTTTCTGGCTTCTTTTTGAATATGAGAATTCACTGATTGTAAAATCAGGCCCTGACTGAAGATGGGGTGATGGTGTGGGCAGCACCCCCAGAGCTGCTGCACAACAATTACATGGACGTATCTCACATTTATCGTTTCAGCCTTTGCTCTCCCACAGCTCTGCATGCATTTTCAAGGGAATTGGTACATTAAAATGCATTCTGGGGAGTATTTTAGGCTTGATAGAGTCAATTGGGTTGTTCCATATGACTCTTCTGCTACCAAAAATTAAAATTAGATCATTTGAGTCGGTTTTAATTTTGTACTTCTAGTAAGAACAAAACTGTTATAGTGTGCTCAAGTAGAAGTAGGAAGTTAACACATTAAAATACATCTTTCAAGCCTTAACCCAGCCTAGGAGTGCACGAAACGATGGGCTGCCAATTACTGTGTGATGCTGTGGCAGCACTGCACAGTTTGCAGCTCTCTCTGCAATTCTGTTTGGGGACAGTGTTGTTTGCTTTTGAAAAAGCAGCTTTTTAAAATGCCAAGTGTGTGGCCAGGCCTGAAGAGGCACCCGCTGTTCTCATGGGCCCATCTGAAACGCCACAGCTGGAGCAGGGAGGGCGGCGGAACGCGGCTCACCCAAAGGGCTCGTTCCTGCTCCACACCTGCCACGGCTTTGGCGTGGCTTTGCCTTTCTCCTGGCCTTTCCCCCCAGTCGCAGGCTGCAGCGCTGGTGCTGCAGGTACGGCTGGGCTGGCTCGGCCATCAAAGAGCCGCTGGGTTCGTGATGCGGGGATGGGCCCCCGCCTCCTCTTTGAGCATATTCTATCCCCGCGTTATTGCATCAAACGTCACTTTTAATACAATACCACAGGAAACTAAGGGCCCTATTCAGAGATTACATGCACCCCATGGAAGGGTGCTTTTCATCTATTGGAAGCCTGATTTAAAACCCAGCCCTATGTGACTCTTCCCTGTACTGTAACTTGCACAAAACGGGGAGTTCTTGAGGTTTCCTGTATTAGTCCCTGCTCCTTTGACACGCCTGGCACAAGCCCGACAGGGTCTCATTGTGGCATTTTTATTAAGAAAGAGGATGCTGATTCTTTTTTCTCTGTCAGCTGCTGTAATAAGAAGGTTTTAAGAACAAAGAGAAAGCTTGTGCCAAGGGGAGACACAAGAGGATTATGATTCCCAAAGGAAGGTGGACATCCCGCACACCAAACCACTGTCCTAATGAGCCGATGGGTTTTTCTGGTAAATATATTTAGGGAGAAGTACATTTGGGTGCCATCTCTACTCATTTATTCTTCAAACTGTAATGCTGCACATTTTGGGTTTCACTGTATTGCATTTTAAAACTAATGATGCATTCATTCTCCGAGCAAATCTTATTTCTAAGCCCTAATTTAATAGAATTAAACTCTAAGCTGAATTGGTTTTATGAGATAAAACTCTGAAGTTGATAACTGCATTTAGGAATAGTTCAGGTATTGAGTTTCTAATTTGCTTCCTGAGCATGGAAATCCCTCAGATAGTCAATATTGACGCCCTGTAATTGGTAAGAGTAGGGCTTGCTGGGTTTCCTCTCCGGTGCTGGAGCCATGCTCCGATCACGACCCCAGGGCTGCGGCCAAGCCCTGCCCAGCCCAGCCCGGCTCTGCCTGCCCCAGGGGCCAGCTCCTGACCCCTTCGCCCCACCAACACGTGCCCCTCTCCCAGGGGAATCACCAACGACTTCATGTGGAGCTCCCTGAAGCTTTGGTGAGTGAGGGTGTGTGCACGTGGATAATGCCACAAGTTTGCACCTAGCAAAGTTTGGTGGTGGATGGTTCTGCGGAGAAATTGGTTATCGAGCCTAGTTCCGAAAAGAAGTAAAAGCAGAGAGTTGTGTGATTTTAAAAAAGAAGGAGGGGAGAGAAAACAACCTATTTTTACTGTAGTTGCTTAATGAAAGGTTTGGGTTTGTACCTAACGTAATGATATGAAGCACTGGGCAGAGGTTTGCCGGGTAGTTTGTCTCCCTCATTAGGTAATGAGGTTTTTATTGAAATTTTCCCCAGCCTCCTCCTGTTGCTCCTGGTGTCTTCCCTGCATTAAGAACCCAGTGTATAATATTAAATGAAGGAGAACGCAGACCAGTTGATGCCACTGTGTTTGGTCAGGTCTAGAACCAGGCAGGGTTGGTGATGTAAGGTCAGTTCATAGAATCACAGTCACAGAATGGTTTGGGTTTGAAGGGACCTTAAAGATCATCTCATTCCAGCCTCCTGCTGTGCGGCAGTGACTGGACTCTGGTGACAGTGGTGGTGCTTTATGCCTGCTGGGCAGCCCAGAGGGCTCCGGGGGCTGATTCTTGCTCCTGTGTCCTGGACTCCAGCCAGAAGCCTGGGACCAGGGGTGCTGGTGGCAGTGGGAAGGGCGGTGTGGCGTGGCACAGCCGGCCGGAGCTGTGCCATGAGGGGAGGCTGCTCTGGCAGGGAGGAACAGCCGCCCTTGGCTCTGTCCATCCTTGGCTCTGCTTTGCCTCCCTGTGCTGTGACTCAGCCGAGCCCCTAATGCGAGGTTTCGCTTGGCTCTCGGCAACAACGCGAGCGGTTCCCTGGAACGCCTGAAAATTTTAGTCATTTTGTGAAATAACTGGTTTCATGATACGACGGTAACGCATCCTCTGAGCTGGCAGTTGGGTGACAGGGTAACGGGGGTTGCTCTTTCCTCCTGCAGCCAAGGCAGCTTCTCTTCTGCATTCTCAGGGATTAAAGTTTCTTCTCCCTACCAAGAGAATAAAGGCAGCTGTTTAGCGATAAACAGTTGCAAATGATAAACAAATCAATATTTGTTAATGTTATGATGCACTCGCATCTCTCAGATACACATGGAATGATTTATAGAGTACAGCATTTCAGGGCTGACCCTTGCAGGTCTCAGAAAGCACTTAAAAAATAAATTTACCCTGGCCTCTCTCACCCCATTTCAAAAAGGGTGACAAAGATGAAGTAATTTATAAGTCACACTTTTATTAATGCTTTTAACTTTCATATACTTGGCTTTCTTGCCCTCTGAGCAGCTAAGTGCAGCTCTTGGTCGAATGGTAACCTTCGGTGCTTTGAGAGGGGTTTTGTACAAATGATCAACTCATAAATAGGTGCTGTGCTCCGCATTATCCTGCCATAAATTCCCAGGACCTTTCAAGTACATCAAGAAAGAGCAACTTGAACTAGGCGTTCTGCGCTCGAGTTTACAGACTAATGCAGTCCTAATGAGCAGCTGGGCAAAGGCTTCCCACAGCATGTCTGATGCTTTCTGTGGTGATCCCGGGCTGGAAGAGCCCGCGAGGCAGGAGGGAGGTGGCTGTGGCAGCATGGCCCCTGTGGCAGCGTGGTGACGTGGCCTGGAAACGTGGCAGGGGGACATGGCTGGGGACTGTGGCCACGGCAGGAGGGGCATGGCCGTAGCAGGAGGGACACAGCTGGGGTCACCTCCCCTCTGCAGCTCAGGCACAGTTTTTGTTGGGAACTCACAGTCATGGGGAATATAGGGAACATAAACTGGATTAGTGTGTATTGACTAATTATCACCCCTCTGATTATAGGCGTTGTTGGGGAAAAGTGATCTAAAAGAGAGCAATACACAGATAAACTTCCAAACGCTTCTCACGGTGAGTTCTTGCTGTGCGTCATAGCCCACACGACGACACTACTGGGACACCCAGCCAGCACCTGTGTGGCTGCCTGCCAGCGTACCCAGAACCTTTTCCGCACAATAATCACCTGTTTGGGGAAGGGTTGCATGGTGATGCTTGTTTGAATGAAAACGTGCCTGTACCGAAGCGCCTCGGCACCCCTGAGCAAGTACCTCACAAAACCACAAAGAAATTGTTCAACTTCAGCTCTCCCCAGTGAGTACTAAATGTAACCCAGCCTGGGAGCTGCTTCTAAGGGAGAGCTCAGCCCGCAGAGGGGAGATCTGCTGGCACACGTGTCCTTTCCTCTTAGTGAGCCCTTGAATGGGAAGCAGGGGCACAACCTGAAACCCGGGAAACTCCATTTCAACACCAGAAAAGCCTTTTTCACTGCGAGGGCAGTTAGACTCTGAAACAGGCTGCCCACAGAGATTGTGGAGTCTCCATCCTTGGAGATTTTCATCTGGATAGGGCCCTGGACCCCCCGCTCTGCGTGACCCTGCTGGAGCGGGTGGGTTGGGCTGTATGATCTGCAGACATGACTTCTAACCTTGGCTCTGTGACTCTGTAATCCACCCTTTGCGGCATCACGTCTGGGGCTTGATTTATTCCGAGAAGCAGAGCCAGCTCTTCCCCCTGGGAAGCGTCATCAGGACTTGTCCAGCCTTAGGAGGAAGAGCACTGTGTCCAGCTGCAGCTCTGTGAGGCAGCCAGAGCCCCTAGATCTCCGCTAGATCTGAGTGGGGAGAATTGGTCACTGGGCTCAGGTGTCTGATTATGAATAAGGAGGAAAGGGAAGAGCTGTAAACACAGGAACAGGTTACCCCTTTTCTGGAAGAATCATGCTTTGGGCCTCTCTAGTGCACTTCTGCTGTGGGAGCCTATTGATAAAGAAGCTTATTTTGCACTTCAGGCTTGTAAGGATTCCTCTGGGTTTATTGCTAATTCTTCTAGGAGGTCTTTTATTGCAAAGGGCTGCCTCAGGGCTGAGGGCAGTGGGCTATACCTGGTCCCTGTGCCTGACCACAGGAGCATGAGCTGCTGCTTGTTGGTGGCATCATTACCAAATCCTGCTCAGGAGCGGGAGCAGAGGTGTCCTAGGGCAGGAGGGAGAGCATTTATATAGGGCTAGAGCAGGTGGGAGCTCTGAGGGGCCCTGGAACACTCACTTGTGTACACAAGCCTTTCATTATTAGTACGGTGAAAGCTGTGTCGGGTTTTTGACTTGATTGCAGGGAAACTTACTGCAGCAGGCTGGAGTTTTTGAAAAGAAAATCTCCCATGAAAAGCTGCAGGAACTTTAATTTTAGAAAAATGTCCACAGACCCTTGTGTAATAGAGCATTTGAAGCTGGGGCAGACCAGCATGGGTTGAGGCTCTTTGAGTGCATTGGTTACTCTTTTTGGAATCGGATCCATCTGCCAATTACCCCAGAGGTGGGGAGGGGGGAAAAAAAAAGCTCTTATTTTGGTACAAATGTGTAATGCAGTGCATGGGAAAAGCAAATTCCCTGGATTCAAACCATATGCTTGGGCTGAACGTGGGCACTGTCTGGTCTGTTATTAATGGATGTTGTTAGGTCTGGGATCAACATGGAGTCGCCCCTGAATGCAGCGTCTGGTGGCCACGAGGAACTGATTGAGGTGATCGAGGGGCAGCAGGTGGGGCCTGGGGGCTTTGGAACAGAAGTGGCTTTTCACCATCACTGTTTCCCATGCGCTACATTTGGAAAAATGTGGTTAAAGGAGAGAAGTTAATTTGCTTGGGATTTTGTGCTTTACTGAGACGTCACACAGTTATGACACTTGATTTTTCTTTTTTGAATAGTTAGTGACAGCAGTAGGGGTATAACAGGTAGGAAATGATTTCATCTTCCTAATGAGAAGATGACAGAGAAGACATCAGTGAGCTGGAACTCACGAGGTTCTTGATGCTCCTGTCCTGCTTTTCTTCTTCTACCCTCTGGAGTCACCGTGTTTTTCTCCCTGCGAGTTTGATTTACACCGGTGTGTAATTTACATCTTTGCTGCTCATGGTTGTACCAGGTGTGTGCTTCGCAAGCATTGGCAGAGGTGGTGGAGGAAGCCTCCCAAGCTGGAGGCTCACGGGAGGTTTGTGCTGCTCCGAGGTCTCGGGGGCACCTGCCCAGCCCTGGAGGGTCCAGGCAGTGATGAAGGTGCCGCCTGCTCCTTCGTGTGCAGCCACCTCCATTGTGTGGCATCTCCACTGGGCAGTTCCAGGCCACTCACTGAGTGAAGGTACATGACTGCCGATCTGCAGGCGACCCTCTAAAGGAGCTCGTCCAGCTTTTTCTCTGTTATTCTCATCCTAACTTTCCCCCAGATCAGCACTGAAACAACACAATGGCCCTTATACCTGAATCTCCCGCAGTTTCTCTCCTCCACTCGATGTGTATTGACACGTTACATGCAAACCTTTGTATGTTAAAGCTGCCCATTGCAGCTCTCAGCCACTGTAATTCTGCTGTTAATAATTTAAATGATGAAGTGGAGTTGGTGAGAACAATAACCGTGAAACAGATGGAGCTGAGAGCAGTGCAGGGCATAAATCCGTGAAAACTGGAGGCTCTGCTGTGGAGCATCCAAGTGGATTAGCGGCTCCAGGAGTGAGCCTGCTGCGGGAGGGGACAGGCGGAGGAGCCTCGCCAGCTCCAGCCTGGCATCTCTGCTCCTCTCTGAGACAAACCCAACGAAACACCAAAGGCTAAACCAGCGGCAAAGTAACCTCAGCAATACTGGGAATGAAGCTGCCTGTGGTTCTTCGTGCTGTTCTTTCAGTTTGGTGTTGAGTTGGATGTTTTGACGAAATTCTCCCCTCCTCAAAGATGCTGATTTTTATTCACACCCAGGTCCCTTCTTCCTCAGCTTGTCCTCGGTGCGGGTGGAGGGCAGGGATGAGGCAAATCCTTCAGCTCACCTGGTCTGACACGCTACGGTCGCATTGGCACAATCTCCAGCTTCTAAATTAGAAAAGTTTGAGTGAAGCCTTGGCAAAGACAGGAACTCCAGAACTCTGTTCTTACAACTGTGTGCATTTCCCAGGTAACAAGTGACATGGCAAGAGGAAGAAGCCTCAAGTTACACCAGGGGAGGTTTAGATTTGGCACTGGGGAAAATTTCTTCATTCAAAGGGCTGCCCAGCCTTGGCAGAGGCTGCCCAGGGCAGTGCTGGAGTCCCCATCCTTGAAAATGTTCAAAAACTGCGTGGATGTGGCTCTTGGGGTCATGGGTTATTGCTGAACATGGTGGTGCTGGGCTGAGGGTTGAACTTGATTATCTTAGAGGTGTTTTCTAACCTTAATGATTCTCTGGTTTATCTGGATATTACAGCTGCAGAGTCTTTAGGTCTTTTAAATGGGAAGAGACAGGATCTTCCCATCGAGCCCTTCAGCCACGCTGCCATGGCTCCAACAGCTGGAAGGTGGCTCAGTCTCTGCTGTGTCCACTCTTGCAATTCTCCAGAGACTCTTTGGAGAAGAACATAGCCTAAAATGTCATGGTTTCCCAGAAAGCATTAAAACAAATCACCCCAAAAGTTTAGATAACAAACCCTGAAGTGGGTGTTTTTGGGGGAAATCCTATGCTTTCCAAGCACCCAAGTGTGAATTTGCACGCCTGGAAGTGTCTGTGTGCCTGGTGAATCCCAGGAGTGGGTGCTGTCGCTGGCTGCCACAGCTGAGGGTGTCAGGCGTGGCCGAAATGCAGCTGGGGCCCATGGAGAGTTGGGCCCAACTGCCCTCGCCCGGCACAGCTCCGGCTCCGTGGGAACACGGCTCACTCGTAACGAGATCGAGGCCGTCACGGGAGGAGAGATGAGGTGGGATTTGCAAATTGCTTCAACTTACTGCACTTAATTACAGCCAGACCTGCCAGAAAGCAGCTACGAAAGGTTGCAGGCTTCGTTAGGCGGCCGTGCCCGATCCCAGCACAGCCAAGTTCTGCTGGACCCGGCGCCGCGTCCCAGCGCCCGCGCTGCCCTGATGTCCTTGCGGAGCGACGGGATCTGGCCATGACATTTCATTATGCTGATTTTAACTGGCATGAGGAGAAGTTGTGGACAGGCTCCAGTCTTGTGAGGGGGAGGAAGGAGTGGAAAAAGCAAACCATAAATTAAAATAATAACAGTATGGGCCAACAAACAGCACACACATGTGCAACAAAGAGAGGCGACCTAATAAATACATTCACTTTGATTTACAGCGTTGTGATAATCCAGATCGTCATCCTCGCTGTGGTTGGGAGGTTTTTTGTGGGGTGATGAAGGACAAAATCAATGGTGGATCTTTTCATTCTTTTAATAAGAAGAAAATAATTCCCCCTCCGTGTTCTGCCAGTCTTGGGACTTGGCTTCAAAACCCATATAAATCTGTAAAAATGTAACACTGCCTTAGGAGCCTCTTCCTCCCTCTCCTGGAGGAGGGTTTTCCTGGAGGTGTTTGAGCTTTGGCTCATAAACCTGGCTGCTCTGGCCCACCTTCACCTTCCCTTCGTGTTTGCTTGGCTGGGGATGGCCAATCCTGCCCTCAATTTGATTCCTTTGAGGTGAATAATGCACCTGAAATTCTGCTGCAAGGGTAGAACAAACATCCGTTGGGTCTGTAAGAGACATTTATTCATTCTTAATATCACAGAGTCATGGAATGGTTTTGGAGGGGACCTTACAGCTCATCCCGTTCAGCCCTGCCATGGGCAGGGACATCTTTCACTATCCCAGGGTGCTCCAAGCCCTGTCAAACCTGGTTGGTTTTGGGGTTTTATTTCTCTCATTGTATGTACACAGTAGAAAACGCTGTGTTTAAATTGATAAAAATATTGATAAAATTAGCCTGTTTTATTTACTTGTTATTTTAGTATCAGCCTCATCATCAACATCATGTGATATTTCTGTAAATAAATTACAGCAATCTTAGAAACACTTTTCCAGATATAAATCAAAATTCCTCCTTTGCCTGCCCTCAACCAAGGATATTTAGAAAAATTAAACATATAAACTCCTTTATTCTCTCTGTGGAATTAGCTGATGAGCAATTTAATATATGTGCTTTGTGGTGCATTATTGTGAAATATATTTCATTAGCTTTAAGTGCATTAGCTGATATTTTAAATTCTATGAAAATGGGAGAGTAGTTTCAAGCTCGAGCTTTTTGCACAGTGTGGGCACGTTCTTCCAGGGCTGGATTAGCAAACACCCCCCTTTGGTGTATATATAGCACAGCCCTGGGAGGGAAGTTTTGAAGTTGTGCATAGAAAACACAATTATTGCCTTTTTTTTTTTT
>VZRN01003673.1:330576-342501 GCA_013397935.1 Dasyornis broadbenti
TTTTTTTTTTTTAAATGTGGGGAAACCCCCATTTTTGCCTGTTAAATGGGTTCATGGTGGTGTGTGCTGCAAAGGCTGTGAAAGGGTTTTGCTGCTGTTGAGGAGGGCGGGTGTGTTAGGGGTGTGTATCCAGGAGAATATTGCACAGGGCGGATTCTTGGAGTGGGGGCATGGAGTGGCATCCACCCTGCAGGGCAGAGCGGGGGGGTTGGGGTGGTGCTGGACTGACCCCCGGGGTGGCAGGGACCCCCAGGCGCCACGTCCCAGGGTCGCTCAGAGGGATTCCCCTCACTGGGACACGGCTGGGCCTCTGCACTTACCAGACTGTTTCTCTGCAGCCCCTGAGCATCCCTGCTCTCGCTCAGGGTCCAGGACCTGTTTTTCCACGTTCCGTGTGATTTTTAAATCACTTTCCTGTGGCCTTTAACCCCCACAGATTACGTTTTGGGGAGCTGCAGAGGACAAGCCTGCTGTCAGAGCAGAAAATCAGATTTTTTGATGTGATGTTGTTGCATTAAAAGGGCCAATCTCGTGTCATGTAACATGTGAATAATGGGACTAGCATGTGATGTCAAAAATTTCCAACTGCCTCATAAATAAATGCAGTCCCTCCCCTCCCCCCTAAAGGTCACCCCGCTTGAACCCGGGCTCGCATCCCAAATTACCAACGTGCTCAGAGTCAAGGTTAAAGGTACAGTATCCCCTTTCAAAAGGCACATGTCAGTGTCTGTGCTGGGAATGATAAATAATGCCTGGAACAGGCTATCAATTTCCCAGGGCCCTGCCTCCCCTTTCTGCTGTGCCGAACTTCACTGAGGGCCTGGGCCTGGGGAGGGCGCGGATCCCCCTGTGGCTCCAAGGGCTGGCTGTGGTTTTTGCTGCGCTGACTCGCCCTGGCCACCCCTCGGACCCCAGTGCCGCTCTCCCATCACCTGCCGGGCGTCTGGGTGAGTGCAGCCTGTAAATGTCACCACTCTTGGCCCAGATAAGTCCCTTGGAGAGCTGATTTCACATTTTAGCATTCAAAGCTTTACGTGCCCGTAAGTTGTTAAGGTTGCAAAATCAAGCAATGAACTGAAAAATTTTGGAAGTGCCCAGGTTTGCACATAAACCCTGACTCACCCTCCCTGAGTGGATGTGTCTGGCCCATCGGCTCGTGGGGCTGCTCTTGGGGAAGCTTTAGCTGATGTGGGCACAAGGAGCGGAGGTGCTGCAGGTGGGAATATCCCAGCTTCCCCTTCCCTCCCTGCTCCTGCCTCTGTGTGTAGATGGGCCGAACAACGTGCAGGCTCCAAAATCCGTCCTTTCCTTCTTGATTCATCGTCTCTTGAGTGGCACTGGAACTTAGTTGGGAAAATACCCTCAACACTTGCTCGTGCTGTACTGTTATCATATGGCATAAAGCCAGAATAAATCCCTTTTAGCCCCTTTTTCTGCATAGGCAGCAGAGTTGCCGTGGTTAAGGTCCTGTGCTGGAGTTATGTACCTGAATTTGGCTGAATGAGGCTGTGTGTCTCCAGCTAACAGACAGCCTGGTCGGTGATTCAGCACCACCCTGTAGCATACCCTGCTGTGCTCACTAAACAGGGTCAGGCTCCTGGCCAACGATAGCAAATTAGCATTGAATTCAGGCACGTGTAATAATGCATATGCAACAGAGGGACAAATTCAGGGTGAACAGGTACATTTAATGATAATGTTTCCTAGCTTTTTGCAACTTTAGCCTTTTAAACATAGCTTTTTTTTGTTTTTTAATAAACACCACACATGGTTCTCGGAGGGGGCAGCCACAAAAGCCGGTGGTTTCCATGGAGAAGGTGTGGACACTGGGAAGGTGGCTGACTCAACTGGCTTGGCAAAGGGGCTCCCATCAGCCGTGGGGCTGCAGGACACTTTTTGCTGATTTGCTGCAGCTATAGGTTTACCAGTCTCCAGACACCCGCTTTGTTTTCTAGGCTTACTCTGAGTTTGGAGTTTTGCTATCTCGCGTCTTTGGCAGTGTGAGCGACTGGGGGTCTCTGTCCTTGTGGAGGAGCATTGGCAGGATGCAGCCGTCACCCGGCTGGTGTCTGTGTGCCTGGGGAGGTGGGTGCAGCTGTTGGAGCAGCGCTCAGGGCTCATTGTGGGGACAGAGAAACCCTCTCAGGGAGTGGCTCGGGTGGCCTGGGCCACGGCCGGCCCCTCCCCGGGGAGCCGTCTGGCCGCGGCCTCGGCTGCCCTGTGCCGCACCGTCCCCTCCTGTGCCCGTGCAGGGAGCAGGGGCTGCTGAGATCAGACTTCCCGAGGAGCTGGGTGTCCCAGCGGGGACAGCAGCCCCAGCCTGCCTGCACCCCTCTGTGCCCCCAACAGCAGCTGGGTGCTCGGGGAGATGGATGGGTGACCTCAGCCCTGAGGAACGACACATCCCTGGTGCAGCTGTTGCTTAGCCCAGGGAGGGATGGAGCTGATGTCACTGGTCCAACTGGGATCATTATCCACATGTTTGGTATTACCCAGCAGCTGTTATGGAGCTTCCCAGTCATTAAATGGTGGAGTGTCTGTGTGGTACCTCTCGGCACACACTTTTACCTGGTACCCGCTCAGAGTTACCACCTGGCAGCTGCATCAGCCTGGAGTGTGGCAAGGTCTAGTCTGTTGCCCAATAGCAAGGCATGAGTGAGGAACTTCTGGAAGAACTTGAAAAGGTTAATAAGTTCTGTAGTGTCTTGTGAATTTGAAACTTTTTCTTTAAAAAGTCTTTATTTTGAGAAAGCCTTTTCTATCCCCGGCTCTGTGCTAATGGAATGCTGAGTGCCACATTCATGGTGGGTCACTTCCCTGAGGTAGGAGGATGATAATTTGAGATGTGAAGCCTGCCTCTGCCCAAGCAATACCCTGTCTTCTCCTTTTTATTGGCAATATTTTTTTGTTAAATTATACTTAGACTAAGAGTAGATGAATTAGCTGGGCACATAAAACTCATGTTCATAGAATCACAGACTGGTTTTGGTTGGAAGGAGTCTTAAAGCTCATCTCATTCCACCCTGAGCCGTGGGCAGGGACACCTTCCACTAGAATTCCATATTCATCTTTACTTATATGGAAGGAATGGGGCTTTATGGAATGAGGTGTGTAAGAGGCTGGAAGTCAGTGCAGGTCTTGTTGCCATGGCTGGGGGGTGGCCTTGGCTGTGCTCACAGTGCCGGGCCCGGTGCCGCCTGTGCCGGAGCCGCCCCGTGCCTGCTGGCCCGCTCGTGGCACGGCCGGCAGCCCCAGCCCGGCCGCGGCAGCTCCATCTGTTTTGGCTTTGTTCTCCGGCAGAGGGGAGGGAGGTGCTCGCTGTGGTCAGGGGCCAAACTACATGTCATATTTCATTACCTTCATTAGCTACTACAGAGGGCTCTGTTAAAAGCGAGAAGGTTGTGCTTAACTCTTCAGCTGCCAGGGGCTTATTTTCTAAATGCATTTTTTATTTTGCTTCCTGCTCTTCTCAATGATCTTTACCTTTGTTTTGAGCTTATCAAACCCATAAATCGTGTTTCTGCCCAGGGTTCTCGGTGGCGGGGAGGCGCAGGCGGCAGGGCTGTTCCCAGCTCCCTGCTCGGACAGTTGCCGAACCATCTGGAAACTGTTACAGGAGCAGTAGTGTAAACCCAAATGGGAAAGTGTATTTAGCGTTAATAGAACTTTACTGTTTATTTTGTCCACAGTTGTCTTTTCCTGTTTCACCTTGCATAGTTCTGTTGATTTAATGTCACTGATTTGTCCAGAGCAGCTGTGGCTGCCCCTTCACTGAAGTGTCCAAGGCCAGGTTGGATGGGGCTTGGAGCAGCCCGGGGTAGTGGAAGGTGTCCGTGCCCGTGCCACGGGGTGGGACTGGATGGGCTTTGAGGTCCCTTTCAGTCCAACCCAGTCTGTGATTCCATGATTTCTTTTGGGGGAAGTAAGGGTAAAAGTGCACTTTGTGATTGGGGTAAGGCTGGGATGAGTTTGTCTCCTCACTAACGATGTAATTGCTTACACGAATGAGTGTCACAATGAAGAATTAGGATTTCCCCACGAACTGACGACATGAAACACGGTATAGAGATGTTTATAGCAGATGTTTTTGTTAGGGTTATCTGCCGTCAAACTGTGTTTCAGCCCTCGAGTCTGGGCAGAGCTGTGATGATGTGGGTGCTCCATCACACTGTGCCATGTGTTTTGTGAAAAAAAGTCACAGAATCCGGAAATGGTTTGGTTTGGGAGGGGCCTTTAAGATTACCCAGTTCCAACACTTTGCCGTGGGCAGGGAACCTCTAATTTAATCACCTTGTAAACCTGGCACTCCCAGCACAGCTCACAGTGCTCCCTGGACGTGTGGCTGTTTCCAGAAGGACGCAGGATGAGCCACGGAGAGCCCGTTTCACTGGGAGCCACAGAGTGGCTGGGATGGGCAGGAAACTCAGGTCCTCTCAGCTCCAGGCTGCTGGGGGCTGGAAATGCCTTGGGGTGTCACCCGAATTATGTCCGTCTACAAAAATGTAGGAATGGATTTCCAGCTCCAGATGTTTTCATTGGTATTTCTGTGTTACAGATTTACAGTAGGAGCAAAACCAAATTGTGTATTAATTAGTAAAAAAATTAGTGAGCAAGGGACTATAAACCCAGCCCCATTTCCCTGTCACTCTGTAAATCTCCATTTTCCCAGACATGTATCTGGCTGTTATTTGTTCCAGCATTTTACAGAGATAGGCTGCAGCGTAATCTGCACCGAGGCAAGATAGCAGGGAGGATTAAGATTTAGCTTTTTATCTGATGGCAACAACAGCGCATCCAGTATCTCCACTATTATTCTTAAAATTCCAAAAGCCTGCATTCTGAAATTACTCAAATTTTTAAAGGGCATGTGTGAGGGGCATTTGTGGCTCTGCCTGTAATGTCAAGCCTGCAGTGCTCTTTCTGAAAATTTAATGAAAATTTGGATTTGAAATGAGGTTTTTACCTGGCTGTGTTTTGTCTGAAACAGATGATGGCTATGTCAAATTGTAAACCTTTAGCAAAAGGTGCTTTTTGATGGGAAAGCCCACACCACGGTAGCCAGAGCACTGTGATTAAAAAATGAGGCAGAACAGCAAAATACTGCTTTTAATTTATCATTTAATGGTGAAATAAGGCTTGTTTACTTCTTCTTTTTCATCTCCTGTGCTCCTAAGTCTTTCAGCCATTCTTTTGAAATGTATTTTATAGTAAAACCTCAGTGGTTACATTGCCTAGGGGTTTAGTGTCCGTTTTCAAGAAAGGAAGTATTTTTAAGCTTAAAAAAAAATTCTGCTGACTGATTACGTTTCAGCATTTGAGTTGGATACTGCTGCCTTGATATATACGTACTGTACCAGTGATTTAAAAATAATTCTTTGGGATCCTATGAATTCAGAAGGTTTGGTAACGTGTGTGAATTTTCATTATATGATAATAGAATTTTCATTATATTTCAAGCAATTAGTTCAGTTTTACGTGGTTGGTCTGTGCTGTAGTTGTTTTTAATAACAGAAGTAAATCCAGTTGCAAATGTGTTGGATGATGTGTCCAGGCGGCGTCGAAGCAGAGGTGCCCTTTGGTGTGACGGGAGGTGACAGCCTGAGTCCCTGCAGCTCCTGCAGCCCCGGGCAGGGCCACACTGCCGGCTCCTGCCCGGGGAGTGTCCTGGGGCTGCCCGGGGCTCCTCTCCCAGCTCCTGTCTCCCAGCAGGGCTGTGTCAGCCCCCGCAGTCCCAGCTTGTCGGGGGCGTGGAGCTTTTCCTGCCTTTGTGGCCCTCGTCCCAAGGAGAGGGAGGGAGGAAGGTGGACCTAGCAGGCAGGGCCCTTCTCCAAGGCTTTTGCTGGAGTCAGACCTGATCTTGTCAGGTGCAGCAATTTTCCTTTGCCCCGTGTGCTGTTGGTGCAGTCCAGGGTGTAAAACATGGACTGTACTCGCCCTACCAAAGCAGGCTGTGCCAGGCTCCGTGCACGGTGTGGTGGTCACAGAGCCAGCCCAGCTCACACCGAGGTCCTGCAGCTGATGTGGTACCTGGGAGCTGTTCTAATCCCCGGGATGCAAACATGCAGAAAGACAGGGATTGTCAGGAGAAGCCTCTCAGGCTGTGGCTCTTGCAGCAAGACCTCAAATTAATTCTCCTCCACGTCAAGAGCATTTGGCCTTAGACACAGCAGAGACAGTCACATCTCATTGCCAAGTCAGGTTTCAAAGTCTGTTTGCCCAGGTGCTCGTTCCATTGTCCTCAGTAGAAGAACCTCAGGCAAGTGTGTGCCGAGCAGGAATCAGCCCTGGCTCGCTCGTGCCGAGTGCTCCCGGAGCCCTCAGGCCTGATGGCAGCCGTGGCTGCCTGAGCCTCTGCCCAGGGATGCTTCCAGCAGGAATACACAGCAGGGGCAGTCGGCGTGGGCGGGATGTGTCCAGGAGGTGAGCGGAGAGCAGATCCCTTCTCTAACAGTCCAGTTCCCCCTGAAAACTTGATGTAACTATAATCCATACTTACCCAGGTGGGAATTCCCAAACCACATTCCTCTCGTTTCCCTTGGGATGAGTAAACACCTGCACGAGTGCTAAATGAGATCTCCTGCAAACAGCGCTGTTGCTGAAAGAACAGCTAATGAATGTGTTCTGTGAAAACCAGATCTTCCTCGGGGTTACATCTGGAGAGCACACCCAGAGCAGGGACCTTCCCACACGAGGAAGGCTGGTCATTATCATGTGCTACAGAGTGTTAATGCCTTGCATTATTTTCACAAGGTTTGCTTGATTTTTCTGGGCGTCTAAACAGAAGGTTGAGTGGGAAGTGCGGAACAAGATGTGACTTCCTGGCTGTGAGAAGACACAGGAGGTGAAATGTGGATGAAGGCACTCGGGGTCTGCGGAGATGGGGGAAGGCATTTGCCTCCAGCTGCACGAGGCTGCTGTTATCACACACACAGTGACTTCAGGGTTCTGCACTTAACGTCCTCTAGGAAAATCCAGGGCTTTGTCTTAAAGATCAAAGAGAAAGTGGAAACAATAAAGAGCACTGAGTACCCGAGCAGCGGTGAGGCTGCTCCAGCTTGTGCCCCAGGAGTCACTCCTGCTTTGGGGGGGGCCATGCCCACCCTGGGCCGCAGCTGGGGCCAGGTGTTCAGCAGGAGCTGCTTCTCTCTGCGCAAATTACCCGAGTGCCAGTAAGAATGGCCGAGGAAACAAAACACATAGAAAATCGCTGTATGCTGCAGCAGTCCTTTGATCACAGGTCTCTCTTTAGTCTTTCCAAGACTGGAATTCAGGGATGGAAGGGATGAGGAGTGTGGTACCTTGGCAAGATCACACAGGGCTGGAGGAATGGTGCATCGGGGCCAGTGTAATTTGTGAGTAGGAATGTTGTTGAGGCGCCGTACCAAAGTGCTTCCTTCCTGCCTCTGACTAGAGCTATCAGTGTATCACTTTCAAATGAGCAGCTGAAATTAAAAGCTAAACTAAAAGAAACCTGGCTGCATCTGGGACTTGTCAGAAGCCTCATTCAGAGATGCCATTGTCACATTTTCCAAGAGCCTGAAGATGTGGAAGATAATTACCCCATCCCATAGACAAGTCTATTTGTTCCTTACACCAGCTGCTGTGCAATTTGAGTATCTCTTTTTTTTTTCCCCCCCCCTCCTTATTTAAAGGAGAAAAAGGGCTCCATCCAGTAGATGCTCCAGGCTGCTGCTCTCCTTAGATTCCCTATTTGCATAAGCTGCAAATGTAAACATTTGGTAAAGCTAAGTTTACCCGGATTCCCCATGTCCCAGATCACCTAACAGATCTGCAGCTGAACCTGCTGTGCTGGTCCCTGGCCATCTCCAGGCTCCCATCCTGCTTGACAGACGTGGCAAGTGTGCCTTAGGTTTGGTCAGACTCGATCAGGTGGATGCTGCTCGGTTTGGCTCTGGTGTAGCTCAGCGGGGTGGGCAGGAGGAGAAAGGCATTAGCTCTGTCACATGCCTCGCCCATGGGACTGTCCACGTGTGCTTTGGTGTCGTGCAGCACCAGCAGCCCCCACACACCCACAACATCCCCCGTGGGTCTGAAATTGCAGTGCCTGGACTGGCTCCTGCATTCCGACTGCAGCTCGTGGCACTGGAATGAGACCCAGGGCTGCCCTCCCTCCTCCCTGACATTCCTGGCGTTTGGACTTGTCAGCACCAACCCATCGCCAAGGACTTGTGAGGAGCGAGCTGTTGTGGTGACCTGTTTGGTACAGAGTGGAAATGGATGTCCCCAAATTCATTACACTCATTATTTAATGTTCTGCTTACTCGGGTTGAAGCCTCTGTAATGAGCAGGCTCTTTTCTCACAGTGTCGGTTTCGAGGGGTGGATTCTTTGTGTCAGAAATCTTGATGTTCACAAATATGGAGTGTTCTGCAGAGAAAAATCACTCAGGAGAATTTGGGCTGAGGTAAATTTTTTCTTTGATGGAGAATTTTCTTTCTGAAGGGACAGTTAGGGCCCAGCATCCCACACGTTCCCTGCAGAGCCTGGTAAGGCAACCCCAGAACACCTGGATGGGCTGAATGACAGCAGGAGCTGCTGCGGAGCAGGTGCAGGGTCGCTTCAGCCCCTGAGTATTATCACAATAATCTTCACATTTGGCTAAAAGAAAATTGCAGATGCCCGTTTGTACTGGTGAAGAAGGAAATATAGATTTCAGGAGTGAAGGGAAGGAGAGGGAAGGGATTGCCTTTCTTTGCATTAATATAAGATTAAGATTAATTCTGCTAGCAGGATTCTGTCTGCTTGTCAGAATTCAGTGATTTTCCATTTTGGATCAGCGCGGTGCCAGAATGTAAATCCGATCGCCTTGTGTCTTTCAAAATAAAATCAAAAAGCCTCCCTGATTGCTTATATGGGCAGCTAGCACACCTTAAGAAGTAAGAAAGGTTCAGACAGGAATATAATAAGGCCCAGGAAAGTGGCAGCATGAAAGGGATGACCTTTATTTGCAATCATAGCTGAGATTTACAGTTTATTACTGATAGCTTTTATAAAGAGCCATTCAGTTCAGAGGTGAGAGGTTTGTCATCTGGAAATGCAATTAACTTTAGCCTTATCCCAATCCCCCTGGTCTTAGTGTGAGAGCAGCACTTCAGCAATATCATGATTTTCCCTCTAATTTCTTTTTTCCCTATATTTTTGTATCTTCTATCCCTTGTTCTTTGGCATAAATGCAGGTGCATGTTTTTTGCTGCTATTATTTCATTATTATTAGATGCACCTTTGAATTTTTTATTAGCTCCAACTTGATTATTGAATGAGAAGATTTCAAAGAAGAGTGACATTTAAACCTCAGAATAGCTAAGATCACTCATGGAAAGGAATTGTGCTATTTATGTCAAAAATTAATTACAGACATGGAGAATCTAAAAAAAAAAAAGTGTGTGTGGGGAAGAAGAAACAGTTGCTTTTTAAATAGCAATGCTCTTTGCTCTCCCCACACAAAGCCTGTGCTCGGCACCATCCTTGGGTGTTTATCCTTGGTGTTTGGTTCTGTGCCCTTACCCACGGTCCGGATGTAGGTGTGCCAGGAGCACCAGGGAATATGGAGCGAACAAAGAAAAGGAGTTCTGCTTTCCCTGCCGAGTGCGCGTGACAAATCCTGGAAGGTCTGCTTTGGTTTCACGGGTTGGCTCCTACGGCCCCCCATGTCTGCTAAGCTGGGGCTGTAGGAATTTAAGAGCCGGGCCCAAAAGCCAGAATGGAGCGCGCTCAGCCCGTTGGTGGGTGGGCTGCCCACCCAGCCCAGGAGGTTCTCCACAGCTGGACGGAGCGGCCGGAGGCGCTGACCCCATGGGTGGCAGAGCAGGGTCCCCGGCCCCAACATCCCCCAGCCCCGCTGTGCCCTGTGCACGGCCAGAGGGACCAGGAATTCCTACAGGCTCTGCTTGCTCCTGGGTAAATGAGAGCAGAATAATTACTGCCACTGTGGCTTTCATCCGCTTTTATTGTGGCTATTATTTTCATCAGTGTTAGAGGTTAATATCCCTATTTTTCTCCTCTGCTGCCTGAACACAATGGGGGCTTAGTGTGGCCTCAGCCCAGGTAGCCACGGCAGCGACAGCAGCTCCGGTGAGCCCTGGTCAGCACATCCCTCACGAGGCTCCCAGCCCGGGGTGGCAGTAGCCCTGCTGTCCCAGCAGCTCGTAGAACTGGGGCTGCTGCAGAGCATTTCCGCTTTTATCTGGGTGGAAAGGAGGGGCTGAACGTGGGTGAGACAAGCACTGGGGATCGAACCCTTACCCTGCCCCTCGGCTCCTCCCGCCCTCCCAGGGGTGCCCAAGGGTCCAGCAGAGTGGAGAAAAGGCAGCTGCGCGTCAGTGTCCTGAAAAACATTTTTCCAGGGTGCAAAGAAGTGTTAATGTACGAGGGGAGATTGGCTCAGACAGGAGAGTAAACACTGCCCTTTGCTGCAGAAAGCTTTTGTTCTAGGCTGCTCTTTATCTTGATGATATTCCAATCCAAAAAGCCTCCTTCCTGCCACTTGACAGCAATAAAGAAACCTCAGTTGTACTTATAGATTTTTATTTTCCCCCTGAAGATGCGGGGCTGGGTTCGGGTGTCCTTGGGAATGATGCCTTTTTATTTACTGCCTTTTTTTTTTTTTTGTATTTTAAGCGGAGTGCTTTTATCTTAAACCTCCTGGTTGCACAGGAATGTTCGTGCTGCTTACAGTGCAATTATTTATTTTGTTTGGAGGCAGAGGATCTGATTTTCCTGAGCTGAGAAATGGGATCAGTTTGTACATCCTGAGGTAAATCCACCCAGCTCCCACAGAGCGGGAGCAGCGGTAGAGATGCTGCAGGTGCAGCAGGGCCCAGCAGCTTTGGGAAACAACTGGGCTTGGGGGTTCCTGGTGTGCAGTGGAAATGGAATAAGCTAAAATAGCTGATAAACTCCATGTTGGTGATATCGAAGACAAACTGTTCCTGACTTTTGTTTTCCTATTCTGAGTTATCAGGGGTGAAAAAAGGAGTTCATGGCTTGTCCAGGAGCTGACACAGGGCTTGGTCTACAGGGAAAGCACAATTTTGCTTGCAGTTTTTCTCACAGTAGCTGGGTCCATTGGTAAAAGTCTATGGGAAATGACAAAACTAAAGGAACACCGAAGGAAAGCTCGTGCTCTGCCTTTGGAGTTACCAGGTTGGTAACCCCAACTGGGCTTGCAGCAGCCTGGGCTAATGGAAGCGCAGGCGGGTGGAACCAGATGAGTTTTAAGGTCCCTCCCAACTCAAACCAATCCATGATTCTAGTAAAAGACAGAAAATCAAGGGAGGCTTATCGAGATTGACCTCAAAATCAGAACGAGGAAATGCCAGTAGGCCAGGAGCTAACTTTAGGAACCCAGAGAAATGAGGGACATGTATTTCAGATAGAAAAAGGATGTTCATCCCAAAGGAATGAGTCAGAAAAGGACCTGTCATGCGTTTCAATCACAGCATCCCCCCGCAATCAAAATGTCAGTAGCTGTTTCCCGTGTGGATGTGCTGGGCTGTGCCTCTGTCCCAGGTGCATCGGGGAGGCCAGGGAGAAATTCCTGAGGGCAAGGCAGTGCGGGAGAGATTCTTCCCCGGGTGAGAGCCCTGGGGAGTGCTGAGCGCCCTCAGCAGAGGGAAGGGGGCTCGGGGCCGCACCCCAGCGCAGGTGCTCAGCCCAGGGCTGTGGCTCTGGCACTGGGGGCTGGAGCTGCTCTCCTGCCATGCCCCGAGAGCCATGTGCCCTTCGCTTCTACTGGCTGGGACGTGTGGCAGCTAAGAAATGGTTAATAAATTCTATGGTTTCATTTAATCCACTAGAAAATATATTCCCCATGTGCACTGAGTGAATAATCTGTTACTTTTTGATCACCTGAAAAGATAAATGAAAATAAATCCTGTGTGCTCATCCATTGTGGCTTTGGGGAAAA
>VZRN01003673.1:342580-371156 GCA_013397935.1 Dasyornis broadbenti
AAAAAAAAGTCTGATTTCAGTGTAATAAATAAAAGTGAGAGAATTCCTAAAACTTGCAGAGGCTGCAGGGCTGGTCTTAGTGTGGCTGCTGCAGTGTTTGCATCTGTGTTTTCCTTAGGAGTGTGAGGGACATCTCTCTCATTCTCTCACTCTCTCCAAGTTTGTGTTGAATTTTAGGAAGACTCAAAGCAAGACCCAGTGGGAAGGTCTGTGGCTGAGGGAGCTGGGCTGTTCTTTGGTTGGTTTATTATTTTCATTCTGGCAGAGAATGTAGATTTTGGTAACAAATCCTGGTGCCTCCACTCCCTGAAGGTCCCTGGGAGGCAACAGGAGTGGTGGCTTCGTGTCTGTGTGGAGGCAGAGCCACCGAGACAACAAAACAAACACACCTTAGAGAGGATCAGCGATTTTCCCTTCCTCATTTGCAAATGAGCATAAATGGCTTCATGTGAAACAGAGATAATAGCCAAGATGTGCTAGGAAATTCATTAGAATTTATTTATAATTACATACCTAACTCAGACCTATTAGTTACACTATATATGTTTTAATTGCATTCATTTTGTGTGTTTCTTCAGACTTTAAAAATATTATAGCATTTAATTCAAACATTCTGGGAAGTTTGTACCTAGAAATATGTTAAATCCAAGTGGGGGAATTTTTTGCAACTGGGAAACGGTTTTGAAGAAACACCCAATGCTTGGCCACTGTTCTTCCCACTGAGGAAACAGACACATTAAATGTTATATGATGCTGCTGCATTATTAAAATTTTGCCTCGTGGATTTGCTCACACTGATCATTTCTGGATGTTCTTTAAAAGCAGACTAGAAATAGCATGAAAAATTATGCATTCATTATATTCTATCCCAAAAACTAGTCTGGTCTTCTCTCTGCTTATTGATATAATTAAAGCTGTATTAGTTGGATGAATTATAATTTCCTCGAGTCTTTAGGGAGTTTTGTCTCTCGAGACCGCCCCATCCCCATGCTTAACTCTGTTACCAACTGCCTCGTAGCAGCCGGCTTTGGCTGCGGTTTGTTCCTGAACCTTTTCTCCAGCGGGGCGTGTCCACGGGCGTGTGATGGTTTCTGTGATTTACTAGACCCGAGTGGGAACAGAAATCCTTCCGATTCCCAGCTCGATGGCTGAGCCAGCCCAAGGTGCCAGAAGGGGTAAGCGAGGGTGGTTTAAAGCAGCTGAGGGGTAACCCCAGCGTGCACGGCCCCCGACTGAAGAGATCTGCACTCGACAGCAGGGTTGGCAAGCTCAGCCGGAGGTTTTGGGGGGAGGGAGAGGCAATATTCGTTTCACAAAAGTATTTTATGTTCCAAGCTAGTGAAAACATTATTTGCTCATGGTAACAGCACTAAAGATACTTCACGAAATTCTCCTCTACGTTAGTGACTAAAGCAGCTATGCTGAATGAAAAGATGAATCGTATGAATCACAGCAATACCCACAAATACATCATGTTTGCCGCCAAAGATAATTTTGTATGAACCCAGCAGCCAAAGCCAACCAAGCAATCGGAAATGGGGGTTAAAATGGGTGTAAAATGTGGTATATATAATATAAAAAATGTTAAAAAGTGAGGCTTTTTACTGAGATAGGAGTTAGGGCTGGGGCAGCCACAGCTTTTCTGGGCAACCTGTGCCAGGGCCTCCCCACCCAAAGCAGAGACAACCCACATAACGAAAAAATACGAGTTATAACAGGTAACCAGCCTGGTAAAATTCCTGATTTGGACAAGCAACCTTTTCTTGTTCCACTGAGCAGATCACAGAACAATTTGGGTTGGAAAGGGCCTTTAAGGTCATTGAGTCCAGCCGTGGTGATGCTCTAGCACAGAGGTGGGAACTCTGCACCCCTTCTCCATCGCACCCTGAGCACTGTAGGGGCAGAACTGCTCTGCGCTGGTCCTTGAGAGTGCAATATTCTCAGGATTGTGGATGCCCAGGTCTCTCAAATATCCCACAGCACGTTTTACAGCCAGGAAGGCCTGTGATGGGCGAGAACAGCCCAAGTAAACAGGGTGGCCAGTGTGGCTTATTTGGACGCAGAGCAGCTGGGCTGTTCCTTTCTGAGAGGTTGTCAAGTAAAATTGAAGGCTTTAAGTATCTGACCTTTTGCAGGAATTACTTCAACAATGGCTTATTCTACTGTGTCTACTGTGGTTGTGGTTATAACAATGGATTTCACTTTGAGAATGCAAATTGAGTTCCTAATTGTGAGATTTAATCTGGAGTGTGCTGGGCAGTAATCACTGAAGAGTTTTTTTCCTGCTAAAGCATTTTAGGTTCCTGCCAGTGTCAAAAGCACTGCTCCAAAGTTGGAAATACTATATACGTGGGGAGAGAAAAAGGAAAAATGGTGATGTTCAGGAGAACAGCACTGGCATGGGAAGGAAAAGGCTCCAGGCTTTGTGAAACAGGGAAATTGTAGAGGTATAGGTGCAGATTTTCGTGGGAGTTCCTAAGGGCACCCACAGAGAGAACATCTGAGCTCGCTGGCATCCTGAAGCAGCGGCCATGGAGGCAAAGGGAAACTGCTGGTGCATGTGCTGTGGTTGGCAAATGTGGGCCATGGGCAAACCCAGCTGGGCACCTCTGCAAATGAGGGGTTTAACTGATGTTCAGGTAAATTCTGGGCTGTTTTCTGCCATCTTTCACTTTAGTACCAGAAAAACACCTGCAGCCCCTGACAACTCATCTCTGTGCAAACTCCTGCAAGTTCCTTGTGTGTAGTGGGGGGTAAAGACATGAATTAGCAAAGTTAAAACCAACCAAACAAAAAACTCTAGAGAAAACCAACCAACCAACCAAAAGAAAAAACCCCAGAACCTAAACAGCAAACCAAGCCAAACAAATTTTAAAAAAATCCAACGAAAGCCCCCAAACAAGCAGAAGGACTTTGTGTGCTGAACCAGGTACTCGATATTTTTAGGTCTTGCAGTTGTCACTGTGGGCTTTGCCAGAGATGTTGAAACCCCTGTGTACATTGAGAAAAAACCACTCAAACACCACTTCGTGAGGCTGTACAAGTCAATGTGTTTTACCTGTGAAGATAAGGATTTAGTAAAATTTCTTTGCGTTTTTTTCCCAAACCAAGTATCTGATTTCTGTGACTTATCAAGAGGCTTATTTGGATAATGACTGCAAATTTGGAACTACTTTTGTACGTCAGAAGGCATCACAGAATCCCAGTGTTATGCCCTTTGGGTTCACACACAACCAGAGTCTTTTACAGATTAATGAACCCTGTCTTGCAAAGATTAATTTATGAAATATTTGTTGTCTGTTTCTATGAAGTCACAGTGGCACCGTCTGCTTCAGCGCAGTGTGTGTGGATGACTGAATTTAAACGTGAAACGCCAAGAAAAATTAACTTCCTGTGACATCAGGTCATGGTTTCAGGAGTGACAGAGCATCCTGCAGGAATGGGAAACGTTCCGACGTGAAACATCCTCCGCTGCTGGGAGATGTTAGATAACGAGTGGGAGGATGAAATCCTGGCCAGTTGCACCAAATTTACTTCATTTGCAGGAAACAGAAGGCTGAGAGCAGCGTATAGGAGGAGCTTGGCAGCCTGTAGGATATGTAAATGAACAGTCAAAACTAAAAGTTGTGGTTACACCATCCCTGGAGGTGTTCCAGGCCAGGTGGGATGGGGCTTCGAGCAACCTGGGATAGTGGAAGAGGGCATGGCAGAGGGGTGGAACTGGATGAGTTTGAAGGTCCCTTCCAACCCAAACCATTCTATGCTCCCATGATCAGCAGAGGTGGTTTTGATTTCCCCACAAGTTGCTGTAAAGCAAGAAAATCTAATTCCTGTGAATGTTCTAATGAAGAACTCTTTGAACACTGGGACCAGCAACCTCACCCAGTCTCTGGATGTTGACAGATCCATCTGTTGGCTTGCTGATGGCTTTGCTTGAACTGTGCGCGGTTTCCAGGTAAACAGCTGTTCTCACTGGAAATTCTGATGCTTTTTCTGTGCATGTTTCCATAAGTTTAGGGACAGTTAAAAAAAAAAAAAAAATCATAGGAACACAATTCTATTGTTAAACAATCTGGTGGAGGATTTTTCATTGATGATCTATGTGTGACATTGATGGCTCATTTTCCACTCATTGTTTTAGTTTCTTTTAAATGAAGCACTTCTTTTGACCCGTGTTTGGGTTTTTCTTGCAACTCCTGTTTGTCCCAGTTTGGATCTTGGCCGCTGGGATGGGTATTTCCAAGTGCTCTGTGCTCCTGGGGCACAGTACGGCATGGGAGCATGGTCCCACTGTTGCCAAAGCTGTGTGAGTCTGGGATCCAGCAGAAGGGAAAGGGTGGGCTGGGGTGGGATGAGCCTTTTCTCCCCGGTTCCAGTTGCAGGAGGCAGTCGGGTGCCTGCAGGAGTTTCTCTTGGCAGGAGTCAGAGGGGAATGTGCTGCTTACTGGATTTGTAAACAAGGGAGCAGGCACCAAAGGAAGCGTTCTCCAGGCACGGTGGAAAAGCCATCCCGAGCAGGTCCCTGGCCCTGTGCTGGTGCAGGAGCACACGGAGCAGCCGAGCTCTGCTTTTCCACTCAGCTTCGCCCGGCTCTACACGCAGCAGGATTCGGTTTCACTGAATAAATCTTAGGGCCATTTCACGAAAATTAGACAGTCTGTGAAATGAAATGTATGCATCTGGCAGATGGCTTGTAAAACAAAATCTCGGGAACCACCTGGATTTCAGAGGTGTGGGTTACCTGAACCAAGAGGAGCTTTTCTGGTGTTGCTGAGCTGTGTGAGCTTTGCTTTGGAAACTTCACATGAAACCAGTTTTACAGATGTTGGGATTGCTGTGAAAGCTGCGTGTTCCCCAAGTGCAGGACGTGTGGTGTCACCCTGGTGATTGCCCCGTGGAAAAGAAGCCTCACATCCAGCTTGAGGATTTACGGGGCTGTCGTAGCTCATCTGAGCAGCTGCCCTGGTCACGACGGCAGGGGTGCGAGGGGAGGGGAGCAGGGATCAGCTCTCCATCGCTGCCCAGCCCCTGGACCTGCTGACCACAAGGACAGCTGTTGAGTTGTGAATTAGTTCACGCTCCTCTCCTGGGCAGTGGTTCTGTGCTCATCCCCTGCGGGTCCAGTTCTGGGGCCGTGTGTGAGTTCCCCAGGCCTGCGTGCTCTGCTGGTTCATTAAATATCGTTAGGTAGTGATTGTGAATCGAGGCAGCATCGACCAAGAACTGGCTCTAAAACAATGTTTCTCCTCAACAAAGGAAGTAAAGCACAAGTAACTCTAAATAATGATCTTGGGCTTCAAACACTGTCACTCAAAGTAAATTGGGAAGTCTGAAATTGTGTTTTGTTCTACGAGACATCTGCTTTGTGTCTCATCTTCCTGCACAGAGTTAGACCAGTCTTGACTGGGCAGGACAAGCCCAGGTGAGTTTGCATTTGAAGGTCACGAGGACCCTCCTCACCAGCCTGCAGGCGTGGGCAGGCTCTGCCCAGGGGATTAAGTCAACTCCTGCAGATTTTCTTATGGAATCAATCGCTGCGGAATCTCCTCCTTTTACATCCTTTAGGTGATTGCCTTTTACCTGACAGATCCTTTCTTGCTCTTCCTCTGTGTAGGTTGTCACTTGTTATTTGAGAAACTTTACTTGAGGAATTTGGAGTGTCGTGTTATACTTTGCACATCATCGGTTTATGTGTGTGAGCTGCAGTAAAGCGCAGTGATTGCTTAAAAACACTATAGTTACTTAAAAGAGATGACTTTGATTGTGTGTTTTTTGTTCCCATCACAATAACACTTTGCAGGTGATTATTAAATTAGAGATTTTCTTTGTTTTTTGAACAAAAAAACCCCAACCTTTTTCATGTCAGTGCCAATTATGAGTAGTAATTTTTCACATTTTACAAAAGAATTTTCCGTCCTGCCTCCACGCCCCCCCAAATAAAGAAGGGCTTTGACACTCTATGACAAGGAGGTGGGGGGTAGGGTTTTTTATTATTATTTTTTGCAAACACAGTGCTTTTGACTTTTCTTTAAAAAATCTGTTGACTCTATTGAAATGTGACAGGGCAATATTTAACCTGAATAGAGGCATGTTGACTCCTCTTATTAAAACTGACAGTTAAGGACATTTCTCTCTTTATTCCTTCTGATACACGCAGACAAGTCTTCACTGCTAACTAGTATACAAAATCAAAAACAAAAAAATAGCGAGTGAGGAGATGAGTACCTTATAAACAATATATGAATGACAATTGCAAGTTTAATCTAGCAAAGAAACCTTTTTTTATCCTTTAAGAAAATTAAAGCCCTTTCAAATTAGCTTGATATATGAAGACAGGCTGACATCATTAATTTTCAAGTATTCATTCTTCTTCCCTCGCTCCCCTCGCACACAGATGCGTTCCAGGTGCTGGATGGGTCCACAGCGACACCTATAGCGAGAGGTGCCTCGTGCCATGCCGGGGGGTGGGCACAGGTTGGCTCACAGGTGGCACCTGCTCGTCCTCTTCCCTGGGCTCTTCCCTGGGGCGTTGGCTTGGGGTTTGGGTTTCTTCCTGAGAGGAAAGACGATCGGTGATCTCATGGTGAGCTGCTCTCTGGGTTGTGAAGAGTTTGTGGACTCCCTATCCCTGCAAGTGTCCAAGGCCAGGTTGGACAGGGCTTGGAGCAGCCTGGGACAGTGCAAGGTGTCCCTGCCTGTGGCAGGGCGTGGGACGGGAGGAGCTTTAAGGTCCCTCCTAACCCAAACCATTCCATGGCCCTCGTGGCGGCCTGACCTACACAAGGCTCTTTGGGAAAACTGAAGTTATTTCTGACTTGTTGTACCCAAGGCTGATGTCGTGGTTTGACTCCGGCCAAATGCCGGGCACCCGCGACATTTGCTCACTTGCTCTCCCCTGCCACAGCTGGGCAGAAGAGAGAAAGAAAAGAGTTAACACAAAGGGTTCATGTGTGAGATAAGGACCAGGAGAAAACGCTCCAAGGACAAAACATGCTCGACTTAAAGTTACAAAGTGATTTATTATGAATAAAGACAGAGGAGGATGATGAGAAGTAAAAGAAGCCCTTAAGACACCATTCTTCCCCCAACCCCTCCCTCCTTCCCACCAACGCTGCAGGGGGACAGGGCGTGGGGGTTTGGGTCAGTCCATCACCGAGATTTTCTTCCGTTGCTCAGGGAGAGGAGTCCTTCCCCTGCATTGCCGTGGGGTCCCTCCCACAGGAGACAGTTCTCCGTGAACTTCTCCAGCGTGGGTCCATCGTCCTCCCAAAACTGCTGCAACGTCAGCTCCTCCCATGGGCAGGCAGTTCTCCCAAAACTGCTGTGGTGTGGGTCCCTCATCCACGGGGTGCAGCCCTCCAAGGCCAGGCCATTCCATCTCGGGAGCGAGGCCTCTCTCTCCACTGGGACTCCCGCTGCACCACGGCCTCCTCCAGGCATCCACCTGCTCTGGGATGGGCACCTTCCCACGGGCTGCGAGTGGATCTCTGCATCCCCCGTGGGCCCCATGGGCTGCAGGGGCACAGCTGCTCCAGCACGGTCATCACCACGGCCTGCAGAGGAATCACGGCTCCAGTGCCCAGAGCACCTGCTCCACCACCTTCTCCACTGACCTGGATGTCTCCATGTTGTTTTCCCTCACATGTTCTCACCTCCTCCTCTGGCTACAAAAACTGCCTGCACCCTTTGTTTTGATTTCTTCTTAAATCTGTCATCACAAAGGTGTAACCAACCTCCCTAATTGGCCCAGGCTTGGCCAGCAGCATGTCCATCATCGATTGGCTCTGCTGGACATGGTGGAGGCTTCCAGAAGCTTCTCACAGGAGCCATCTGTGTGGCCCCCCCACTACCAAAACCCGGGCCAAGCAAAACCAACACAGCTGAAAAGCACAAGTTGTTCAGTATTGTCCTGCTTGTCTTCTGAAGCAGATGTGTCAATGTCTGTACGCATGGGATGCGCTGGCTGCCCCTTGCCCGTGGGAGATTGGTGCTGCTGTGGTAACAGCGGCATTTCTGGAAAAGGAATTGGTTTCAAAGTAGCATTAAATGGAAGTTTATACCCTGGAATGTTGGGGATTGTGAACATCAGCGAGGCAAGAGCCAGGAACAGCCTGTTCTTAACCTCATGCCCTCTGCCTGAAGTGCAGGAGTGTAGCTGGCACAAGGTGGATCAGCAGGGATGGTGGTGGGACCAGTCGTTCCTTGGCACCAGCTTTGCTCTCACTTAAAAGAGGGAACAACGCATGTTTTGTACCTGTCTTAGAGGAGATGAGGAGAAGGCAGCAGTTCAGGCTGTTTCAAGGAGGGGGCTGGTGCACAGTGTGTCATGCAGGTTCCATGCTGGAATCTGGGGTCTGTAGACATTTGCACAGGCTTGAGAGAAGGATGATCAGATGATGAGCTGTACTGTTTGGGAAATCCTGGATGGGCAGTCAGGAGCCGGAGTGAGGACTGACAGAAGAAACAGGAGACCAAAACTGGGGATTAGAAAATCTGTGGTGTTGAACTTTCTGTAAAACCAACTGAACTTAAGGTACAAGCTTTAACATCTTTATAGTGGGAGTCATATTTCAGAATTAAGCTGCTAGTGAATTTTTTCTGGACAATCTTGTTCCCAAAACACGTGTGTGCTTCCAAGCCACAAAAGAAGATCCAAATCCATATGGAAAATGTGTGATCTGATGCCTTGGTTAAAGTGTGTGGTTAATAGCTGTGTTTCTACACATAACAAAGGGATCAAGGACTGGGGGCAGAAAATTCCTGTGTGCTTAGAGCCAGGGACAAATGAAAACTGCCAGGTGATTGGCACAAGAGGTGGGGAGAGGAGATGTTCCTGTAAAGCTGAGGTAGTAATTTTGTTCCAAATGGTGCTTCATGCACTGTTCCTGTTGTGTTGGTTCTGCTCTCAAGACACCCAGGGGCTCTGTGGGAAGTGTGGCGCTGGCTGTGACACAGCAGCCTGCTCTGATTGTGGCAGGGCTGGGCTGGGTCTCCGCCAGGGCCTGGCCCCATCGCGGGCGGCCTTCGCCTGCCCCTGCGCCCCAGCCCCGGCTGCTCCTCTCAGATCTGCTCCGGTGTCAGTCAAGTGATTTCACAGCTCCGGTTCAGGCCCTTCCTTGGCTCTGCTGCGCCCAGCAGAACTTCTGTCTTTCTTTCAGTCCACTCATGGTTTTGCCAGGGCTCACGTCTCTGTTGTGATTTGGGATGGGTGCCCACCCTCCTCATCCTCTCCAGTTATTTGCTTTTCTGATGAGCATTTTTGCACTTTCTCCCAAACTGTCACTAAAGGGCGAGAAAAGCACTGCAAGTCCCCAAAGGCACCACCCTCCCTTCTTTCACCTCTCCCGAGTCCCTCTGTGCCCACTGAAGCCTGACCCTGGCNATCCCCCGTGGGCCCCATGGGCTGCAGGGGCACAGCTGCTCCAGCACGGTCATCACCACGGCCTGCAGAGGAATCACGGCTCCAGTGCCCAGAGCACCTGCTCCACCACCTTCTCCACTGACCTGGATGTCTCCATGTTGTTTTCCCTCACATGTTCTCACCTCCTCCTCTGGCTACAAAAACTGCCTGCACCCTTTGTTTTGATTTCTTCTTAAATCTGTCATCACAAAGGTGTAACCAACCTCCCTAATTGGCCCAGGCTTGGCCAGCAGCATGTCCATCATCGATTGGCTCTGCTGGACATGGTGGAGGCTTCCAGAAGCTTCTCACAGGAGCCATCTGTGTGGCCCCCCCACTACCAAAACCCGGGCCAAGCAAAACCAACACAGCTGAAAAGCACAAGTTGTTCAGTATTGTCCTGCTTGTCTTCTGAAGCAGATGTGTCAATGTCTGTACGCATGGGATGCGCTGGCTGCCCCTTGCCCGTGGGAGATTGGTGCTGCTGTGGTAACAGCGGCATTTCTGGAAAAGGAATTGGTTTCAAAGTAGCATTAAATGGAAGTTTATACCCTGGAATGTTGGGGATTGTGAACATCAGCGAGGCAAGAGCCAGGAACAGCCTGTTCTTAACCTCATGCCCTCTGCCTGAAGTGCAGGAGTGTAGCTGGCACAAGGTGGATCAGCAGGGATGGTGGTGGGACCAGTCGTTCCTTGGCACCAGCTTTGCTCTCACTTAAAAGAGGGAACAACGCATGTTTTGTACCTGTCTTAGAGGAGATGAGGAGAAGGCAGCAGTTCAGGCTGTTTCAAGGAGGGGGCTGGTGCACAGTGTGTCATGCAGGTTCCATGCTGGAATCTGGGGTCTGTAGACATTTGCACAGGCTTGAGAGAAGGATGATCAGATGATGAGCTGTACTGTTTGGGAAATCCTGGATGGGCAGTCAGGAGCCGGAGTGAGGACTGACAGAAGAAACAGGAGACCAAAACTGGGGATTAGAAAATCTGTGGTGTTGAACTTTCTGTAAAACCAACTGAACTTAAGGTACAAGCTTTAACATCTTTATAGTGGGAGTCATATTTCAGAATTAAGCTGCTAGTGAATTTTTTCTGGACAATCTTGTTCCCAAAACACGTGTGTGCTTCCAAGCCACAAAAGAAGATCCAAATCCATATGGAAAATGTGTGATCTGATGCCTTGGTTAAAGTGTGTGGTTAATAGCTGTGTTTCTACACATAACAAAGGGATCAAGGACTGGGGGCAGAAAATTCCTGTGTGCTTAGAGCCAGGGACAAATGAAAACTGCCAGGTGATTGGCACAAGAGGTGGGGAGAGGAGATGTTCCTGTAAAGCTGAGGTAGTAATTTTGTTCCAAATGGTGCTTCATGCACTGTTCCTGTTGTGTTGGTTCTGCTCTCAAGACACCCAGGGGCTCTGTGGGAAGTGTGGCGCTGGCTGTGACACAGCAGCCTGCTCTGATTGTGGCAGGGCTGGGCTGGGTCTCCGCCAGGGCCTGGCCCCATCGCGGGCGGCCTTCGCCTGCCCCTGCGCCCCAGCCCCGGCTGCTCCTCTCAGATCTGCTCCGGTGTCAGTCAAGTGATTTCACAGCTCCGGTTCAGGCCCTTCCTTGGCTCTGCTGCGCCCAGCAGAACTTCTGTCTTTCTTTCAGTCCACTCATGGTTTTGCCAGGGCTCACGTCTCTGTTGTGATTTGGGATGGGTGCCCACCCTCCTCATCCTCTCCAGTTATTTGCTTTTCTGATGAGCATTTTTGCACTTTCTCCCAAACTGTCACTAAAGGGCGAGAAAAGCACTGCAAGTCCCCAAAGGCACCACCCTCCCTTCTTTCACCTCTCCCGAGTCCCTCTGTGCCCACTGAAGCCTGACCCTGGCGAGCCAAGAGCTGCACGGCTCCCTTGGGAATTGCTCATCTCCAGCTGAGGGTAGTCCAGGCTCTCCCATCACCTGTCCAGCCCACCTGTACAGCTTGATTTTTATTGATTATTTTATTTTGATATTTATTTAACTTGTTAGATCTGAAGGCAGTTGCTGTGGTTTCTTGCATTGGTACAGAACTTGAAGATGATGCCGCAGTACAAATATGGAATAATAATAAATGCCTAATGTCAAACAGGATAAGCTTGGTAGTAACTTTTAGAGGGGAAGAGAAGTCATTCTCTGTGTTTCCAAAAAATGCGTCTATCCTGGCCAGCGGCAGTCAGCCTACACAGATCGCAGGTTTGTTGGGTTTTTAAGCAGTTTTCCAGGTTTTCAGTAATCTTTGCGTAATCAGGTCTTTGGTTCTGTCCTTTGTAAGTCAAGGCTAGTACACGGATCACTTTGGATTCTTTAGCCAAAACCCATCGTGATGAAGAGCCCTTCATTTCATTTTTGGTGTGATGAAGCCCTGGACAACTGGAAATTGGTGGAGATACTAGACTGGGTTTCTTTTTTTGTGGGAATTGCTTCTTTACCATGGGAAGGCACTGACAGCCCTTGCTTCCTTGCTATTTATTCCAGCTCTTTCAAAAACAAGTTTCTAATAATTTCTCTAATAACAAAGAGGGGAAATCATGGTGTCGAACAGGGATCCTGGCTGCCATCACAATGGCTTCCTGAGGAGAGGCACTGGATAATCTATGCACAAAATTCACTGAGCAGGGGAGGAGTGCAGAAAGTGGGGTGGAAGTTTCCTCTTTCTCCTCCTCAGATATGGTGGATAGGTTTGTGTAGGGGCAAGGGCAGACCGGGCACGTGCACAAGAGAAATCCTGGGATCTGAAACACTTCCCTGCTCTCGTGGGGCAGTGCCTGGGCCTGGGCGTCTGGGGAAGCAGTGCTGTCTGCGGGCTCTGTTTACGCTCCTCCTGGGCATCTGCTTTTAAAGGCTCTGGGCTGCTGGGCACAAGTCTAAGTGGACATTTGGTGGCACCCAGCACAGCCTTTTGTGTTCTGTCTTCTCTCTGCTGTAGTTTCAGGAGAGCAGAGCAGCAGCTCAGCGGTGTTTGCGCGATGTGTGGGAGCGATCACGGCAGAGATCTGCGCTCACTCTCACCCTCGTACCTTCTTAGGCTCCAGCCCAAGCCCCAGGTGGCCCATCGAGGTGGTGGTGGTGGCCATGCAGGAGGCTCTTGGGGCAGCGCTGTGGATTGGCACGTGACAAGAAATGGCCCTGGGTTCGCTGACAGTGCTCTTCATTTTAGTCTTTCCAAGGAGTAGCAGAGGAAGGTTTTACTGCTGAGGGCAGAGCACAGTTAGAGGCTGATTCTCATCTGCTCCTTGTCTCTGTCCAGTCCTGCAGCTGAAGAAAGGGTTGGTTTAGAAACCTTAATTTCGGGGTTGTATATAAAGCTTTTAAAAATACATCTTTCTTCTTCAAAAGAAGTAAACTTTTATTGCACTTTTTCTATTGTTGTAAATTTGATTGGCCAGATGTTGTTTAGGCTCACTGTGGTTTTGTTCAAAAATTCTTTTTGTAGATTTTGATGGGGGCCTGGTTTGGTGAATGAGGAAGTTATCAAAGGGGAAATATTTTTTTTTATTATTTTTTTGGTGCGCCTTAACTTCTCCAGATGTTGTAAGTTCTATGATTTCCTACATTTTCAGGACATCTTTGCTTTAGTTTGGTGAAATAAAATACCCTGGGTCTGCAGAGGTGAAGGGTGACAACCTGAATGTTCTTGGCTGAACATCTCCTCCCTGGCAGAAAACCTCATCCAAAGCTGTAGTTCCATCCATGTGAGAAAGGGGCCAGGACACAACCATGGCAGTTCTGATCCCAGCTCCTCCTGTCCCAGCTCCAGGCAAGTGTTCCTGCCAAGGGCAAAACGACCTTGGGATGAAGGCAGGGATGCCTTGCTGTCAGCCAGGATTTTCCCCCTCACACAGGGCTCTTCCCCTCCGTAGGGGTTGCTGAAGAGGCTTTGCAGTTTCTTGGTCGTTTCCCATAACTGCGATGGGCAATAGCGAGTGGAAGGAGGGAGGGGCAGCAGGTACTGATGTCCAACACGGGCATCGCCGGTGGCCAGAAAAATTCTCACAGAAGAATTTGTCTTAAAAATATCCATTAATTTATGCTTTTCTTTAAGAATAGCATTAATGCTGTAACTGCCAGTGTAGCTGCTGGCTGAGAGCTGGCAGCACTGAAGCACAGCCCAGTGAGCCAGAACTTCAGAGACTCAGGGTGTTCCTGAGTCCTCCTGCCATCCTTTTGGTCCCGTTGGAATTAGAAGGATTATTGGAAAGACCATGTTGTGTATGTCCATGGGAGATTACATAGCACTGTAAGCCAGAAATAAGAATTCGTCTCCGTGGCTGAGAGCTACATTTGAATACACCGCTGTTGATGCTTTATCTGCATGTGTGTGATCTTTATTCCCTTGGTGAGCGGTAATGCAGCCTTCGCCCCTGAGTTAGGATGTTCTCTGCACATTCCAGTTGGAGTCACATTAAAGAGAATTAACTTTGGTAGCACCACACTGGAGCAGGAATGGCTCTCTTAGCTCGGCGCCGCTCGGGGTCCTCAGGTCAACCTCTTTAATTAAGTCTTGTAATGTTAAGAGTGAATTCAATACCCATCCTACCCTATCAGAGCTAACACTCTTTCCTGCACTGCTTTTATCAGCATGCCCAATTTTCCACCTGGAATTTGTTTTAACGAAGCCCAAATCCTATTTTGCTGAATGCTGGAGGCTGTGTGGAACATTCTGCCTGTGATTCCGTTAGCCACACTCTGGAACTCGGCACAAACAAGCTGTAAGCTGCGTTTTGATGTCAGGTTAAGCTATTATGGTACAAATTGTGTTTAATATATTTTTAAATACTTTCTTTAATATTTTATAGGGTTTTTTCCCTATTGAATTAGCAGTAAAACAGCAGTGCTTCATATTTCAGATCTTTTTCCACCTTTCGGAGGCCTGCGTTCCACATGATCTGGTTACCAGCTGGACAGCCAGAGGCTGAGCACAAAGCAGCACAGCAGACTCAATTTCTGCCCTAGTGTTCAGCCAGAGTGTTTTTCCACAAATAACCCGCTTTCTTGTGTACTCCCTTCCTAGTTTAATTCCACCCAAAACCCAGATGTTTCTTTCTTCCAACTTTTACTCTGCGAGCCACCAAACCCATGGAAATTCAATATGTGAATTTTTATCTACGAGGAGGGTGCATCACTCATCCTGTTTGTTCATTGAAATATCCATTTAAATTAGATATTCAGTTCTATTTATCTCTTCTAAGATGAGCAGTTCCCTTAATTTCTCTTTCTATTTTATTTGTTTAATGGTAACAGTGTGCTTGAAGTGTAGGTGAGAACTGTGGCATGACACTGTCAGACTTAACAAACACCACAAGGAACAAAGTTGTTAAAATACAGGTTTGTCAACAGTTGGATTGCCACTAGTGACAAACCCAGGGAGTGTAGAGGGGCCATGTGAGAAATTAATTTCTCTGTCTGTTAAAAAAAAAAGAAAAAAAAAAAGAAAAAAAAAAAGCCTTGGTAGATGCCAGCAAATACTGTCTGGCCAAAGCAAGCACACGTGCAGATGGATCACCTCTGCTAAGATCCATGTCAATCCCTCATGTGAGCGTGTCCTTGGAATTGGACTTTTCCCTTGTCCCCTTCTCTTTGCCCCTTCAGTTAGAGCTGACGAGAGCTCAGTAAATACAGAGAGTTCGATGTGAGTACTGCTGCACATTTACTATCATCTGCAGTGGCACGGGATCACAAAAACTTAGCAAACAGCTGTTTTGTTACCAAAGTCAATGGACTTGAGCGTGTTTACACATGGGGAGGGAATCTTTGAGTACGAAGTTGCTATTTCTGTAGTGATTTTGCCGAGTGCAGCCACACTTAATGCTCCAGCCGGAAGGAAGAGGGGTGCTGTGCACGTGTTCCATCTCTGCAGTGAAATCCCATTTGTTCCCAAATGTAAACACTGGGCATCACACCCTTGAACTCGTCTGGTTTCAGCTCTTACTCCTCGTGTGATCACGGTTCATTTAATGTAGTTTAAAATTAAAAAGTTAAATAAAAGCTATTTTTCTGCAGGCTGTTTTCCAAATTTTCCCAGTCCTCCCGTTGTTTCAGTGCTTGTTGCATTACGCAGCAGCCACATACGTGTGTGTGTGGGTACATCTGTTCCGGGCGGGGATGGCTGTGTCTGAACATATGTAGGAATGAAGCGCAGCTCGATATTGGCTAAATGACAGAGGCAGGAGGTGGCCACCTGCCCTTACCCAGCCCCCAGAGCAGACAGAGAGAGGAGAGGGTTAGAAACAATTACAGTCTCGCATGTACTTGTTAGAGCGAAGGAACGAGCTAAACTAATTTCAACTAATGTTTCCCCTAGGTTGGGAATTCATTGTCAGGATGGCCCTGGTGTTCGCACAGTGCAGAGTGTGAGATACAATTAACAAGCTAGCAAAATTGTCCTGATATGTTTGGTCTATATGACAAAGTTTGTTTTTTGCTTTCTAGTGAGAAACCAGGATTTGAATTTCTGTAGATACCTGAAGTAGATCCAAAGCTCATGGGTGGGGTGTCATTGTGGGGTCTGGAGGCCATGGAGCTCCAAAGGGAGAGCGCAGCACTGCCAGGCCTGTCCTGCCTGCTGTCCCCATCACTGCTGCTCTTCCAGCTCCCACTTCCTTACCATGAAATCATAGACTCATGGAATATCCTGAGCTAGAAGGGACCCACAAGGATCATCACAGTCCAATTCCATCATGAAAGGCACTGGTTGTTTACTGAGAGCAGCAGCATCATCTCATGTTCGTACATCTGTACCTAGGACGACCCAGCTATTGTTTTATGTTTAGTTTTCTTTTTAATATAAAGATTTTTTAATAGAAATATGTCCGGTGAGGGACAGACCAGAAATACCTGCTGAACACAAAGCTGTTGCTGTGATGACTATGGGTCCATGGACACAAAAACCCACATGGTGCCAAGGCTCTGCTGCTTGTCCTTCAATCCTGAGTGAAACTCACATGGGGAAATTGCTGTGGAGCAGTTTGAGGTGTGGATTTTAGCTGATTCTCTGAGTGGACACTCTCAGGGCAGGGCCATTCCCTCTGTGAGGGGCAGCTCACTCCATTCACCGTGTGCTGGGATCTGCTGGACACCCAGGGCTGTCCTTGGGGAACGGGGCAGCAGGTCCAGGCACAGGGACATCCGTCTGTCCAGGACACAATTCCGAGCTCAGACACGGTGCAGCCAGCCTTGGGGAGGACCATGAGGTGCATTAAGGCAGGATGTAAAGGCCTGGGCCCAGAGCCTGGAGGGTGCCCTCAGCCCAGCTCGTGCTGCCTGGCGCGGCAGCGGGAGCTCAGGCACGTGGGGTTTCTGTTGGCCTGGCGGCCACTGGAGCCCAAGAGCTTTTGAAAGCCCTTGAGCTGCACTGGATCTGGCTACATTTATTCTTAATCCACTGCTCAGTAAAGTACCCACTTTACTTCTAAACCTCTTAGATTTTGCTGGCCTGCGTCACAGCCTTGTAATTACTTGGACACGGGACTGTTCCTGTGGTTCTGCTGCACCCTGCCTGGGAGCAATCCCATGATGTTTCTGTCCAGCCACTTTGCTGGTTTTCTCACTATTTGCCTGGCCTAATTGCAGTGAATTCCAGCTTCAATATTAATTAATGTCTAGATCTGCTTAGGAGTCCAGAGGGACAGGACAGAAGAGCTTTAAATGCTGGAGGTAATAGGAAGTCCAGTTCTCAGGGTTCTTCCCTGCTCCTAGGGAACAAGGGACAGGACAAGAGGAAACATCCTTAAGCTGTGCCAGGGGAGGTTCAGGTTGGACATCTGGAGGAATTTCTTCACGGGAAGGATGGCCAGGCACTGGCACAGGCTGCCAGTGGTGGGAGTCCCCATCTCTGGAGGCATTTAAGAGCCGTGTGGATGTGGCCCTTGGGGACACGGGTTAGTGGTGGCCCTGGCAGTGCCGGGGGAGCAGCTGGGCTCAATGATTTTAAAGGCCTTTTCCAACCCAGAGGATTCTGTGATGTTCACAAGTGCTTGTACGGAAGGGTCAAAAAGCCAAGTAGGGTCTCCTTTAGTGCCTGTGCTCCTGAAGGACGGGCAGGGTGATTTAAGTTTTGTCATGACATGTATTCTTACAGAAAGCACCACTTGGAAACAAACTTCACAGATCCCTTGCTCCTTACCAAGAGCAAACTTGCTGCTTTTCATTAAGCTGTTTGATTGCTATCGAGCTCCTCGTGTCAGTGCCAGAGGCAGCCGGGCTTTGTGCACCGCGCTGGGTAATTGTGCCGTTTCTGTGGCCCGCTTTGGAACAATGGCTCATAAAAATCTTAAGCAGCTATCACTTTTCATGGCTAATGAACTGAGGATCTGGGAATTAGATCCAGAGCCAATTCTTGGATTAAACCTTCTGAGCCCAAAACAAGGCTGTCTTCAGGAATAAAAAACAAGCCAGGGCCGCTGCAATAGGGGAGTACAGAGTGTGACCTTCAAGATGTGAGATAAGTGACCAACATGAAGGGTACAGCAAGAACTAATCAAGGAGGAGGGATGAATACCAAAGGGCTTGTCGGAGAGTCAGTAATGCAGGCGAGGGGCAGGGGGGGATTGTTTGTTTTTAGATGTGATTTCTAAAAGGCTTTTTTAGTTTCAGAAATATTTGAAGTAAGTGTCCCTCAACATTCACATGCTGATCAGGGACAGAATGAGTTTGGTGGCCTCAGCCTGCCCCGGAGAACGGGGAGTGCGAGAAGCCCCCAGACCCGCACAAAGGAGCAAGAGCAACGGTAATCCCGGAGCGGGTGGGTGGTCTGCATTCACAGGGAGCCTTCACGGCACATTTTATCCCCCAGACCAATAATATTTAATAACTGCATCCCCAAACCCGCAATCTCCTCTACACCCTAGAAGCCAAAGCAAATATCTGTATAAAGTATAGATTTCAGCACTTCCTGAGAAATGAGAACACGAAGAACAACTGGAAGAGTTGTAAATAGCGGCTTTAACAGGAAAATTCCAGAATGTGTTCAAAGTAAATTAGCTCCTGCCATGCCTCCTTGCACCCCCCCTTCCTGTCCTCCCCCCAGCCCACTTTTATTTGCTTTGAATTTCCTTCCACTCTCTTAGTTGACAGCATTTGCACTTATTTCTGTTAGGGAACATGGCCATTTTTTTTTTATGGCAAGGTGAAAATAATTTTATTTTCATCACTTTTCCCCCACTCCTGTGATGGATTTACTTGAAAAAAAATAATGACGGGCTTCACAAACTGGCCTGACAGTTGTGATGCAGAGAGTGAGCTGGCTGAGCGGGGACAGTGAGGCATCTCTGTACCTATTATGGCAAAAATCGATAATGCTTTCTGTAAATTGCTCCTCCCAAAGGAGATGAACAAATGCAGGAGACAAGGGAAGCCATCATTCTGTATGAAAGCCCTGCACATTTGGACCAGTGCAATTATCAGGAAGGGCTTTTTTTTTCCCTTTTCTCTCCCTTTTTTTGGGGGGGTGGAAAGTGAGAAAGAGTGGGATGCGAGAAAGGAAAGACTTATTTTTCCAGAAGTGTAAATTGAAGGCAGAGACTCTGTGGCTTGTCCAAACAGATTGCTTTGGCGTGGGGCAAGAAAGGAATTAAGATAATTTTGGAAGTACTTGTACTCTTTGGATATCTTTACATTCCTGTTACACATTCAAACTTAATTTTTTCTGAGACAGCAGTTCCTTTCTGTCATCATCTGGAACCACAAGATTCTGTTAATCCTCCCCCATGTTCTGTTGCCCTGAGCAGGAACTCCACAGAACACCAAGAGCAGATTTTTCCTGTTGTAGGGGGTGGTACAAATTCAGTATCAAGTGGTATGAAAGGTAATCAGGAAGTGAGCAGAAGAGCCTGTGATGCCTTTACTTTCAGCAGGGACTGGCTGGAGTAAAGTCATTATTTGTCCAGTAAGCAAGGAATAACGGGGAATGTGAGAGGACATGCCCGTTGTGAATATCTCTTCTTGAAGACTCGAGCTGACGTGATCCAGAATGGGTGCAATGTACGCTGGGTGAGGGTTTCATGTGAGGCCTTTGGCAAGTCCTGCAGTTTCGCCAGGTCTCAGCTCTCCCATCACACAGGCGAGTTCATGGTGACGCTTTCTGTGTTAAGGTCTTCACTTCTTCAAACAGCAGCAGTTGAATGCTGATGCTGTTATTGATAGAAGCTCCTCACCCAGCAGATAGAGTGTGTTGTTGTGAGACCCTTTGTGCCACGCTCTGAAAGAGAAGCATGAAGCTCCGCTCCTCAGCAACGTGACAATAAAATATCTGAATTTGTGCTGTTCTATCACCTTTCTCGTAGCCTGACATTGCTGTTTCAATGAGAAAACAGTGAAAATACCACCGATGAATGAGAAATATATCAGAGTTGTTGTTTCTTATCAGAGTTGGAAGACAGAGAAGAGAGATCGCAGGCAGGTGCTCGAATTTCAAGTGCCCTGAAGTTCAGAAAGACTTTTCACAAAGACATATTTGGAAAGGGCATTCAGCAAGTTCAGAAAAAGCCACAGTAGGTAAAAGAGTTCAGCACCCATCACCTTGAATTAAATCAGAAGTGAAAGGAGAGGCACTGGTGGGAGATGTTCAGCCCTTCAAAACATGTCTCGGAGCTGTTGTCCCAGGAACATGGGTAAATGCTCAGGGCTGTGTTGCCAGATGTGGGCACTTATCACCAGCAGGAGTGGGGAGAGCACAGCAAAGCTCTCGCTGCGTGGGGTGCCTTGAGCTGGTGACGTCACGTCGCAGGGGTAAGCTGCTTTTCCAGTGCTGAGAGATGGACGTTGAGTGAAGATGGGTAAATAACAGGCAGAAAGGCTGGATGGAAAAGTGAAGGTTTTCAAGAGAGAAATGATTTATTCACGTGCATTTCCTAAATTTAGTTTCCTGAGTTTGTAAGTCTTGCCTTTTTATTAACTTCAGTTTCTTTGGCGAGTGTTTTGTTCATGATTTTTAGGTGTCCTTTTGGAGGCCTAATAGTTGCTTCAGAGCTGGAGGAGAATGTGGGAATGAAAGCTGACATTGTCATTCCAGCAAACGGTTTTGTTGGAGCTATTTCATGGTTTGTTAGGAGCACGGCAGCTGTTTACAGTTTGTGTCCATCTCCTGCACCCTGCAGACACGGTGCTGGTGAGAGCCTTGCTGTCCTGAGATAAGCACGGAAGGACTGATGAGCTTCTCATGTCGCATTTTCAGAACCTGAGAAACAGCTTGAGTTTCATCTTCCTAATGCCTCTGGCACAGCCCTGTGCTTGCTGGTTGGGAGATGTGGTGGATCGGGTTTCTGCTTTGACAGTGGAAAGCCATGAGGAAAATGCCCGAGTGGGTTTGGCAGGGGAAGGCAGTCGCTGTGAAGGGACATGTTCTGTTGTTCCCACTGTTTGGAGGTCGAGGAATTGTGGTGGAGCAGGGAGTGAGGCCACTCCTCTTTAAGCCAGTGTTCTGTCTCCCTCTCATGGAAGGGAAAAGCACGGCTTTGCTGTTTATCTGAGCACAGGAACAGAACAAGCAAAAATGATTTGCTAAAATCAATAATTCTCATGTCATCTTAATGCATCTAAAATATTTAAAGGAAATATGTTTAAAAGCTATTATTACGGTTTACATCTACTGCAAGTTTTAAATAATGAATTTGAGAAAGGCTTCTGAAAAATAAGGGTGGTTCTCATAACCAGGAGGCGAGTCTGGGAACGCAGCGGGCTGCGGGTCAGGAAAGGGCAAGTGGAAAGGTGACATCCATCACCCCGCTGCCAGCGGCGGGGTGTTGGTGATCTGCCTCCACCAGCAGTAGTTATTCTTCGGAAGGGAAAGCCTTCTAAACAAGGCTGTGAATTGGTTTTCATGCTCGCATTGACAGATTGGGAAAGCAGTTTGTTCTACCAAATTTAACAATGATATATCATTATCACAACTTTGGGGGAAATCTATAAAATCAATAAGTTTGTAGCCTGAACAGGATTTGTATCGCTTGCTTGCTGTGCTGGTGTCAAAGCGTGAGCATATGGATTGAGTCACAGCCTGAGATCAATGGAATTTGTGGACAGTAAGCTCAATAACAAGCCCTTCTGAAAAGAAATAGATGTAAAAAGCAAATTTACTAGAGTATAAAAAAAAAGCTAATATCTTTTCCGCGTTGGCTGCAAAGTGCTGTTTGGCTGCCGTTGGCTGCTGGTACTTTGAAAGCTGTCTGGGGTATGTGCTCGCAATGCTGAGCGCTGCTCCCAGCTTCCATGCGTCGCATGTACAGTTGGATGCTTCTGTTTGTAGGGCTTGTATTAGGAAACTCGCCAAGAATAGGAGGAGGGGGGAAAAATAGCCCTTTATATTGTAAACTGAATAAAGAATAAAAACAGTCAGTGTGTCTGCTGGGGAAAGACCATGGTGGCTTTATTTACTTTGTACTGGCAGGGCTTGCTAATGGAGAAAAATAAAAAGGCATAATTAAATAGTTTAATGAATTCGCAGCTCTTTTGTTTGAGTGGGGCTGGGAATGCATGTTCCAGAGGGCCTCACAAAGAGCTCGGCTGGTAGTGAGTTAAAAGTAGGAAATCAGTCCTTTGAAGGCATTTTTATACTTCATTATCCCAGCATGTAAAATGACTTGTACTAAACGATTGAGGATTTTTTTTTTCACTCTCTCTCTTTCTCTCTTCTTTCTCTAAACAAAGGAGAGCATCAGGGCGGCAGGAGCATAATTCCCCTCAGTGTCCTAGAGCCAATAGATCAGCTTGTCAGCAAATTGGTGGGCCTGTACTTATGTTTCAGTAAAATATAGGGCTCTGGGAAACTGTAGTGAACAACGAAACCACAAGCCAACCACCACAGAAACACACACGCTCTAAGAGATCCTGGGGGAACGGCGATGATAACACCTCCCTTTTCACCTCAGTACTTTGCAGTAGGCAGATACTTTTAAAGATTTTTTTTTTTTGTGTATATGTGCAGTAAAAAGAATAATGTTACATTTTTTCCCCCAGGTTTTTTATTTCTTTGTTGTTGTGGATGAGTAAAGTGGGATCAGTGAAGGTGGATTTCCTTCCTCACAGTGTGCCAAGTGGTACTAGGAGGGTTTTAATGAAAGGAGTAGCATTTCTGGGTCCTGCCCTGCCAGTGTGTGCTCACTGGGTGGCCCTGGAGGTGGAAGGGTGCCTGTGCTGCAGAGCCGGGCACAGGGACTGCTCTGGCCCTACGTCCCTGTCCCTGCTGTTCCACATCAGCCTTGGACTCTGGCTTTTCAGGGGCTGCTCTTTAGTCCCCACATCTGCAGCATCCCTGGATTATCCTGCCCTGGGCGTGTGGCAGTGTGGACGCCCCATCTCCGCTGCCCTGCTCTGGGAGTCAGCTTGGCGTGGCCGTTCCTCGTTGTTGCACTGGCGTGAACGGCGCGGTCACGCTGCTCTGCAGGGAGACCCCAGCGTCCTCCTGGGGCTCAGCCTTAAGAATTCCTTTCACTAAAACAGAGAGTGTGTTGCAGTGCTGAGTAGGAATACGGGCAATTGCTGTTGACCAAGGTGGCAGTGGGAAACCAGACTGTATTGAATTGAGGGCTGGATCCAAGCGCTCTGCTGTGCACCAGAGGGGCCTCGAGCAGACCCTGCCTGACTCACGCGCTTGTGGATCACAGACTTGTCTGTCTCTTGGTGTCTTACAGAAGCTGAGGTGGCACTTCAGGACACGGTTTAGCAGTGGCCTTGGCAGTGCTGCATTAATGGTTGGACTTGAGGGGCTTAGAAGCCTTTTCCAACCTAAACAATCCCAGAATACTGTGATTAGTCGTTGTGGCCATTTGGGGTATGGACAGCACAAGGAGGTTGTTCCACGCAGTGGAAGGGAAGGCCTGGGAGAAGAAGGACCTTTGCCAACAAGTGAAGGCTTTGTCCCTGCCATCCTCGGGCAAAGCCAGTGGCTCTGATGTCACCTGGCTGCTGGGGCTGGTCACACTGTGCATGTGAGAACCAGCTGCAAGCAGCAGGGAGCTTCCCTCCAGGACCTCACCTGGCCCATGGATGGGCATTTACAAAGCATTCCCTGGATTTTACAGCTCGAGTTTGCTTATAAACAACACTAACTGTTTGTTTCTTGTTAAAATTTACCTCATAAACAAATTTTACTGCCTTAGTTGCAGGCAGTAATTGTTTAATCCCGACTTTCTCGTACCCATAACACAGTGACTGTAAAGCTGTGCTTGGCACTTTATGGAATTTCTTGGTGCTCTCTCCAGCCACGTGCTGCTCCCAGGGACATTTTGTGCCTGGGAGGGGACTGTGACCCTCCCTGCCGAGGAGGCTCTTACTGGGAATGGATCAAACCAACTGCAGTGCTTTGCTCTGGCTGGGAAGCATTAAAACAGAGAAAATCCCAAAAGAAGTCCGAAAGTCCAAAACAAAAGCAGGCTCCTGTTTCTGAAGTTTAACTTCCTGATGTACCACTCAGGCTGTTCGCAATTTACAACCCGTGGCACTCTCTCGTCCTTCTTGCTGAGTAGCAGGGAAATGCCGTGGAAGTGACTGCTTATATTGATTAGCGAGACAAGAGAGAGTTAGAGACCCTCAGCACTGCCACTTACAGTGGGCAGGAAACCCAAATTGACCAGTAATAAAGCGTTGGAGGTTGTTGCAGGCGGCTCCTGGGGAAACGGCCTTCTCCGAGTGGGGATGCTGGGGGTGGAGAGCTGTCAATTAGCCGTGTTTGATGAGGACCAAGTAAACGTGCTCCTAGAGCAGCCTATGGAGTGGGGGAGAAAGTGTGCTAGGGCTGGGCTCCCTTTGCAAAAGTATTTTAGCAAAGTTGGAGGAATGGATGTTCTCGGAGCCATGAATAAGCACTGCCATCAGCAATGCAAGCTTTTTCTCTTTGTTGTGGCCTCCAGTTACAGACAGGAGAAAAGGGACAATATTGTTAGTCCCCCATATAACAATAGTGTAAAAAAACTTAAATGCTTCCTGCTGTGTAGAGTGAGTGTGTCAAAGCAAGGCAGCAAGCTGAGCCAAAACTGCTTGGGCCACCACAGGCAAAAGGGCAGCAAGTTTTGAGTTTAGTGGGCAGTTAAAAGTAAGAATAATCAGTGACAGCGGAAGTCTTGGACACCTAATGTGACAATTGTTGGGAATTTTTCAGACCTGGAACCTGAATAATTACATAAATGGAATCTTTTTATCAAGTGCAAACGATCCTAGCGCAGAGGATGGATGCCACCTTGCAGACTGACATGAATGAGTATAAAAATACAGCAGAGCACATTGTGATAAAAGCAGAGAGGCCAAATCATCAAATAGGAAGCAAGATGTATCAAAATAGCAAAAATAACAATGATAAGAACGTGAGGAATGGGAAAATAAAGAAAAGTGTAGGATCACCATTCAGTGGAGAGCAAAGACAATTTTGAGACAGCCAAAAGTTTCTGTATCCTTCTCTCCTGAAGGTGGCCCATAGGACAGCAGTTACCATAATTACTGCCCCTGCCAAAGGGGTGAGATCTGAGTCCTGAAAAGAGAAGAAACAGCTTGAAGTGTCCAAGAGAGCTGCTGTCAGAACTGTTGGTTTCCAAACTCATTAAAAGAACACGTCGGGCTAAAATAAACTGAGAGCTAGAGGTGGCTGGTTTTGAAGACCTGTGCAGGGAAGGCGAACTCCTGGAAGACAGTTCAGTGTCCTGACTGCAGGTAGGAGTTCCAGACCAGTCAGGTGACCTCCAGTTCCTGCAGAAAGCCCGGAAAAAGCAACTGAACTCTTTGTGAGCCCTTGGAAGGTGACAAGAGAATGAATAACAAACACAGACTTGCCAGAAAAAATATTGTCTGAGCAACACAACTTGTACGGCAGCGTCACAGGTGTGGGCAGAGAAGGAGCAATTGCTGTTGGAGATCTCCAGTTTAGGGGGGGTTTGACACTCCTCACACGACTTTAGTTATGAGCAAAGTGAGGAAATTTGGTTGAGATGAGTGTAGGTGTACAGTGGGCTGAAGAATCGTTTTTAGGGCAAATGTATCACTGTCAGAATGCAAGGAGGTGTAAACTGAGGTTTGGCAGGGGTCTGCCCTGAGCCTGGGTCGCCGCAGTGTTTGCTTTAATGAGCTGAATTACAGAGTAAAAATTACATTTACTGAGCTTTCAGACAACAGGAGGCTGAGCTAGTGAGCACATTCAGTGAGAGCAGCACAACTCAGAGCAATCTGACAGGTGGGAGTCATGGCTTGGCAAAACCAGAATTAAATTCTGTAGGGACAACTACAAGATCTTAGGGAAAGTTTGTGATGTGCACAAAAAATGTAACGTGTTCATAGCAGTGGTTTCTTGGCCAGCTGCCCGGGTGGTGGCTTCAAACCTTTTGATATCCTTCTGCTTTGAGAACTGAAATTATTTTCTACCTGTGTCCCTCCAGTCTGGTTTGTTTGTTCATTTAGGAGTAAAGTCTGACATCTTGCATGAATCCCCCTAGGATCCTTGAGTCCGTGTGTTGCATGAGGCCATTCAGTCAGAGGCAGTCAACGGCACTTCCTTACTTATTATTAATTTGTTGCAGGCAAAATCCCCCCTCTGTTTTTATGGTGTTTGTGGTACTGTGGACGCTCCCTGTTTTCCCCTTCACTGCCCCCCAAAAGCTCACTTCAGCAGTATGAAGTGAACCATGCTTGGAGTGGTATTAAGTAATATTCCTTATTACAAAAAGCACAGGGCTCCCTTTAATGAGAGCTTTACTGCTCCCAGCTCGTGTCCCTGTCTGGGGAGCCCCTTTCCTTTGTCCGTAATGAGCACCTCCTCATTTGCACTGGCCCTGGATTTACGGAGGGACAGGAAAAAAACCACTTCAATTTATTATGTCTTAAATGAACTGCTCCCAAAGCAAAACCAAAGAGAGCAGTAAACTGGTGCCTCTGCATTAGATAGTTTGATTTTTATGGAGCTGTATCGTGGAGTTCTGCCTCACCCAAGCCGGGTGAGCACAGGCTATAATTACCTCTTGTGAACCCCATTTTCTGATAACCTCCCTGGCCTCTCCCTCTTCAGGATGTTGAATCTGTCAGTTAGGGGATTTTATTTGTTCTCACTGACGGAGCTGGATATGGTAAGAAGCAATGAAGCTCATTTGATATCTCATTTACCTGAAAAAAGTGGGGCTCACTCCCTGAATTTGAAACAGGAAAAACATTCCAGTTTTGTGAATTTTGCTCTACAATACTTGAGGAATTCTTTCTGTTAATTCTCTCTCCTTACGCTCGTCCTCACCTTTTCCTGCTCCAGCTGCACTCAGTTCCCCTCTCGGCAGATACTCCTGCATCCCCTAAGAGTTGACTTGAAAGAAAACAGGTTTTAATTGATGAATCCCAATTTTAGACAAAAGGGCTTTAAGGTCAAAGTCTTCCATGTAGAGGGAACAGCCAGGCAGTAGCAGCTGTGTTCCTGGGCTGAGATTAAATCCGCGTCTCTTGTGCAAGATGAACTGACATAACCGTGTTACTCCTTGCTTTTCTGACTTGGGGGAAAATGTACTAAACCCTTCAAGTTTTATTATAATTGAACTTCCTTACAGGAGTGTTTTGGATAAACATAACTGTGCCTTTGATGCGATCAATTTAAAATAAAATTTGAGGTCTAAGAAGACGGTTTCGTGATGGTGGGTTTTGCTCGTTCGATTTGGTTTTGTTTTGACTTTGGCTCACCTTATTCCTCACCTTGTATTCCTAAATGTGGAGCCACCTAAACCGTATTTTTCAGCTGGATAGCAGCAGTGCAGGATTTTCTGTCTAACCTATGGCAAAAAGCAGAGATCGATAATAAATGGTCTGGTGCCTTCCTGCTTTTGCCGTGTGTGAGCGTTTTCTCTGTAGTTCAAGGGTTATAGAAATTATAGTTGACAAATCTCAGCTACAAATAATATTTCTAGCATTTTGCATAAAGTCTTAAAACCTTTTTATTTATTTCCTTTCTTGCAAGAGTCAAATAAGAGGCTTTTACATATCGAGGAAAGGTTTTTTAGACTTAAACTTCAGAATATTTTCAATATCTGCAACATTATCTTTTGAATAATAATTACCTCTTATATTAAATTATAAGACAGCAGGATTCAGGATTAGATCTCTGCATATTATTCTAGTGAAGGAAATTATGACAGGGGTCATTTTTTAGAATTATGTAGGAGGGTAAAAGGTCCCAGGCAGCATTAGAAGGGAAGGCGTTTATAATTAAATTGTAATTTAGGCCTATGATTTATAGTTTTCTCAATGAAAAATTTGGTGCTGTAGAGAGATCCTAGGAGGAACTTTAGTGAGATACAACTTAATGAAATAATAAAAAGAAAAATGATTCTGGAATAGACTGTATTGCAGTGGTCCCCATCAGGATGCTGCCGTGGAGCTGCTGTGCTGTCACTGTTTCCCTTTTCCAGGGGTATTTTCCAGGCAGTAAAGTTTGTTTAGGCTGAAACGTGGCATGGAAGGTTTCAGATTGAGGCAATTTTCACAATAGATACCTTTTTAACTCATTTAGCTCATTAAAACTTGGGAAGGTGTTCTAAACCGTACAGGTTGTCAGTTCAGGACAAACCGCTGCTTCTTTTTGTTGTTGTTAGTCACGAGCTGCAAGGAAACCGTGAGCCTTGTTCTGCTTCGTAATTTGTGAAGTCATTAGAGTGTGGATGCTGAAAATCTGCTCTGAAATAGCACCCACTTACCTAGAAACAGCTCATTTCTGCTTCACGTGCAGAGGGGGTTGGAGTTGCAGTATTACTCTGCAGAGCAGACAGCCGCTGGAATTAAAGAAAGAGCGTTTTTATAGTTATTTTTATTAATTAACGGGCTAAACTCCTCCCGACCATGATGAAGAACTATTCTACTGGCAGGAAACCATTAATACAGAAAGGTTAAATGGTTTGCCAAAGGTAATTGAGGCAGTCAGTGACTGATCTGACACCAGGAGCCATCTCTGACCCGATCTCTCCTGGCAGTAAAACTCTGCTGGACTGGTGGTGCTGAGTGGTGGCCAACAGCTCTGGCTTGGGTTAAACCACATTTAAGCTAGGAAGGACTAATTTACATTAAAAATTACTTTAAGAAAGGGATGTAGGCTCAGACATTGTCTTTTAAACACCATTTTCTTGTGCAAACTCAGCAGCTGTTCCTACAAATGGTAGGAACAGGCTGGCTCAGGCTATAAAAATATCCTTTCCTTTTTTTTTTTTT
>VZRN01003673.1:371177-385775 GCA_013397935.1 Dasyornis broadbenti
TTTTTGCTGCAATTGCTTGAATTTTGTGTACAGTTGTAGAAAGTCAACAGGTAAGTTTAGAGCGTGGATTTCAAGATCAGCTTCTGGACTTTATTACAACCAGAATAAGGCACTGTACCAAGCCTTTCGGTACTTGAGTTTTTTTCTGTAACTTTGAATGCAAATAAGAACCTGATTGAAATAAATGTACTTATAGGCACCCTCTGAAATAAATGAAATTGCTGAAATTGTGTCTGGGCAAAGCGTGACATTTTCCATGTCACAGAAAGATGGAAGGAGGATGTGACTTAAAAATACCAGATATGGAACTTCAGAAGAGGGAAGAACAGGAAGATCCTGAACCAGCGAAATTCTCTCATCTTCCTTGTGGGAGGGTTACGGGGAACTCGGGAGCTCGCTGCAGCTCCAGCAGGGCCGGGCAGGGCACGGTGGGCTCGCCCGGGGGCTGAAGGGAGAGCAGTGCTGACACGGGGAGCACCGGCCTTTCTAATGGCGCACACTGCTGGTATTTTAAACGTTCACTTGGAAATGACCGCGGTACCTGGTTATTGAACTTGTGCGCAGAGTCCTCCCAAGTATCCGAATTTAATGAAATAGCGATCAGCTTTTGAAAAGCTGTGTGTTCCCATAATGAACATATAGGAATGTTAACATATAATGTTATGTCTTAGGAAAAAATCTCAATAGCACAGATTGTTCTGTGGCTTCTGGGTAAATAATAGATACTTTAGAATTTATCTAAATAAAGAAGTTGCTTCACGGGCTGTAGGATTTTCAGAGGGATATTTTGTTTTTTATTGTGTCAAATTAAAAATAAAATCCGGGGTAGTTTTTTATTTTCTGTTTTCCAAGCTAACCTGAAAAGGAAAGGTTAAGACTGATACTTGGGAAAAAAAGGATATTTCACCCTAAAGAAGAAAACATTTTCCTGCTATTTGCAGAAAATGATTCTTTTCCTGTAGTTTTGTGAGCGGTGCTTGCGGTAATTGTTGATTACGGAAACATTTGTTTGCGATGTCGGTTTTTAAGCCCCGGGCTGCTCTCGGTGGTGGTGCCGTGTTCGGCTCCTTTGTGTGGGGCGCGGGGTGCGGGAGCGGCGCCTTTGTTCGCCGAGGAAATGCCTTTGACACCGCGAGCAGCCCCGGAGCCGCGGTAGCGACTGCGGGCGCCTTCGGCCTCGGCACGGGCATTCCCCGGGCTCCCGTGCCGGGCTCCCGTGCCGGGCTCCCGTGCCGGGCTCCCGTGCCGGGCTCCCGTGCCGGGCTCCCGTGCCGGGCTCCCGTGCCGGGCTCCTGCCCCGAGCTCCTGTCCCGGGCTCCTCCGCCGGCAGCTGCCGCCCCTCGCTGCAGCGTGTGCAGCTTCCGCGGGGGAACGGCTTCCCACTGCCAGAGGGCAGGGATAGATGGGATACTGGGAAGGAATTATTCCCTGGCACAGGGTGCCCAGAGCAGCTGTGGCTGCCCCTGGATCCCTGGCAGTGTCCAAGGCCAGGTTGGACAGGGCTTGGAGCAGCCTGGGACAGTGCAAGGTGTCCCTGCCCATGGCAGGGGGTGGCACTGGGTGAGCTTTAAGGTCTTTTCCAACCCAAACCATTCCCTGTGACTGAATTTTGGCTCCTTTGGCTCCCGCCACCACATGTGGCCATTCTGCTGCCGCTTTCCTGCTGCTGTTCTCGCCTGAGCTCGGAGGGAAGCCCAGCCTGGCGCTCTCAGAGCCCGCCGAGGTTCGGTGGCGCAGGGGACAAGGCACCCCAGAGGAGCAGGCGGGGGACGCCAATGGCTCCCGCTGCGAGCGGTGTCTGGGAGCTGTGGCAAGGCTGTGCCTCCATCCCGCAGCTGCCCTGCTCCTCCTGGGGAGCGTGGGGCCTGCCAGGGCCAAAGACTTCCCCTGGCGTGGGCAGGGAGAGAGCCATGGCGTGGTTTGGGTTAGGGAGGGAGGAGCTCCTGAGTGTGAGTGCGAGAAGCTGGGGTTAGGACCGCGCTGAGGAAGAGGAGCGTGGGCTCCGTGGGTGAAGCATGGAAATGCCCCTTCAAACACCAGGGTTGTTCCTGCCTCTGCCACTGGCACTGGCACGGACTGGGCCAGTCCCTGGCCCTGGTGTGGAGCTGTGCCCACTCCGCTGGCTGGGCACGGCCTCACGACGGTGCTGGAAAATCACCTCAGTGAAAACGGGTTAGGAAGGTATTGAATGCTGTGAAATGCTGTGCTTCAGAGAAAAAAATCAAGTCTAAGGTGGCTTAGACTGGATACCCAAAATTAATAGACATATTTGACCTTAATCTGTCTTCCTGGACAAGTTTAATTATGGCAATTTCTTAACTTCAGCTCAGGCTCTTGTTTTAGAAATGTTAGTGTTCTCTGAATGTGTGGGGGTTTGTATTTAATATCACTGTGTTTTCTAAGGAAAGGCAGAAATCTGAAAAAATTGACTGGACTGGAATCACCCAGGACTTTAGAGATGCCCGTGATTAATTTCTCTTTCTAAATAAATTAATGTTTCTGAGATGAGCTCGAATTGGGCATGAGGAGGAAGAAATTAGAAATACTGTTTTAGAGCAAAATTTAAAAGGGAATTTATTTTGGAATGATTTTATTCCCTTTGTGATCACAGCCTGTCCTGGCAGGAATCTTTCAATGTAAACCATTTGGCATGAGCTGATGATTCAAACCTGATGATGTACGTGTTGATTTACACCAACTGGAGTCACAGCACTTTCTTTAGCCTTTATTTTTCTGTCTTATGTAACTTAAACAAAGATGTAAAAGTTGTGATATCGCTGTGTAATTTGAAATATAAATATTTGAAAATGCAAAATGTGCAGCCACACAGTTGTGCGTGTGTAGTGCTCGTACATCCCGAGATGCACCGTTAGGAGAAGCAGTTCCGTGGTTACTGGAGCTTTTTGGCCTCTGTGCCTCAGTCACTGGGATCCACAAAATTGTACAGAACTAATGACTGCTAGGAATGGAGGTTTTGGGTCAACTCTGGTTCTTCTTAGTTGTGGTATAAAAATGCATTTCTGATTTTCTGGAAGTTTCAAAAGAGATATTTCATCTCTTACACGATAGATATGATTTTGCCATGTTTTACTCTTCCTCTGTTTACAAGAAAAAGCTGAAAATGTAACATTTTAGACATGAGCAGCCATTTTGCATCTCTATTTTCATAAATTTGACGTTTTGTGTGAAATAATTTCAAGTTTTCTATGAGAATTGGAAGAAACCACCAGTGCCTTAGATTGAAGCCTCTACGAAAGCAGTTTTGAGCTGTGCTGATGGCATAGAAAAACTCCTGGGTTACATAAATAAAAAAACCTAAACTGTTTTCCTCTTTCTTTCCATAGGGCAGGGATTCTAACAGAGCAGAAGGACTCATTGCTTGAGTGCACTTACTTTAGTTCCACATCTTGCCCAACTCCAGGAGCTTGAACTTGTCATTATCAGCCCCAGAAGGTCAATGCATTACCCAGGGTAGCGGCTCTTTCATGTGGCCTTTCTGAGGAGGGAAAAACCAGCTTTTAATCTTGGCTTTTATAAAACACTGTGTGTACTGGATACATCCTAACTTGTCATTTCCTTGTGTGTTTTAGTGCTGGGGGAGATCTGGAGATGCTTTGTGATGCCACACAGACACACGCGTCCGCAAAAGGCCTAATCTGAAGTGAATCTTCTATAAATAATAAACAACAAATAGGCTCCTTTTAGTTATATTAGCCCCAAAATAGGTCATGTACATTTGTTTTAAATGCAAACTTAACAATAAAGTAAATTCCCTAGGTGAAGAATTTGATGTGTTTGTGCAAATTTTCTGGACATAGTACAAAAAAAAGCCAACACCTATATTTTACCATTTAAAATATTTATACGTTGTCTCTTAAAGTCCTGTGTTTGAAATACTGTTTATAATAAACTCTCTAGGAGAGAACCAATAGTCACAAACTTGCCATTTGTTACTTAAACACAAAGTAATCTTTAACTTTTTAAACACAAACTTAGTGTTTCCCATTGCTACCAGAAAAGCTGTTGCCTTTGTCAGCTTCCTGCCTCCAAATGCTCTGATTTTTCACCTCATGGTCCAAATGGCCTTGGGGTTCCATGGGCTTCTCGAGGACGGGGATGAAGGAGAGCAAGCCTCATGTCACCAGGCTTTGGCTCTGGGCCTCCACTGGAAATATTCACATGGTTTTCAAATGAAAAAAGGCTGCAAAGGCTGCCTGGGCCATTCTGTTAGTGTTCCCTCAAATATAAACCCCAATATGTTAAATTCTATGCTCGCTGATAAAGGAAGGAATATCTGAGAAACAGGCAATTTACTGCGGTTGGAGTTAAAGCGGCTATGACACCCATGGTAATTTTCATACTATTTCTGCCTAATTCAGCTGTGTTTGGGTTTTAATTGGCATCTTTAAGTGCTTTGATAATAGAAATAATCGATATAAGCTGCCTCACAGTGGAAGTAGGCAAAGGTAAAATGCTAAAAATGGTAGTGCCCCATTTTCCAGCTCGTGTTGTTCCATGGAGTGAGGCAGGATCTGAAGTTGTGGTGTCAGCCATTGTAAGACACACAATTTCTCCGTCCCTATTCATTTTCATCCTGGAGATGCATTGTAAAAGTGTAAATCCATCACTAGATAATTTTCAGTTCCATTATTTACCAAAATGAATAGTTAAGCAAGCCATTGTTATTAGGGGGATGCTATTGTTGTTTCGCAGAGATAGGGCCTGCCAAGGGCTTGAGTGATGTGCACTTGAGTGTTCTTTCAAGATCCTTGTACCTGTTTCATTTGGGAGGAGTTTCACTCATGTAAAATCAAACAGAAACAATTTTAGTAGCCTCTGAAAAGACAAGAAGGGAAAATGGATATTAATGAACTATTTAATATTCTGCTATGGCAGAGATGCAGTGATTTTGCTGTTGACACTTTTGCATGGAATTAAAGAGATCTGGTGGTTGTTTTACTCGTCTGTCTTTGTTCCTGAAAGACTTTTCAGTGTCATCAGATTTGGTTTTGTAACCTGAGAGAGATTTTACAGACACTCAGACAAGAAAAAAAAGCACTTCTTTTTCAAGAAATTCATTGGTATTCAGAACATGGCCCTTTGATGAATTAGAAATTTTGGCTAAAGCTTTAATGAGATTTTTATTTCCTGAACTTACGTTGGAAAACGTGTGAGCTGCATGATTCACAATTCTGAATAAGGGTGGGCTCGGTTCTTCTGTTCAGGAATATTTCTGGCTTGTTGGTTATTGCTCAATATTGTATTGATTGGCGAGTTGAGAAGTTCACAACGAAGGTGGAACAGTTTAGAGCTCTGGATCTTTGCTCTGTGACGCCAAACGGGCGGGGAGCCTCTGGCTCGTGGGTGCAGGAGAAGCCCGTGGGAGCCGTCAGAGGAGTCTGCGGCAGCGCCTGGCTCGTGCTGGCTGTCTCGCCTCTTCCCCCCCAGCACGGGGCAGGGGCTGGAAGGTCCTGAGGGTCCCAGCCTGGGGTCACCGGCCCGGGCCTGCCTTGTGCTTTGCAGATCCTGAGCTGTGAGCACAGACGGGCAGGCTCACGTTGTGGCTGCGTAAATGGAACTCGATAACCATTGGTGTTTACTTCTTGGTTAGTAGAATCTTCCATTGTGTGGGTGGCTGTTGGGGACAAGTAATTTGGGAAGCTTTCCAGAATCTGTCATTGAGTGGTCTTAGGTTTTATAACATTCCTTGTGTTCCTGTGCTGTGCTACGCACAAAAATTCTCCTGACTCAAGAACATTTGAGTGATGTGACTTACCACATTTTGAGACTCACATGTGTTTCAGCATGTTAAAAATATTAGGAATATTCAAGTTATCATTGTACCTTGTCCTTTAATTGACTTAATATCAAAGTTTTTTTCCCAGCGCTTACAGGAAGGTTTTGGTGTTGACTGAAAAGGAGGATCTGTCAGTATTTAGGCTTAGCTGTTATGGAATATTTTCTGTTAATCACATGGACAAGAAGAAATTCTGTTGTTCACATCCAACCCTAGCTAAATGTGTGTTTTCCATTTCTTTGTGCCAGCTACTTTGTGGATTTATCCTGAACAAGAAGTGGAATTACTGAATTAATGCCCAGGCAGTGGGTGTCCTGTGTTAGATGCTACAGTCCAGAAGTCCTTCATCAATGGTGAGTAAACCTCTAGCTTTGGATTTCCATACTGAATTTTTGGCTTTATTTCAATGAGTTTTAGGTCAAAGCTGTCTGCTTTTCAGCTCTCAGTCTGGAGATGTGTGAATTGTGGTCACAGTGTGAGTTGAAGTCTTTGCATGTAGGTTATGGAGTTCTGTGTGTTCAGAACTTATCTCTGTATTTGAGCATTGAAGGCCTATTCCAGAAATAATAAATGTGGCAATAATTGTGATCTTTATAATTTTATCTGGGGCAGCTGCAGCAGTCAGTGATCTGTCTGTGTGAATGGCTCCAGAATACAAAGGTCTGAACAAGTGGTTTTGGGAGAAGAAGGTTTTGGCCACACTCTTACACTGTCCTGGGAGAGGAATTTCTGAAAGTGTGATATAAATGCAAATCTGTGTTTAAAAACACCGAAATGCCTGTGTGCTAATGCTGGCTTTTGCTGTGGTGTGTTGGGGTACGTTTGCGGATGACGTAGCCAGTGTAATTTTATTTTGATGTATTCAAATACAAGATGTGATATTATTTGAGAGTGTAGGATCTTTTTCTTCGTTATCCAGTGCTAAGTGTTGCTTTGCTTCTCTGTCGTTAGTGTTACAGTAACGTACTTGCGTGTCCAATTTTGGCCAAAATAACCTGAATTGGAGGGGGGTGGGAAAGAAGAAGGTGCTTGTAGACAGGTTTGTGGAATCAGTGCAGCAAGTTTTAAATGATGTATGAAATGAAAAATTCCTGTCTGATGCACAGGGCGAGCAGAGCCATTGATGTCTGTGAAATCGCTGCTGCGAGAAGCTGCTCCAGAGACTCACGGGGTGGTTTGGGTTGGGAGGGACCTTAAAAATCATCTCCTTCCACCCCCTGCCATGGGCAGGAACACCTTCCCCTAGACCATGTTGTTCAAGTTCTTCTAATACTATTTCAGAAATGCCAACTTTTAATTTTTTATAAAACTCTTCTGCTCTTGAAAGATGGAATTCTTTTACAGCAGCAAAATTAATTAGAAAAATCTTTCAAGGTGCTGCATCAATAAATACCCTAAGGCAGTTTTCTAGGTTTGTGTGGGTTTTTGAGCCTGAGCAGCACTACTTTACAGAATGCCATGTGGGTGTGAGGGTGGTGCTGAGGATGCTTTGAACTGTCCTAAAATGAGAATTTTAAAAGCTGAATGATGGGATTCCAGATCAGGAGTCCAGCGGTTTGTTTGAGAGGTAGAGTGGGTTTGGGAGAGCGATCCCCCTGGCAAAGCAGGAGTGCAGGGTTTGGGGCGAGGGATGGATTTGCATGGGTGGTACAGAGCAGGAGCTGCGCCGCAGCGGCAGAGACAGAACATTCTCTGTTTCCAGCTGAGTCACCCCAGCTGCCCTCCTGCCCTTCATGATGGGGCTCCTGTGGGGAATACAAGATGGTTGCAGTTACAACAGACACACAAGGATCCCAGGTAACATTATCCTGGTTAAGTCAAACATCTGTATTTCCTAGCACTCGAGTTCGATACATCTGGGCCAGTGTGAAAATGCAGTTTTGAGGGTTTGTTTAAGGAACGTGTGCACAGGTGAATGCATACGCTTTTGCATTTTAGTTTTGTAGATGTTCTAGAAGTGACCTTTCAGCACTCTTTCTGTGTAGTCCTTGCATATTTAAGTGTCCAAGTCTCTTATCATAGAATTTTGTTGTGTTTTTAAATTGCTGGTGGCCAGGATTTTTTACATTATTATTGAAAACAATACTGGAAGAGAAATAGTTTTTATATTGTGCCATCAGGTTCTTTAGAAAGGAGAACAGTGTCTGAAGAAATTGAGAAGACTTTCATAAATCCTGCTTTGTTGGGGTTTTTTTTGGAATTTTTGCCATTTTCACGCTGTATTTCTGCTCTCTAAAAGCACGGACTTCCTTCCTGCTCTGCTGTTTTGCTGTGCTGATGCAAGCAAGCTTTTCAGGGGTTAGAAAGAAAAAAGATGATAAGAGAACAGCATACAGATGGCTTTTAAAGCCAGCAGCTGATTTGTTTGTTGTCATGATGGTCAGTATTGCCCTTTCCTTAGCTCCTCAGTATTGTTTCCTTCATTCAATATCTGGGGCTTCTGAATTGCCTGGCTGATCCATCAGTTGAATTTCCCAGCTGGTGAGCTGTCCTGTCAGAGCAGAAGTGCCAAACCAATGAAGTGATGAGGAAACCCCTCAATTCCCTCGTGCTGCTCGTGCTCCCACACCGGCCCAGCTCCTCATGGCCTCCCTTCCCCAGGTGTCCCAGGCCGGGCTCCCGCTCTGCGCTCCAGCTATCGCAGCTGTGCTTGGCCGGGCCGTGCCACTGGCAGCTGCTTCCAGCCCCGGCTCGTCTGTGCAGCCTGCTTGGCCTGCGGAGAGCTCGTGGAAGCGGCCGCTGCTCCTGGGTTAGGGATGGCGAGCAGGAGCTGCTCCTTGCCGCTCACGGCTCCTTCCATCTCTGCGGCTCTTGCCGCTCTCTCTCTGGTGCAGCGGTTGGCAGCTCCTGTTGTGGTGACGCTCTTCTCCTCGGTCCTGCCTCTTCCCAAACTCCTGCAGTCACAGCTGGGAGCAGTTCCTGCACCCAGAGCCCTGCAGGAGGCCCTCGCAGGAGCTGCAAGCCGCGGTAGTGACCTCAGCTTCCCAGCAAAGCCGGCTCTGGTTGTCCAGGGAGAGAAAACCAGAAAGGCTGCAAGGCAGCCAGAGAACACTTCTGTTCATCCCTTGTTCTCTTTTCTTCGAGTTGTCTTGAGTCACAGTACTGAATGGCGTTCTATCTTGGTCTCACTCTTTGTTTTAAAATATTTTGAAACCTGGGGAGGGAAATCACTCTTTTAAAAGTATTGATCATTGTTTCAAGTATTTGTTGATGTGCTAAAACACATTTAGTTCTTCTGAGGAAACTGCTCTTTATTGCAGATCATAGACGTCTTCTGGCCTTGACGTTGAAAATGAAGGTGTTACCTTTAAGATCATTTACTGTAGATAATATTTTTTATGTGTTATTACAGATACTAATTAGACTCTGCTTTACTGGAAATAGAGGGGTGTGGAATGCATATACTGTGGAAAAAAAGGAAATAAGTACTTGAGTGATATTTGCAGGGCAGTTACGTTGTAGACTACGATAAAACAAGAAGCAATAGCACGAATAAACTGGGTAGTCAAGTATTTTTTTAGTGAAATTGTTTGACACAGAAAAGGACGCTGCGTGATTACTGCAACGCATTTAAGACTGAATCTAAACTGGTTTTGACCAAATTTGGGTATGGATCTCAGCCTCTGAAAAATACACCTGCACAAAGGTGCTGCATCCCGCGCCTTCCGGAGTCCTGCAGAGCAGCCGGCGCTGTCAACCCGTGGGAAACGCTTTTTGCAGCAGATTGTTTGTAAGAAGTGTTGTGCAATAAAAGAGTGTTTGTGTGCCTAACGTGAATTTATCAGGCTGTCTGGAAGTGACTTGTTCTTCAAAGATTAACGGTTTTTTTAATGCATCTTATTTGTAACTCTTCTACGTAAGTCACCTGTGGTTTACTGGAATGGGGCTGAAGACCCGCTGCTGGGAGGTGCTGTTAACGGAGTGAAAGTTTGGGATGTTAGATAGGAAGAACTGGATGATTTTGAAGAAGTGGTGAAAATAAGGTGAAATCGAATAGATTCAAATAAGAATGGCTTTTGTGCTGGCTGGAAGAGTAATGTTTTCTCGGGAGGAGGGGGCAGCAGCTGACAGTGGTACGACTGTGCCGCCAGCACGATGTGTTTGTGAAAAAATCAAATGCCACCCTCAGACATGTGAAGGAAAAAGTAATTCCAGAGAGGTTTGCAAAATACTGGTGCCGTTGTAATAACAGCAGCTGGCAGGAGTTTGTCTGTTTTCAGAGGAAAAATGTGAAATCGGGACCATCTCTTAGTCAGAGAACAGTGCAGGGGCGTCTCTGGATCTCATCCTTACTCAGGGCTGGAACAATTAACACCGAGTCAGGACTTTGTTTCTCTTTAACAAGGAAAGGACGATGGGTCGTTTCTCCTAATGATGCTCCTGAATGCATTTGAGATAAATGATTTGGTAATCTGACAAACGGGAAGAATAACACGAGGTGTAAGATTACCTCTTTTTCTCCTGCTGAAATGTGTTAGAGCCGCTATGACACTGGTAGCAGGTGAAAAAGAAAACAGTTCTTGAACTCCCTGCTAAATTGATATACTAATCACAGTGCCTTTTCCAGAAAAGAAAGAAGAGCCCCATTTTGCCTGGACTCTATCTTTGCTATTTTCCTTTTTCAGAAATAGAAGATTAGGAGGTGTCTGCACCGATGTGATAAAACGCTCCCATGGAATTGTATTGTATTTTCGCCTTGAGTTGCTGGTGAAATGAAGTTGTTGGCTTTCAGTGCTGCTTTGTTTTTGACCCCTTTTTGTGAATTCTCTGAGGAAAGAAACATATTCCCATCTTTTATAGTAATCAAATTTATCTGGCATCTCTCAGCCTCTTGCATTACTTATGCTACAGTTGACCAGCCTTGGGAAGGCTTTAGCGGGTTTATTTATTTATTGTTCTAAAGTGAAGGTTTTTGACTTGAGGTCCCCACATAGTCCATGGGGATTTGAAGAGAAAAAAATGAAAGTGCTTTCTGCCATTATTTTGATACGGTTATTTTCTGTGAAACTGTTTAAAAAATACCCCAGACTACCCAAAACCTAAACAAACCCCCCATGAGTCCAAAACCCCCAAGAAACATTGGGAGAAGGAAAAACTTGATTATCTTAGTTGTGCTAGAAATTCAACTTTGTAAACTTCCTTTGTATCTTTTGTTTCCCTTGCTGTTTTTCCATCAATTTATTTCTATGGTTGAAAAAACTAAAAGTTGATTATAAGGGAAATCTGGAGTATCAACAATTATTTTGCTTTCAAATATGATTTATTTGACCAACAACTTTAAAAGCTGGGACTGATTTGATTTAATTTTATTTTATGCTCATGAAATCCACAGAAGGCTGACCTGGCCGTCTTCCTCACGTCTGCTTTGTAAGTCCCGTAAGATATTTCCCCCTCTGGTTCTTTGATTTTATGGAATTTTTCTTTGAGGAGTAAACAATGATAGTGTGAAAATGTTCATATTACGTTTTAGATGTATATACCCATGTAGAAGAATTTTTTATTGCAGGAGAAAAATCAAATCCTTGTCACCTAAACTGCTAATTATGTTTGATAAATGTATGGTATACGTTTAATGCAAAGAGAATTTAGGAAATAATACACCTTGTGTAATTACAGCGACCGAGCTACTTCCATCAATCTAATTTTTCTGATTCAGGTTCATTTGCATTGCATTATTTTTATTAAATGAGCTTTCAGTGGAGCCCTGCTCTCTGTCAGGAAGAAGAATCAAACCCTGAAGTGTTTCCCTGTGCATCGGCCGGGCTCATGTGACACACACGGGCCCGGCTGCTCCCACGTGCCCCTGGCCACGCTCAGGCTCAGGCGGCAGCCGAGAAGCTCACCTGGAGAGGCCTTGGTGCCCACCAGTGCAACAGCCCCAGCTCGCCCCGTGGGTGCTGCTCTGCCTGCTCACAGCAGCCCGGGAGAGCTGCTCGTTCCGCTGCCCCATCCCCGCTGACACCCAGCTGCTGCTGCCGATCCCTGGTGACGTTCCTGTGACGGGAATTGGTATCCCAGCAGTGGAGGACGTGTGGAAAGATAACTATCTTATATTTCCCTGTCTGTTCCTCTGTATCTGTGCACATTTGCTGTCCTTTCCATCTCTGCACCACTTGGGTGCTGTCACTGTTTTTCACCGTAATGCAGCGCGGGAATTCTCCCATCTGATACTTAATGAAAACCAGCCTCCCTCATTCCCCCCACCCAATTTCCAAGCTTCCGATTAAAACAATGGTAATTTGGAGCCCCATTTCCGGTCACAATACTGTCAACATTTGGTGTATGTAGTCGTAATTAATACTGAAGATGAACATAAACATGGGTTAGTGTATATATGATTTTATGCGACAATTTTCTTCCAGTTACCTGCCACGGATCATTTTCCATTTGTTGCTCTAGAACAGATTTGCTTTTAAAGATAGGAGACTGATATTACATTGGTAATTTAATGTCTGAGAGTTGAAATCATTCAGAGAGAGAAAGCAGGCTTCATACTTGAAAATATCCTTCTGTGTGGTATCCAGACATGTTCTCTGCTCTCCCGGGGTGCCTGTGAGGGTGTGCAGGCACCCCGAGTCACACAGCGCCGCAGCTTGTTTGCCGGCACCTGCCTTTTGCGCTTTTCGTGTGTGTGAGTTTCGGATCACTTCTAAAGACCTGCAATCACAATATTTAGACTGTGGTAATTTGCTAATTGCATTAGGCAACGTTCTTTCCTAACTAGAGGCGGCGTGTGCGTAGATGTCTGCGAGAGCAGCACGCTCCCACAGTGCCCTCGGTCGGCGCTGCCAACGGCGCTGAGGCGGCAGGCAGGGCCCTGGGAAAGGGGAGCTGCTCCTGGCACCTGTCTGTTGGCTCGGGGGTCTCCCTGCCAGGGCTCAGGAGCGTAGAAACTTTGCAAATGGGAAAAATGCGCCCTGTGTTACAGCTGTAGCACACAGATGGAAGGAATGCCGGGAGAGGGACGGGAAGTGCAGGTTTTGGCTGCTGGCAGACCCCGATCCCGGTGGCCACTGCCCGACTCCAGCTCGCCCTCCTCACGGCACAAACGTACAAAGCAATTCTCTAAGCAGCACCACCTGTCTTCGTCCTGCAGCCAATTGGCTCCACAGCCCCTGCTCCAAAGAACCCAGAGATGGCGTCTGAGGGGAGCAGCAGAGAAGGGGAGGTGGCCCAGGTTGCCACGGCAGAGCTTTGTGCCATTGTCCAGGTGTGCGACTGGGGGGGAGAAACCAACAGGGCTCATCTGCTCTCCTGGAAAATAAATCACTTCATCGGCGGATCTGGAGATAACATTTTCTGAAGGTCGCCCTTAGTTACATCTCCCACATCCGTGTAGCAGGCTAAGACCCTGCTTTACCCTGATCCAAAGTTGTTGGTCATGGAGCAAATTCATGGCTTTTCCCTGTCTGGGAGTCAATGTCGCTCTCTCAGTTAAACACACTCCTCCAATGGGACCCTTTTGGGAGAGTCCGTCAGACAAGAAGGAAAACTTATTTTTTTCAGAATAGTTCTACTCAGTTGCAGATCAACGTTTGGAGAGTTTCCTTTAAAGGGCACTGACTGCAGCTCTCATTACTTCAAAAAAAGCAGAGGATATTCCACATACCTTCACTTGGTGTAATGACTGTTGTTAATAAAGACTTTCCCCCACTAAAATAACTGGAATTCATTAAGTCCAATTCATTGGCAAGAAATCTGTGAACTGATTGTTAACTGTTAAGTCCCAGGACTAGTTAAAAATAGTTCATCATGTGCATTAATTCTGTGGAAAACAAGAAAAAAGTAAATAATTTCCATTAGTTTAATGGAAATGATGAGATAATGGCACAGTTTCTCCAGCGTGTTATAATTACACAGTTTATTTGAAGAATAAAATACTAGAGTACATTAAAGAGCTCCATATGGTTGCTACTACTGTAAACAATCATAATTATTAAAGTAGGAGGTTTTTTCAGGTCTGCATAGTCACTGGGAATTGTTAAAACTCTTGCACAAGATGTCTGAGTTTTTAGTCGTGTTTTTTTTAGTTGTTTTTGGTTTTTTTAAGCTGAGACCAATAATTTTCAGCTAAAGAGAAAATGTGGAAAGTAATTGCTTATCCTGGTCAGATGGCCTGGAATAACTTGAACTTTTCCAGTTTCTTCGTGGTGTGCAGCAGCTTGGCTGACGCGTGTGTTTGGTTGTGAACTCCTGCGGTGAACTCAGCCACCCACTCTGTTCTCGGGGCTAACGGGAGCGTGAGGAGCTCAGTTCCCCGCTCCAGGAGCAGCAGGCTGGGAGCGGAGATTTGGCCACCCCAGATCCTTCACAAGAACACGAGAGAAACGCTGTGAAGTGCAGCTAATGGATTCTTTCATTGATTATAGATTTGAAGGGCAGGAAGGAGCGTTAAACCATCTAATCTGACATCCTAGATAACAGGTGCCATTAAAATGAGCCCGCTTAATTCTGCATTAAGCCTTAAATCTGTGCTTAAATAGAGTCTGTATTGTGCTGGTCCAGCTTGTGTTGGTAACTGCCAGGAGGAGAATCTGTTGTTCTCTCACGACTCAGTGAGACATTGCAGTGTGAATCGTGTTTGGATTTCCTCAGCGTTGGCTTCTGCACTTGTCAGGCCATGTTAGATTTGTCAGTCAGCTCATTCCCACTGAATCCTGCACTGGTTTGGGATGGAGGGGACCTCAAAGCTCGTCCTGTCGCATCCCATCCCATCCCATCCCATCCCATCCCATCCCATCCCATCCCATCCCATCCCATCCCATCCCATCGCATCCCATCCCATCGCATCCCATCCCATC
>VZRN01003673.1:385807-425375 GCA_013397935.1 Dasyornis broadbenti
CATCCCATCCCACCCCATCCCATCCCACCCCATCCCACCCCTGCCATGGCAGGGACACCTTTCCACTGTCCCAGGCCGCTCCAAGCCCCATCCAGCCTGGCCTTGGACACTGCCAGGGATCCAGGGGCAGCCCCAGCTGCTCTGGGCAAAGTTCTGGATAGTTTCTACTCACGGCTTTTTGGTGGATTATTGTGCAAATGTGTTAATTAAATCTTTTATTGCACTAGAAAATAAGGGATCAGTTTTATCTTTTCCAACACTGTCAACCAAACTTCTTATCTCATCAAAAATAAAATCTTGGTGGTTGTTGTCTCTCAAAATCCTGGAATTTTTCTCTCTGTATTGTTGTACCATGATGAAAGAAATTATCTTCATGAGTACTTTGGGGGCTTTAAGTTTGCCATTAAATATATTTCAATCTAAACAGGATAATATTTGTTTCAATTTTTCTATAAATCCAAATAGCCGTCTGTTATTGTTTTGACAAACTCTGACACTGAGGCTCTCTGTTCTGTCCTATTATTTAATGACCTCTTCCAGATTTCTTGGTGTCTTTGATTCTCGTGCAGCATTAACTACCTGTGCAACAAGGAAAATATTTTGTAACATTAGAAAAACTCTGTCAGGGAAGGAAAGGCTCAGAGAGCTTTTTCAATGATCTCCAGAGAAAGGCCTGGGAAAAAGAAATTACTTGCTCAAGTTTGGGATGCATATTTCAAACGTGATCTGGCAATTTTATTGGATTATTTGAATTTTCTTTTTAATTGGTTCAATTTTATTGAACTACTTGAAGTTTGAGCTATACGGTATTTCTGCTATTTGTGTGTTATTAAGCTTCCGGTTCAATTAGCTTATGGAGCAATTAGCAGGGTGTCAGCAGGTGATTGACCAGAGCCTGGCAGGGCAAAGGCACCTCTGCTGCGGGCTGTGCGCGGGGCTGGCCTGTTTGTCTCGGGTTATTAAATAACTTCTGTGATTGCCTCCTGCAAAAAAATAACTTCAGACCACAATGTCGAGGATTTATTTTAAAACAGATTGTCCCCTTGGTTTAATTGGACCTGAAAGTGTGTATTTGTGCAGCCTGTTTCAATCGGATTTTTCAGGCTAATCAGCTATAGTTTTTACCCAATTGATCACTAAGAAAATAGTGTTGTTTATAACACTGAATAGATTATGCTTTAAAAAAATATATTAATCAGTAATTCAGAGAAATTAAAATCCTAAATGCCATGAAAGTGTATCTCTGTGGATGTAATTGATAATGCCTTTGAAATTAAAAGCCTTTATAACAGTTGCCTTATCTGGCATTGCAGTTTCACTGCTGTTCACCAGCAAACCTGATTTTCTAACTAAAAAAATTAACTGCAAATCCCTCTGAACTGTGGTGTTGGCTCTGGTACAGGGCATAAAATAATTTTTCCATCTTACCCCGCCGTTCTCCGAAGGTCAGCCTTTCAATTGGGCTGTTACTGTCTTGCTGCAGAGTTTCCAAGCTACGTTAATTTTTGGGCTGCCATTGATGGATGGAGCAGTTGGAATTCTGACACGCAGCAGCCTGACTGGAATGACCTGCAGAGGCAGATGTCGGCCTCTTATTTCATGCCCGTTTGTCAGAAAGAAAAAACAGCTTTTTTTTTGCCTTTTTTTTTTTTTTCCCCCCTCAGCAGTCCTGCTTTTCTGCATGGAGAGAGAGAGCACTTGTGGGTGGGTGTGCGCTTGATACACGTACACAGAGAGGCCTATAAAAAATCACATTTATTTATCATTGCTGGGAAACCTGGGGAAGTCTCTTGAGAACTCGTCAGCGCTCAGTATCAAGGATGTGCATATTCCAGTAATTTCTGTGCTGCAAACCAGGGTGCAAGAATCATCTTGAGAGTTTATGACTTCATAAAAAGGTATTGTTTTGCTCACAGGTTAGCTGAGGAAATGCAGATTGTTCTTTTGTGGCACCCGGGAATTTACAGTTGCAAAAGAATTTCCTTTGTGATCTGCTCTTGCTGATTCATGGTGCAGCAGAAGGAGTTTATGTTCCTTGTCCAGAATGGCTCCGTGAGGATGACACAGACCCTCACTGGGAGCACATGGCTGCTCCTTTCATGTTGGAGCCAAACCCTCATCCAGAAATGAAATTGGGGAGGGAGTTTTTTCATTAAAGTATGAAAATCAATTTAAAGGACCGATGCAGACAGAAAAAGCTGAACTTTCCCACTTGAGACTGGGCTTGTACAGAGTCCTGAGGGAGAAGTAATTTATTTAGTTGATACGGGTAGGGAAAAAAAGAAAGGAAATATTTAAATTAAAGAATGAAAAATCGCTGTGACTGTCAGGGTTAAATGTGAGCAGATCTCAGTGAAGCCTTTGAGTGCCTGTCCTGCCTTTGGACTCTGCCAGGGCCTTGAAAGGAAGGAATTGTGGGGTGATTCTGTCATCTTAATGGAGTAATGCAAGTTTTGCCATTGGTTTTGATAGGATCAGAATTTTACCTTATGACCCTTCCTTTATTTCATCATTCTCCAACTGAGATTGCTTTCCATTCCTTAGTAAACTTTAAATTCTTAGTTTTCATTTTGGAACTAATTCTTTGTTTCTAAAATTCACAGAGGACATAGAAAACACACAGAAAAAAGAAATATAACTTATATTTGTTGTGGTCTAGCTGGAATCACATAAAAGTACACACATTAATCACAAAAGTATGGAACTGTTGGGCAAATCCGCAGATAGTAAAAAAATCCTATTGTGTAAGTAATGATGAGTCCAGGTCCATTTTAGTGACGAACCCAAATAATTTTTAAGGTCATCTTTTATCTTTAATGTACATTTTAATACTCGATAATGCAAAGTTGTGCCTTCATTTAAAAGAAATAAAGAACTGTACGTTGTGGAAATAGTAAGAGAGCAGGAGCCTGATCTGTGTATGAGGTAAATAAATAAAAGATGTGTGTTTCTTGCAGCATGTGTCCTTGTCTGCTAAAACAGCATCTCTGGAGATTGTGTGATCCCTGTCACTGAATGCCTGGGATTTCAGGGCTGGATATTTTGAAGGTTTTTCCTGTGTAACTGGAACAGCTCAAGTAGAAATGTGGGTATGGTGCGGAGATTATTGCAGGAGCTTCTTTGTTCCCTGTTCTGTGGAAGACAATATTGTAAGGGTTGACTCTTCCTAGGTGCCAGCATCCTGAAGTTCTTGTGTCTTTCAAAGTGAAAGCAGAAAACAGGGAAAATGCTGCTGGTGAACGTGGGGTTAGTGCAGGCGGGGAGCCTCGAAATACAAAAAGGGCACAAATTTCTGGGGATGTTGCTAACAGCAGCTGGGCTTCCTAGTAAGTGCATGGAATCCCTCTTTGCAAATTGTACATAGATGTCCTTTGTAAAATCGGTGCTGAAAAACTACAGCACTTATTTAAAAATAGAAAATACTGATTTAATTGTTCTGTGCCTGATAAGAGAAACCTTCTCCCCACGGCTGTGTACCTTGGGATTCTTCTAAGATCTCAGGCTGTGAAGTCTCTGGCCTCTGCTCCCAAGTAAGAGGCTGTTTTACTTGGGAATTCCATCACTAACATTTCAAATGCTAAAAGTTGCGAAAACCCCAGCCTTGGAGATGCTGCAGTGCAATGGCAAGAGCTGAGCACTCAGTTTTCCTTATCGCTGGAAAATTCTTCTGGCTTGCTGATATCCCCAGTGTTTTGCCACAGGTGGGAACCCCAATGCTGCAAATCTCAGGTGTGTTTAAACCCCGTTTTATATGGTATTAAAAACCCCCCCAGTCTGTACGTGAGCGTTTGTTGTGGCAGCTGTGTCTGGCACAGCCCAGGGCCTGGCGGCTTTGTCCTGTGGAAGACGCTTTGTCACCGCTGCAGTGCTGTGGAATGGCGGTGGCTCTGCTTTTCTCCTGGTTTGCCATTTGCATGTAATTATCCCAAGCGATGCTGAATGCTGCTGCCTGTTTACAAGATTTGCCTCAAAATGTTGCAGATTATCAGGACAAGTTGTCATTTGTGTTCCAGAAGTCGCTGATGGTGAGTAAAACAGCCCCTTTCGCATGTTCTTCCACCCGTTCCCACCAAGCATCTGAGGACATGGACTTTTTTCCTTCACTGATCTGTTGGGTCGATCACTTGGGTGTTAAAGGACTAAAAAAGGGTTGATGACATCTCTCTCCTCTTGATGTTTGGAGTTTGGAAGGAAATGGGTCAGTTAAAATTCTTTCTTTATGAGGTTATTACCATAACCAGATGTTGAGGTTTTCCAAACACGCTCCATGGTTTCTCTTTGCTCTCCAGTGTGAATGTGGAAGCCAATTCCTCTGGACAGCGTTTCTTAGTGCAAAGCCAGGAACTAAATATGACTGTGCTACTTGAAATGCCAGCTAAAATTGCCTTGGTAGAAATAATCCTTGCTGGGTGTGTGGGGGAGTTTGCCTTCTGTCAGGGACAAATGTTCCCGTTGTTGTCATCCTGCTCATTCAGAAATCCTGCTGCTGCTGTCACTTGCCTGAGGGCTGTCACTGACTAACCCAGAGGTCGTCAGTGCAGCTTGGTGACGTCCTTTGGGTGTCCTGGGAGGGTGTGGAGCCCTGGGCAGAGCTGGGGACAGCACGGCTGGCTCAGGGCGCTGGGCAGCCGCTGCCTTGAGACCGCGGGCGCAGCAGCTCCCGTGGTTTCACGTCCCACGTTCTCTGTCCCGTGGGGGTCGGGCCCTGTGTTCCCCACCCTGCACTGACTGCAGTGAGCCCTTGTCTCTGCCCTTGGCCGCTTGCCTTCCATCACACCTTGTCCTCAGAGATGTCCCCTCCAACAAGTGGTGCTTCAGGTACTTTTTTCACACCGACCACCAACTCGCCCTACTGAAGACCCAGCCGCACCAGCGTGGTTTGAAAAGGGGGCACAGAAGGGCTTGATGGCACCGCCTTCCTTGCAGATGAATCAATTTGTTCTGTGTTCAGGAAGTGAGTGGTAGGAGAGCCTTGGGAGTTTTGGTTTGCAACATGGATGTTAAGAGATTTGAACTCCATGGAGTCCTCAAGTGCTCAGTGCTCTCGATGTGTTATGTCAGATGCTCCCACGGATCTGCCTCTTACCTGTTTCATCCCTTCTGTCCCTGTCTCTCCTCTCTACATACGAGGCAAGGAAGGACATTTTTCCCATACCTGCTTGCAAATTTTTTCAGCAACGGTGACACCACGATGGTGTAACCAGAGTCCCTGCCTGTTTTCCGAATATGACATGCTGTACTTCTTTCCACAGTCAATCTTTGTATGAGCCCATTGCTGCTGATAAATGAAGAATAAAATGGAATATCAAGGACCATGTAGCAAAGTGGGATGACGATTTCTTTGTTAAATTTTCTTGACATAAATCTTGCTGATAAACTTCTCATTGGGCTGATGCAGTGGGGCTAGATCAGAGCTGCACTGATGAGCTTTTATTGCCTCCAGATTGTGTCATCCTCCCTGTCCATTTGTTTGAACGGCAACTGCAGACTATTCCATGTTCACATGGTTCAGGACATGAGACATTCCCTGCCTTTGAAAGATACAACGTTAAAGCGATAGGATCCAGAAAATCAACTTAATAACAAAGATGAGATCTGAAAAATACCAGGCAGTGTTTGGAGGAGGCCAGAAACTGACTCCTGGATCTGAGACAGGTGGAATGGGGAGGAATAATTAATTATTCAGGTGTGATCCATTACTAAAGTATCCTTTCATCGGGATCCGAGAATTGTCTTCCAGTGGAAATTGTACAATTACCTATGGAGTAAATGGTCTAGTGTACATTCATATGTCAAAATGTGCTTCGAGATGTATGTCAGCACTTTTGTGCAGGAGAGGGAAATAAATCAGAGCCATGCCTGAACTATCTCCCAGTGCTGGCGCTTCGACGTCCCCTTTCATCTGCTGCAGCTACTGTGAAGTCTGTGAAAAACTGTTAAGGCTCCCTTCTTTTGTCACGGCTCCCTTCTCCTTTTTCCTGCTTTTGTTATTTAACTTTGTAAATGAAGTGATCAAGTGCAAAAGTTTCCCTTTAAAATCTTTCATACTCGTTTTCAGAACCAATTTTTGTAGCTGTTTAGTTTGCAAATGAATGTCCTTCATTCTCCTGTGAAACTGGGGTATTGAAACACACGACGAGTGACAACTACCCAGAGTTTTAAAACACAGCTGGTGCGGACTGTGCTTTCTCGGGAGAGCCCTCAGCTCTGCTCGGAGCAGAACACGGTGACTTGCTGGGCATCGGGTGACGCTGGTGTCCGCTCGTCTCAGACACCAGAGCACCACAGCTGGGGGCAGCCTGCCAAGCAGACGTCGGTGTTTCTGTAGTTTTTTCCACAAGAATGTGAGGATCTACTGGGTCATGGCAAGACTTTGGTGTTCCCCAGGGCCAGCTCCTCTCTCTGATGTTTTCACAGCATTTAGCTTCTGTATTGCTTGAAAATTTGGCCTGGAGGTGTTGCCTGTGCTGCCGGCTGCAGCAGGGCTGCCAGCAGCCAGAGCAGGCGCAGAACTCGGTCCCTTGGCTCCACGGAGAGCGGGGCTGAGCACTGGGGGCTCTCAGTGTCCCTGCACGCGGAACCTGGCGCTCAGCTGCACCTGCACTGCTGGCAGCGGCTGCTGGACACCGTCTGACCTCATCCAGCAGAGCTCCAGAAAACTCCTGCCCCTTGGGGCCTTGACTTTGTGGGCTGTCGGGCTGGGGGTTGCCTGTTTCATCTGGAGCAGATGACTTGGGCTATCCAGCTCCTGTTGCTCAAAGAAATAATATTATTCCTCTTTTCTTACCTCCCTTTGCCTCTCCCTGACAGATTTAAATAACAGCAAGGCTCCTATTTAAAATGATAACATCCAGGAAATTAAAAGTTAAGCTGTTCCCTGTCGTAGCTTGGTGTCTCTGCTTTCCCCCTCTCAGCAGTGGTGTAAATGAAGGATGAAGCTCAGCCTGGACTTCCAATTTCCTGGCTGGTGTCTCTGTGTATCAAATGCTGCTGTACAATCTTCATCTTTGGGAATGATTCATACACAAAAGATTATGGAAAACTAGAGAATAGCCAGAGGAGAAATTAAATACCCTGTAAAGGTTCATATTCACCTAAGTTGCCTCAATGTTTTGTGTAAGCAACAAAATTCAGATCCTAAAGTGTTATTAGTAAAATGCTCATCACTTACGAAGGGGTTACTTAAAATTAGAATTTATAATCTCTTCCATCCTGATAGCTGTGCCTTTGAGTAGCTGAGGAGTTGTATCACGATGGTGTTGCCCCCTCAGCCTCCTTGAAGAGCAAGGCTGACTTACTCTGAATCTGAAGTGCTCACATGGCCCTGGCAGGGCAGGGCGATGACAGAAGAGAGATTCCAGGTGTTGGGGAGGATGTGGGTGCCAGAGATGTGCTCCATCACTTCCTAAACAGAGCGACTGTTTAGGAGAGTAGAGAAAGGGAGAAAATTAGCAGGTGAAAGCCAGAGAGCACAGGTCAGATTTAAGACTAATTAATCTGTCGCTGCAAAAATGTAATTAAATATTTTATGAGCTCTTACAAAACACTTGCATTTCAAATTTGATCAGATAAAGGTTGTTGGCCAAAGAGCCTTGGTGGGGCCCATTCACGCCTGAGCTGCACCTCATTGCCTATCACAGCCTGCAAAATCCCTTCTGCTGCTGCTGCTCCACAGATTCTCCCAATCTGGACAAGCAAAACCAGCAGCTTTTTTTATTGTTTTAAATTCATAACATTACACACGTCTTTCGGTATGCAGCGATAGATAAGCTCTTTTTTTGTATCAATACATTTTTCAGGTTTTTCTGGTTTTAACTTGACCGAGTCAGTATCTTCCCAGTCTGTTCCCTGGTCAGGCTCTGGCAGGTGCATCTTTCTTTATTGCCGTGAAAAATGGGGTGCCTTTCTTCTTATGAAACTCAAAATATCAGAAATTAATTTCAGATTTATACAGGGAAGTCTCACTATTTGCAGAATGAATCATAAATGCCAGTAATGCAATTTTAAAGAGACGTTTTCTTACAGAAGAAGAAAAATCCTTGAATCTGGATGTCAGGCTTCCCTGCTCTCACCAAAGCAGCTGGGAATTGTCTCTATATTGTTTGTTGTTTTAATACTACAAAGCAAAACATCAATGGAGAAGAGGAAAAAGATGGTTTTTTCTGGCTGTTTAGAAATTTGTGGGTGTTTTGTGTTTGAGAAGTGCCTGAGTTACCCTCTGTGCTTCAAACACGTGCCTAGACCAACACAACAAACACAGTCAGTGACAGCGAAGGGGAGAGAAAGATTTAAATTTATATCGATTTTCAAGGCAGCGATTGCTGTCTGCGCTGTGGGTGCTGGCTGGGAATCAGGGAGCACAGGCCTGTCCATGGGTGCTCGGCAAGGACAGCACGAGGCTCCTCATTCCAGTGGGGTTTGTAGTGACCAGAACTGGCTCAGCTGGGGGACAATTCAGGACCTTTCCTGTGCTCTTTGTAACCTTGAGAAAAAGCTTGGGGGGGAATCGGGGGCTTTTTGCTTGTTTTTTTTTTATCACTTTCTGTGACTATAAATCTGTTCTTTCCAATTACAGCCACAGATTTTACTCCAGAATTTGATCCCTCTTTCGCCATTTTATAGTAAAACTAGGAAAAAACAGTCTAAGCAATTCACAGTCTAAGCAATTCACAGCCTAATTCTTCTGTTCGTACAACACCAAGACATGTCACACCTTATTTATTGCATCACTTTTTTCTGCATTTGCCAAAATTAAAGATCAGATATTGATCTGTTTAGTTAGGAAAAGTTTCAAATCAGTCTCTGTTTCAGAAGGCAGATAAGATCCAAACTTTACCAAGTAGCTGGAAACATAATTGTTGTTATTTCATTTTCTACCAAACTCAGAAGTTCTGAAGTTAAATATCCATTTGTATTCTCACTTCCATGAGAGTAATTTGTAACTTTAGATATTAGTTCTCTATGCAGCCCAACTGTGAGATTCAAACCAAGGAAGTAATTAACAGAAAAAATCCCCAGACAAATCTACACAAACCCCAAAGGTTTGTGAAGACCAACTAAGGAAATCCGTGAACCAAGAAAACCCCCAGACATGACAATTTCTCCCCAGTTTGCTGAGTTGCAGCTGATTTGTGTCCCCGTGGAGGGCGGTGGGTGTCGCCGGGGGGTGCAGGTCCTGCCTGGCTCCTGGCGCCCGTGTTACCCTGAGGGGATCTTCGCCCCCGACGCGCCCTGGCCTGGGGGAGCCTTCCACGCTGTGCTGCGGGCAGGGGTCCCAGCGGGGGCAGTGCTGAGCGACTGGACATGCCCAGGTGAGCAGGGACGTGCCTTGCCTTGCCCTGCCTGCGCTCAGCAGCTCATCCTTCAACCCCCCCAGATTTTCAGTGAGTGTGAATCGTGCCAACCATGTAGCAAAATAAAATGCTGAGACTATTTCAGAGGATATTGTTATTTTTAATTACTGGCAACTTAATCAATGATCTTAATTTTATATAATACGATGGATTTTTGGTTTTCAAACCAATTCACATTCCGGGGCTCCCTTTCCTCCTCTGTCACTATCTGAGCTTGTGGCAGATGCATTTTTCCTTTCTTGTGTTTTATTTTCTTTTTTTTCCTTCCCTATTTTCTTACTGCCCTAGGAAAAAAACCGCAAGCCTTTCCCATATTAAACCTGCACAGTGAAATTTCAATTTATAACCAGAAGTGGCCCTGTCTGGAGCAGTGAAGTAATAGGGAGAATTTCTTCTTCTTTTCTTTCTCTGAATCTCACCTACGTGAGTCAAGTATTGTTTAACATTTATAGAAACCACATGATAATTGCTGAGGGCTCTTCAGCAGCATCCGGCACCATCCTGCAGGGTACAAAGTGAATGTCACAGAAGTTGGGCTAAAAATCTTGAACTAACACGTAGAGAAGACGGAACTTTTATACTTGATTTGCTCCCAGTCACATGGATGCAACTAAACACAGCCTGAGCTGTGCCTTCCCTGCAGAGACAGCGCCGCACTCTCGGAGCGTTTCCAGCGGCTGGGCAGGAGCTTGGGTGAGTGGCGCTGGCGCAGGCAGTGGCGCTGGCACCGCGGTTCGTTCACTGCTGCCTGGGAATTGCAGTCCTGGTTGGAAGGGCCCGAAAGAACCCCCACACAAACGAGCTGGGCATTGTCTGGCTCCCGGTCGTTGTTTTGGGGATGCTTTGGGAAGATGCGAGTTGGGTATGTTTGGGAGCTGATATTTTCCCCTCCCCTTTATCATTTCAGGAGAGCGATTTTCATCTTAAACCAACATGTCAGCCAAAGCATCTACATTTAAAAAAAATATTATTTCACAATTTTCCACAGGCACATTTGATGTAAACCCTGGAGGTGTATTCCCTGAGTACCTATTACCTCCATTTTAGGGAAATTACATTAAATTATTAGTGACAAATTTACTTGTCTGCCAATGTGTTTTTCTTGAATTTTACTACAACATCAATACTTGGCTGTTTTATATGGGCCCTCATTTACCTGTCTTTGAAGGCAGTCACCCCTCTGGGAGCTTTGCCTGTCACTAACATGCACTAGGAAGAGTCTTTAAGTTTAACATTTGCTGTTTTGAATTAGAGGAAAAAATATGTTGCACTTTAAAAATATAATCTGTTTCTCCAACCTTTTAGTGTGTGCTGGCTCTTTTTTACAGAGCAAAGCCAGTTAGGAGGGCAAAGGAGATTGGGGTTTGTCAGCGTAAAGGTGTTCACCAGGAGGAGCTTAAACTTCCCTGCTCTGGTACGCCTTGGGTCGGAGAAATGACCAGATTTTGCTTGTGTTTGTGTCTGTTCAAGAATCCAGTCTGATGCCAAAATAAAAGCAGATGGGAAAAAAAAAGACTGGGATCTAAATTCAGTGAAATTCAAAGCTCTTCCAATTGCATAAGAAAATACAGTTATGAGGCACGTAGAAAATAATTTAGGCTTTTTCAAGCAGTCCCAGTGTACTGGGAGTGAGGGTCACTTGCTGCATTTTTAAAATCTTTAAATTATTTGTTTTCAAATGCAATCAGTGTTAATTCCAAAGAAATTAATGTCTCTGGAGTTACTGTGCTGCAGTAATGTTTGTGTAAGCCCACAGAAAATATTCTGCTTTTTGAAACAGAAGCTTTAGCAGCTGGAGTCCACAGAATCCTGGAATGGTTTGGGTTCGGAGGAACCTTAAAGCTCCTCCCGTTCCACCCCGTGCCATGGGCAGGGACACCTCCCAGCATCCCAGGCTGCTCCAAGCCCCGTCCGACCTGGCCTTGGACACTGCCAGGATGGGACGTGGCTGCTGTGCAGTGCAGGGAGGCCGGGCTCCCATAGGGCAGGGGCTCCCGTAGGGCAGGGGCTCCCGTAGGGCAGGGGCTCTGGGTGCTCCAATCCCCTGGCACAGCCGATGGAGGAGCAGCACTGCCCCACCTTCTGTTGGAATGGGCTCCAATCCTGGAAAGAAGCGAGATTCTAGTTCTGGCCAGCTGTTTCTGGGGAATGCTTTGGTGCTTCAGCAAACACTATTGGCTGTAGAATAGTCCAGTACTTTGTTCCCTAAAATATGAATGGCTAGTATTGGAATTGCCTGCCTTTTACTGGACACGAGAGGATGGTGCTCCTCCACGTCCCTAACTCAGAGTTTCAAAATCTCTAATTAACGCATACCTCAGGCCGAGGATTCACAGGGACAGAGCTGGAGGAGCACCATCATCACCGTGGTGCTGTCCTGGGACAGCTCCTGGGCCGTACACTGCTATTAATGGCTCTCCTGAAGCCACAGAAGCAACAGGGCTCGGCAGCAGCAAATAATCTGCCCTGGGGCTTCATCTTTTTGTGCATCATTCACTGCCCCATGGCCCAGCTTCCGTTACAGCCCCTCAGGTGTCAGACACTGCAGACAAGAAGGGATTGTGTTGGTAGCTGTAAATTCCACATCAAGCTTCCAGCAGCCGGGATTTCTGGTGCTGGAGCATCAAGTTTCTGGGAGCTGTTCTGCCCTCCTCAAGAAAACCTGAGGAGGTAAAAATGGATTATAAAGGTACTGCCATCGAGTAGGTTAAAAAGCTTTAATCAAATTCCCCTCAAGGGAGCAAAACAGCTGATTAAAAGCAGCTTTTCAGTGGGACTTTAGTTACCCCAGAATAACTTGTGCTCTGAAAGGAGTGACAGGGGATCTCTGAGTGCAGGGATGTGGGAGGAAGGTGATGGTCGTGCCAGGATAATTAACTTCCACTACTGAACACAACCGGACAAGAAATGTACTAACAGGAATGATATAATTCTTCATCTTTTTAAGTTCTGTTTGTAAACTGCTGATAAATTCAGTTTTTATTTCACGTCTTCCCTCACGCAAAGTATTCTTTCAGAGACGGCTTTGCCTCTTTGGCCCTGGGACCATAGATCCGTGAGAATTCCATGGGATGAGTGTTACTTTCCCTCGTGTTATATCCAAATCTTGAACAAGCAGCAAAATGGAGCATATACTTAAGATGTACCTCATAATTCAATTCAATTTATTCCCTCACCGAATCAAAAATGATTGTATAAATCAATGCAATTTTAAACTGATTAACCTCAAACCCTCTTAATAAGAAAGTGGGGGCCACAGAGTTTGGGCGATGTAAAACGCCTTTATGCTGGTTTGCTGATTTTTTTATCCTAGGACTGAAAATAGAAGATGCCTATTATTGCCATCAGATATAATTTGATGAGGAAATTATATTCTTCAAGGACTTTCCTCCTCCTTTTTTAGATGTTGCTGTGCCAAAATACAATGTCAGTGCAATGTGTTTTGGCCTAAAAAGAAGGTGAGGAAGCAAAGGGAGTCTTGCTGCTTCCTCTGGGTTTTTAAATATGCATTGAATTTTAAAAGACCTTTTTACTTTTTTTGAGAGCTTGGTGGAAATTTTGGAAGGATCACTTAAAACTGTTTCTGACAAGATTTGTGACAAGTTCCTCATCGCTCCGTAAGACTGTCTCAGAAAAGGGCTCCTTTTCCTCTTCTTTCTGTGCTTCTTTCCACACGTGTGGAAGAGGTTAGTGCGGCACACGGTGGTGCTGGGCTGAGGGTTGGACCTGAGCATCTTCAGGCCCTTCCCACCCAGAATGATGCTGTGGTTCTGTGCAGAGCTTCCGTCCAAGCGAGCTCTGAGCAGGCAACAGCCAGCAACGCCCCAGTGCCAGAGCTTGCCTTTGCTCTCTACAAAACCTGCCGGGAGAGAAAGAGAAAGGTGCGAGCCTTTCCACCTTCAGTTTGGTTTTGGTGCTCCAGCACCTGGGAGGGGAGGGGCTGTTCCACTGCCTGTCCAGCTGAGCCTCAGCACACAGAAATGGGCAAATGAAGGCTTTTGTATGGGAACTTTCGTTAGACGTGGGTGTCCTTAAGATCAGTGTGTCATTTGTGTGCTCTCTTCGTGTTTTGGACAGCCTGGTGCTCCAGGGGGTCAGTGTGTTGGTGAGCAAGGGGAGCCCAGCGATGAAACGTGGCTGAATGTCCCTGGCTGGGAGAAGGGAGGTGATACTTGGGGTAATTACATTTTTGGGAAAGGGCAGATGATACTTAGGGTAATTACATGCTGAAATGCTACTGCTGCCAACGACTAATTGAATTGGGATCAAACTCACCCGTGGTGGAACAGTGGCTCACGTAAGTGAAACACTTCAGGGTACACGCGAGACAGTTCTGAATGGAGCAGTCACCTTGGGTGACGTCTGTAAATCCTGCTGGGAATTGCTCCTGTTTCCATTCAGAGCCCGGCTCACCTTCGGAGGACAGGTCACTTATTAAAGCTTCAGCCAGCTGTGCTTGTACAGAAGATGTGACCTCATGCTGTCTGCCAAATATTGTAAAGAAATATATTTAAATAATTGTACAGTAAATTGTTTCCCTTTCTTAGCATATGATTGCAAGTTCAGATGGAAGTTTATTAAAATATGGTTTTCTTCATGTCCCCTCCATTTTAAATGTATGAGGAAAGCTGGGGGGGACTACTTCCCATAAGCAAATACAAATCTCTTGGAGGAATATCTGAAGTATCACTGAAGAGTCCTGTTAATATGTTAAGGATTATTTTTATCTCAGGTTGGAGAACAAACAGCATAATTAGATCTGTTTGTTCTAAACTTTAGTGCTTACTTGTTCTAAACTTCACCTCTGTCTCTGTCTTGTGGTTTTGGTGGTTTTTGGTTTCGTTTTTTTTTTTTTGGGGGGGGGGTTTTTTTGGTTTTTTTTTGTTTTTTTTTTTTTTTGTTTTTGTTTTTTTTTTTGTTTTTTTGTCTGTTGTTGTTTTTTTTTTTCTGTTTTTTTTTTTTTTTTAATTATGTCTTGAAATACAAAATATTTCCGATTCTTAGTGCCATGTTCTGTCCCTCCTGTTCCTGCTTCAGGTACTCTCTCTGTGTGGCAAACACACGTGTGCTTATCCCTTGCTTCAGCTCAAGATGGAGGGTTATGATTAATCCAGTTGATGCAGAAAATGGCCGGATTCTTGGGCTCTTTGAGCCGTCTCATGCTCGGTGCACACGGGCTCTGAGCATCCCTGAGAGGGACGTGACAGCAGCCCTGACCTTTCTCTCCAAATCATGAGGGGGTGGGGGCAGAATGAGCACCGTCCAACCGCATTTCAACTTGTTTTAACTGATAACTTTCATATTTAGAGATGCTAATGTGTTCTTGAAATATAAAATCCTTTCTAGCAAGTGTGGTCACATGCTCGTTTAAATGAGATTTAAAAATTTCACCTCTGTGTGTATAACAAGATGCCTTTAAGATATTTCACTGACTTGGATAACGCTCCTAAAAGGTCAATACAAATATTTAGCTTCTACTTTTACTTGTGCTGTTTCACAGATTGGACCCGTTTTTAATTTAGAGTCATCTCACGGAATATTTTAAGGACTCTTTAGACAGCTTGTGGGAAGGCAGGAACAATAGGTCCTACATGCAGGAAGGTGTGGTTATAAAAGGGCTTAAATTGGCTTTAGTGTAACTGGAAACCAAATAAATGGTGCTGGAAACTCCACGAGGAGCTTGAGCAGGTTTTTCTGTAGTCCCCAATTAGTGCCATTACAAAGTCTAATGTGCCCAGCGTGGCCCAGCAGCAGCTGTGATTGATACAAAGCTCAGCCAATCGCGCCGGGGCCCTGTCAGCTCTCATTAGTCTGGGATCAATTACCAGGATTTGAGACCAATTTGAATGAAAAGTAAAAACACATTGTTACCACAAATTTCATCAAGTGAATATGCTGTATAAGGAAATAGATCAGCTATGACCTCTTTGACATTTTCAAAATGTTTAAAAGCTGAAGTTAATTCCTTGTGATGTCCTTTCATCTTGAGTTGACAACAGAGAGACCTGGAGTGGTGACAGGTCTTGTCAAGTGGCTCTGCCTTATCAAAAACAATACCCTCCAGATCTTTCAAGCCAAATATTCTAATCTAAGATAATTGCAGTTACAATTTCATGAGCTTTTCTGCCTGTCCCTGAACCATTTTTTGTGTGTAGTAGCAAGCCTTTTCTTTCCCTCAGCCTTCCCTCACCTTTCTTCCCTGCGAAAGGTGTGATGGTCACTGCGGGTGGCCATGGTGGCCTTGGAGGGGAGGCCAGCAGGTCCGGCCAGGGCCGGGCACTGCCTCAGCTGGGCCATCCCTTGGCCATCCCTGCACTGTCCACCCGCCGTGCCTGCGCCGTCCCTCAGGTGCAGGCACTTGGATCTTACCATTGCCCGGCTTCTTCTGGCACAGCCTCCTCCTGCCCGCTGCTCCCTGCTCTCTCCGTGTGGCACAGACGCCGCAGCGAGCGTCCCTGGTTTGGCTCCGCAGTGAGAGCAGGTGAGACCGCGCCCGGGCCCGCTGCCAGCGCCGTGTTCTGGCACCGGCCCGCTCGAGCCGGTGCCCTCCAGTAAACGGCATTGTTTGACAAGTTCAAACCCACCAAGCTCATTTCAACAGCGTAAAGGGAAAATATCTGAGCCAAATTTCATTTCCCTATCGTGGTAGATTTTTCCTGTAGTTTTCTCTTCGTATCTTTCAAATCAAAATATAAACCAGATCAAAGACTGAGGCGGTAGCAGAAGCAGTCTGTGCTCTGAGATGGTGTTTTGGAGCACATCTACCATTGGACAGATCTGAAACGAAGGAGACTCAGGGACCTGAGCTGTTAATTACCTGGTTTATTCAGGACGGTGTATTTTCTTGGCTGACATTTTCCTTAGATTAATTCTTTGCTCCTTTTGGTGATCACTCCAGTCTCTTCAGGTGTGCATTTACATGCCATGTTAGTAACCCCTCACACGCGTTTTTGCTGTGTCAGTAAACATTTCTGAAAAGAAGATTTTCAAGTGTGAATTATTTATACTATATGATAAGCAAGTAGAATGTTGAAATTCAATACTAGTTCATCAGATTTTTTTTGCCTGATTTCTCTGTGTCTCCTACCCTAACCAGGCTTGCGTTGGAAAGAGCACTTTCTTCTTTTCTGACACACTACTAAAGGTATTATGCACACCTGAGATGTTGTTCATTATAATCTGTTGAAAATGGAGGTGGCAGAAAGCTGAATTTCATTGTATAACTTGATCTAAGGGAAGACTCTAATGGCAAACAGTCGGCTGAAGGTGTCAGTGATGGTTGCAAAGGCTGATTTTATTAGGATTATGAAAGTTATTCCTACTTTTGGACAGTTTTGGTTGTTAGGTCAATTCTGTAATTCCTGTGGACCATCGCATCGTCCCTGTGTTTTCCTTCATCACCTCTAAGTTACCCGAATATCACAGGGTTGTAGCTGTGTGCTTGGGGCGTACAGAAATCCAGGTTATGTCAGTTTTCACAAGTCTTTTCAAAGACAGAAATTACAGCTATATTTAGAAATATGCCACCACTGTTCACATTGAAGGAAGTATAAAGATGTCACTGGGTTTCTGCATGGTTTTACACCTCCTTTTATCAATGAGTGCGCACAGCTGCACTCTGCACACGCAATACACACATAGAAACACTCAGTCTGAAGTGCTGTGTCCAGAAACTCCAGAAAGGGAGTTACCATTTCAAACTGGGAACTGGACTGGTTTGTTCCCCATTCAAGCTGTAGAAATCCTGGATTATTTCGACTTGCTATTTAGGCTGTAATATAAATAAGTGTATTCTAATGTGTTTCTCATTCGATACCGACTGTGCGAGTGTGAGCTTGGGCTGGGCAGGAATTTTCTGTGAAATGAAACCTCAGGAGCTTTTGCCGTGGCTCAAAACCTCTTTGCTCTAAGCCCTGAAACCCTGATTTCCTGTGTGTCCCTCTCCCACCCACCAGTATTCCTTAATAAGCCATGGGATGATGGACGAGCTTCTCCTGCGAAAATGAGTCCTGACATAAGTCCCTCAAAAATAGAGTTATTTCAGGCCTATTAAGAGTTCTAACCCAGGTGCATCAAGCAGGCTGTGGTTTTACTTGGAGAACTCTTTAATAAACAGGACTGCTTAAATCAGTGGCCCAAGAAATTTGGGGTTGCAGAGCAGTGGGAATAGTGATATAGTATCCACAGATTGATTCTCTCATGAGGGATTCTGGCTAGAAGCTGAGGAGACCAAGGGTTTGCTGGGCTTTTTTTAACAGATGAAAATAAAAATGTTACCAAGAATTTTATTGTGGGGAAATGTTTGCATTTTACATGCAGAGAAGAGAAATCTATACTCGTGTGTAAGGCTTTTTCAATAGCTGGGGTTCATGCACGTAGGCAAATGCAGCGTCCTTGGGCTTGGAAGAGACCTTTGAGGTCATCGAATCAACTGGCACCCCAGGGCGGCCGTAATCACCCCTGAACCGTGTCCCCAGGTGCCACACGTATGCACACACATGCATCTAAACATGCCTAGTCCTTAACTAACGGCATCATCGTGACGAATGAACGATTCCCCGTGTTTATTTCTACCCTCACCATCGGATATTTGATCAAACCCACCAGGTTACCGCGGCCCATTTAATGACTGACTGCAGTCAGAATGCTGCCAAACTCCGCAGGGTTTGCTCACACCAGCTCACGAAGGAGAGCACCTCTTCTCCAGCAGATTCCAGCTCTCATGATTGGTGCGGAAAGGAGCTTAATTTACCTGGAGTAGCACAAGCCCTTTGGAAAGAGGTGCCCCATTCCACAGAAGTGTCATTCTCCACATACTCTAAATACTGTACATATTTACCGAATTTAAATCCATATTTACATATGTCAGATTGACCCAATTGAAGGGAATGACTCCCTCGACACCTTTTAGAGTCTATTAGGTAAATAAGCGGCTGCTCCTGGCACAGCAGGCAGGGATGCAGCTGGGATCAGGGGTGTGGGCTGGCAGCTTCCTGGGGAAAATGCTGCTTTTTCTGCATTCCAGAGCCTGGCTGGCAGCAGAGCTGAGGGAGGAGAGGGAGGCAGCACTGCTGCTGGTGACAGCCACGCGATGCCACTCGCAGCTGGGCGGCCAAAGCCACCTCAACGCTCCCTCTGCCCTCCCTTCTCCCCCTCCCCACTGTAAACATGCACTTCCTCAGACTGACAAAACGCTGGGTTATAATCCTTGACTGTGGAAGAGCATGTTTCATTTAACACATTCTGTCTAATGAATCCTGTATAGATTTCTCGCCCACTTTGTACAAACAGACGAGATGCAACGGGAGAAAACAGTTTCTGTTGAGCTCCGTGGAAGCCTTTGGGCTGCACGGTACCAGCAGTGCCAGGGGGCTGCTCCAGGCCGGCTGCCTTCCCGTCTGTGTTGGTGGAGCACGGTTCCAACACACAGGAACCCGCATGGCTGAAGGTTCTGGAAAATCCTGAGCTGGGCCATGCCCTGGGGCTGCCCCGTTCTTCAGGCTGGGGCAGTGCCAGGCTCACCTCCACATGGCTCTCGGGGCTCCGGTGCCTTGAGCTGGACAGAGGTTGGTGTTAGTGATCACACAGTCCCAACATTGCAGGACGGTTTGGGTGGGAAGGGACTTTAAAGCCCATCCAGTCCCACCTCATGCCGTGGGCAGGGGCCATCCTCCCTTGGACCAGATTGTTTCAAGGTCCCCTCCAAGCCAAACCGTTCTGGGATTCTGTTCCTCTCTGAAATCAAATGCTGACCTCCAAGCAGGATGTGGGCGCTGCCTACACACCCTGTGCTGATGATCCATCTGTTGTTCCACATGCAGTCCGTTGCTTTTGGAGATTAGAATCAAGAATTGCAAATTCTCCCGTGAAGGCAAGTGCCTCCTGACTGTAAATACACGTAGGGTGACACAGTGACAGGGGCTGCTCAGCTTATTCCACTCTGGGTCAATTCATCACGCCTTGATTTACAGAGCTGTTCTGCTTTTATCTTACTGATTTGCAAATTCTAGTGACCAATTACATTTCAAACATCAGTTATTTTTATTACATAGTTTGTTTTAAGGGAGCATGTAGAAAAGCCAAGCCCTGCTTCCGAGAGCTTATGCACTGGTTTGAGATATATAGTGAGGATCATGGAGAGAAAAATGAGGCAGCCCATGGAGCGGTGACAGTTGCCTGCTCCTGGCATGTGCCCATCTTGCTGCTATATAAGCTCCTTAATTCTGGTGGGAAAAAAAATTTAATAAATCAATTCTTTTAGACAGTGAGACAAAAACTAATTTCCAGAGGAATTTCTGATCCTAACCCCACGACGGATGTCAGTGGGCTAAAGATGAAGGGAGGCTGGGTGAAGTGAGCGCTGCTGGGTGGAGGTGCACAAGGGCAGGTTCAGGGCAGGGTGGTGCCTGTCCCTGCAGTGGCACACGGGGACAGAAGGTGCCAGTGCCAGGTGACATCTCCTGACTTGGGGAAGCAGGGCAGGGCCAGGATAATGCCTTCGTGGCCAAATGCAAGGCCGGGGGATGGATTTGGGAGCCTGCAGGATCCACAGGCAGAAAATGGAGAGCCCCAAGGCCAGGGGACAGTTCTGTGGCTGAGGTGGGACACGAGCACAGGAGGATCAGGAGCCAACGCGAGGTGTTGTGGTGTGACATTGTTCTGGTGCCGTATCAGTTGTCCTGTTCTTCGGGAGAAGCTCTGGGAAAGACGAAATGGGGAGGGTTTTCATGTTAGGAGTGCTCTTTGCATTGAAGTATGATGTAAAAAAGCCTTTCCTCCTGGGAATATCCATTACCAGTTGAGGTTTCAGACTTCCTTAATTTCTGTTCCTTACTGCGTTGACATATCAGTGGCAAAAGTGTTAGCAAAGAGAACTTCTGTGTGAGAGGTGATATTTCTATTAATATCCAGGGCACTTAGTACATTGATCTGTGATTTATTGTTAAAATTTGTCTTTCTGTTATATTTTAAAACTTAAAAATAGACTCATCCCATTGCACTTCCTCAGGGAGCAATTCAGAATCACTGAAGGAATGATACCAAGGGGATGAAAGAACTTTGGGTGTGTCTCAGAATAAATCCCAAATGTGCCTATTTAGAAACAGTTATGGATTAGATGCTGAATTAATATCCAAGGTGAAACTGAAACAGTGACACTTTCAAAAAGAGCTGTAATTTCAACATGAAAATTTGCTACTGTGACGGAGTGCTGTGCTGAATGTAAGCCTGTAGGATGTGAATTAGAAAGATGGATGAATGGAAAGAACATTCATCCCATACCTGCCTACCAGCCCCTGAATTTAGAGCTGTGGCATCTCCTCAGGGACAGCCGGGGACAGGGGTGGAAGCTTTGCCCTGCGTGGCGGCTGCCGAGGGACACCCCGGCCTGGGGAACCCATCAGAGCGACGGCTGGGACCAGGAGGCATTCCACAGGGGAATTGTACTTTCTTAAAAAACGGATTGATCCTGTTCCCAGCCCAGAATTTCCCCATCTGGAGTAACTGGAGTGAAGTGGGAAGCTGGACAGAGTGGTTTGGTAGCAGGAGTTCACAAACACAGAATTTCGGCAGCTCTAGCAGTGCCCATGCGGCCCCAGTGCCCCATCTGGAGCAGGTGCCTCTGCTGCTGGTCCCTTTTGTGTGCCAGAATTACTCATTTGCTGAAAAGGTCCATCCCGTGCCAAAATTACATTTATGGTTGTGCTTTTAAAGCTGGAATAATTTTAGGATCCCCCACACTTCAGGATTGTTCCAGCACTTGGGAGTCGGAATGGGAAACTGTCCAAAATTGACCAAGGCAGCTTCTTAGCTGGGGGGTTGTGAAGTGCAAAACACAAGGAAATCCCAGGAGCCTGGGGGAGCAAATAGGATTCCATGTATTGTTCTGTGGTGCTGAGTAGCGGTAGTAACGTAGGTTAGAGAGGAGATGCTTCAGTGGGGTTTTTACAGCTGCCATTTTGTGAGCGAGACATGGCTCTGAAAACAGGGACCTGCTCTGGCAGCCCCAGGGTGTTGTCAGGGCTGTCCCTGCACATGGTGGCAAGACCAGGAAAAGACTTGGGATGATTCCTTGCCCTGTGTTTTTTCAGGTGCCAGAATCTGGACTCTTTTTTCATTATCACCATTATTGCTGCTGCCGCCTCACAGCCTGGCAGCAGCCAGGGCCGGGGCATCCTCCTGAAGCCTGCTCTGGTGTAACCACGCTCTGACTGCGGCTGCACTGCAATATCATCAGCACAGGCTCTACAAAATGGCTTTTTAAAAATTCCTGTGGGCATAGAGGTAATTTTCAAGTTGTCTCAGAGCACGGGCAACGTAAAAATTGGGGAATTATTCCATGGTTGCTCTGAAACTTTTTGAAAACTTTGTTGAGGAAGGAAGAGCATGTATTAGCTGCATCGTTGTTAATCTAAAGTCTGTCTGTCCAGAGCACCACGGAGTCACAGGCTGGCTTGGGTTGGGAGGGACCTTCAAGCTCACTGTTTGCACTGTCCCAGGCTGGCCTTGGACACTTGCAGGGATCCAGGGGCAGCCGCAGCTGCTCTGGGCACCCTGGGCCAGGTCCAGGAGGTCGGAGAACGCCCTCGGCTGCACACAGACGCCATGGACGTGCAGGACACACGTGTGGGATTGCAGATCCTGCGCTAACGGGCTCTGACTGCTTTACTGACTGCATTTGCAAAGCATCAGTGGGATTTTAATTTTGGAGGGGAACATACACAAAATACGTCCTTCCAAGGCAAAGCTTAAAGCTGCATAAATGAACTGCAGAGAATCACGTGGAGACATGAGGCAGCCGTGTCTGCAGCACACACAGGCACCCTCCATGCTGGGAAAATACCCTCCCTGCAGAGAATATCCTGCATGCTGGGCATACATTTTAAAGATATTTTAAAGGAAAAAGCTGAATTCCAGTCTCATTTCTAGGAATACAGGCAGGGCAGAAGGTCTCAGTGCTTTGGACTCTTTAGTAATTTTTTGCTGCCTGTGTTCTTATAATGTAATTTATTGTGAATGTTATAAGGGAGGACTAGAATCAAAGCAACTCAACTGTCTGGAGACATGCATGTTAAAAATCCCAAAATGGGAAGGATGTTGCCTGGGTCACTGCCCATTTCACAGCCCCTGAGCAGGATGTGAGAACGCTGCTTACGGCAGAGGCCTCACTTGCTTTTTTCCCCTCTCCTTTGTAATAATTCTTTATCCAAATACTCACAGTGAATGAAACCTGCTGCAGCGGCAGTCACATTATCTATTCTTGCCCACTCTCCAGGTCCTTTGGTTGTCCTAATGTCTACTGTGGTGAGGGGTAAATATTTGACCACTCTGCTCGCCATTGCCTCAGCGGCTCCGAGTGACCCTGCATTAATTAGTTGGGAATTTCGGGGCTTTGAATCTGATTGAATCAAAATATTGTTTTTACAAGTTGATGAAGGCTTGATTGATGTGGGTTCTGCTGATTCTTGAAAGGATTAAATTGTATGTACAGATTACAGAGTCCTGCCTGTCACTGCTTAAATGGGAATTGTTTTTTAACAACGCCAAGAGGAAACAGTGTTTTCCTTTAAATCAGAGAAAGAAAGAAGTCCCATGGTTTCCCAAGGTCTTGCTCTCCCCGTCTTTGTGGGCGGTGTGTTTCATTCAATCTAAAAATAATCTTTTCAGGCTTGATCTGTGCTTCCCTTCTCCTCCAGCTCTGCTGTCCTGCACCCTGGTCGTAGAAGAGGGGGTATCTGGGTGCCAGGCTCAGAGGTGACCCAGATCACAATTTGCAGGAGCATCTGCTGCTGGATTCTCCTGGACAATAGCAGGAACATCTACCCAGTCTCTTAGGCCTTCCCTTTTAGAAGAGGAAGGGACCTCAGGGGGCTCACTAAATGCGCTGAGGAGGATAAAGGGAGGTGGAGTGACAATCACCAATAAATGACAGCGCAAAGCCCTTCAACTGTTGGAGAAGGGGGAGATGCAGAGCAGCTACTCCTTAAAGAAGGGCTCTGTGGGCAGCGCGTCCCTTCCTGCACACCGGGGATCTGTGGGGGCTTGCAGAGGGCTTTAGGAAGCCATAACCTCATTTTACTGTAAACCTGTTAGGCTGAAAAATGGCTCGTTCCTAGAGACTCTGCGATGTGATGGATCAGCCCCAATAAACACAGAACCAGGAAAACGAAAGTGATTTGGTGCGGGCACTGCCTGGAATTGCTGCTTAAAATGCAGGTGATCATTTCCTGCTCGCCTGGGCTGTGGATTTGCTGCCAGGCAGGCTGAGGGAGCAGAGGGGAGCGGGGCTCCCGCCCCGTGCCCACAGGCACCGTGGGGACAGGGGGCACACAGGCCTGACAGCTCTGCCTGAATGCCGTTGTGTAACCCCGTGCACGAATGGCAGGAAACCTTCCCACGTGCCCGTGACTGAGCAAACAAACAACAAAGCTCACGCTCTGGTTCTGCTTGCTGGAAGAACAACATTTGTGGAACAAAAACGCTTATAAAAATCATGTAAACTTCCAATAAAAATTAAAGTCAAGGGGAAGTGAGGATTGATACAGTGAAGTCAAACAAGAGGTTGTTTTCTAGTGGTAGAGGAGGGGAAAGATGAAGCAGGAATGAGAAGGAGAGGGAAAAATTTTTATTTTCTTTTCAAGGAAACGAAAAACTCTGTTTTGAATGTAGGGTCAAGCATTCTTTTTATGGCCACTATCTTTCTAGAAGTTCTCTGGGCAGCAAATTGTCCCACTGTTCCTTAGTGTGTCTTATTTCTTGAGAATATGTTTTAAATCCTTTTAGATTTATTTTCACATGCTGCTACAAAAAATAGACGGATATCACGTGAGCAGATTTGTGTTTTTAAATTTTATTTTAGAGGTCTGCCTAGAGAAGTGCTGCTTACACTCCTTTCTCGTGATGTCCAAGGAGTAGTGAGCCTTGTGGCCAGAACTGTACCTTCCTGCTACTCCTAAAACATAAACCCACGGATGACTCTTGGTCTGGTTATGTGCTGGGCATTCTTCCTGGGTGGGGGTCTTCACCTGATTGCCTTGGGGTCCAGTTTGGGCGTTTTCCTGGAGAAGTGCGTGTGTGTGTGTGTGCAGGAGCCTCTGACACCGGTGTTTGGTTAACATCATCCTGGAAATGACCCGGCAGCGCCTCCCCGCTTGGGGAAGTGGATTTGGGTTCCTAAGTGCAGGAAGGACAGGTTTCCTCTTCTGTCTGTGCTGTCAGGTAGCAGATAAATGCCAGCCTGGATTTTAGGATTGCGTAAGGAAACACTCGAGTGATGTGAAATAAAACAACCTGGGGAGTCTCTTCCCAGCAGAAACTTCCATGGAACTACATTTCTGATAATGATGGTAAAATAAAGTTCTTGGGGTTCGTAACTTTTCCATTAATGCACAAATACTCATCAGCTGACTTCCAACACCCCAAAGGAACCAGTAATTAATACGGCTGCATTTAACAGAAAGCTGTTTGAAAGGAGAAACTGAGGAATGGATGCAGCCCCGAGATAAGTTCCACACTGAAGCCTGATGCCAGCTCCGAGTGGGACCAGGACTCGGAGCAGGGGCCGCTCCCGCCCAGGAGCCCCGGCCCCGGCAGCTCCACTCAGGCTCTTTGTGCTCAGAGCACTAAATCGTATCGAGGGTTATTTTGTGAACAAACCAAAAGTGCCCTGGAAAGCACCAGTGTGCTTTGGGCTTGGGTCTTCTCCCTCTGCCTTTAATCCTGTCGGGAGCCTGCGTATTTCTCCAGCGTCATCCTGCTGGCCAGCCAGTCACGACATCCTGAGTGGGAAAATTATGTAGAAACCTGCTTCCATTTTAGCTTTCAGATGTGTTTCTTGCCAGGCAGAGCTGTGCAGAGGCTCTGCAGGCGGCTGCAGTGCTGTGCCTTTAACCTGCGTGGCGGATTCACAGAACCTGCTCCAAGCCAGCAGTGCCAGTGCCAGGGTCCCTGTGCAGAGCCCAGACCCCCCCAGCCACTGCCTCTGAACGTCCTTTTCCCTCAGGATTGCATGCAGGCTTTGGAAAACAGTTTTGGTTTGTACTTAGATTTGTACAGGACAGATGCTGGTGGTATTTACTGATGCAAGGTATTGCCGTTGATCATTTTCGTTAAGCAAATTGCCATGAAAAATGAACACCGAGTGATTTTCATCCGGTTTTTATAACCTTGTCTTTATTCAGTGTATTTTCCTAATACACGGATGTGCTCAGATCTGTGTAACAAACAGTTTGGAAAGATAGCGAGGGACTTTAATAACAAATAAAAGAGCAGTTCCCATTCAGCTTCGAATTGCCCACAGCTAAATTCAAGGGAACGTATCTGCAGCCGGAGCGAGCAGGCAGGGATGGCTTTAATCATTTAACCTCGGCATCACGAGCCAGGACGTTTAAAAATCCAGAGCGTGGGCTTTGCTTATTGCTTATATGAATCACGTCTCTTTACGGCGAAAACCACCCCGAAAGTGGCATTCCCCTGCTAATGGTGGGGTTGATTTCCCTGTTTGTCAGGCTCACCCTTGGGAAAAAAAGGGAGGAGAACAGTGAAATTGTTTAAAATAGGGACATTTAATTTCTGTCATTAATTTGTTAATTATTGCTTTAAAAGAGAAGCTTCAGTGTGTCAGTAAATAGAGCTACAAAAGGCTTTTTAAGAGATCCCAAATTAAGCTGCTAACATTGCCCATTCTCAGATATCCTGATTAGATTAAATAATTTCTCCTGATTTTGCTCCCGAGCAAGCTGCGTCTGGTCAGATCAGAGCAGCTCAACGAAATTACAGACAAACAGCGGCTGAGGGCAACGGTTGCACTTGGATTCAAACAGGGGGGTGTCAAGGTTCTCGTTTTATGCAATATTTACTGAATTAAAATACCTTAGAAATTTAGAGGCTTCGATCTTTTCTGCCTTTCCTGTGGCAAAACACTGTGTTTAGAGTATTCTTCATTTTTGGTACTTGGAATAAAAATGAAATAACAAATGTCCAGGCTGAATAGCTGCTTGTAAGCTCTTCATGAAAATAGTTCCTAAAGTTTAAAATTGAACCAAGTCTAATTAATAGCAATATCTGCCAGACTCTTTCACCATAAAGAACAGAAAAGCAAATCATTTTAACCGAGCAAAACAGAGTCCGGAATAAAGGTTTAGTCAGGGCTGCTGTTTTAAAATGGAAATGCAGTTGATTTTATTTGTCATGTTGTAAATACTTCAAATCCAGGATTTTAACACCATTACAAAGAATTCACATCATAGTTTCAATCCTAAAACCCCTCATGCTCTGCAGCAGGAGGCTCTGACTTTCGTTCTGAACTCAGGGCTATTATCAAAATTAGAAATGTCATTTTCTCCATTATTTTAATGGAAAGTTACCTTTGGAAGAATAAGTCCATTTTGACATGATATAAATGTTTTAAAATAAAAAAGCATTGAGGGAATCACAGAAACATTTTAATCTTAATTATTCATAAATAGCTACCTCAAGTCCATTTGAACAAAATGTCAGTTGACCAAGAAACATGCTTATTTTGCATGAGAAAAAAGGATATTTGGGCTGTAAGAGGAGGATTTATCAATGCAGATTTAACTTAAAATGAAACCTGCAAATCACAATCAACCATCTATCATGAAAGTGCATTAACCTCACAGCATTTGCTGCTGAATATTCTGCTATATTATGAAATTTTAAACTCTAACTAACTAAAAAGGAAATGGCAAAGGACTCCTTTTGTTTACCAAGAATTTAGCATGATTTTTTGGATAAATTGATCTGAAATATTTGGAGGAGCTGGATCTGAAGGGAAAAAAAACCATTTAAAATGTTACAATGGTAAAGTTTTGAAATATAACTAACACTTCTAAATATTTGAGCAGCTTTGTATTATTTTCCCCTGCCCTGCCCTTGAGAGCTGAAGTCCCCAGTGCATGTTTTGATATACTGGGCACTTTGCACTTAAACATTTCCTTTCTATAAAGACATCTAGAAAAAGACATGTCATTTAGCAATGCTAAATGCATTTCTCAGCAATTGATTGTTTTGTTCTTTTTAACTATGCAGATTAAAGTAATAAAAAAAGACTTTTTGGAGTTAGGGGAAGAATTAATTGTTCCTTTCAGCCCCTCTAGAACCCATAATTCCTGTGTTCGTGCTGCCCTGCATGGCTGCTGCTGTGTTTGTATATCCCGGTTTCATTGGCAGACCTAATTTCAGGATACATAATGCATGATTTTGAAACCAATTTGTTATTGTAATAAAATATTTTTCGGAATGCATGGTGGTACTGGAGAGGAGAATGTTAAATTATACATGTATTGTGGCCGAGCGCATTCATTTCGCTCAGTGTGCAGGTGAATCTCCCCGTGACCTTGGCACTCGCGGGGTAGCACAGAATAACAATCGAATCCAGGATCGGAAATCCGACCATTTCCAAATATTAACAACTTCTTTCAAAGGAAATGCTGATTTCAGCAGTTATGGTAATGGAACATCAGTATATCTTTCAGAGAACTTTAAAAAAAAAAAAAAAAAAAAGCCATGATCTTAATAGGATTAAAAGCCAGGCTTTTTATTTCCAAAATGCTAATTTGTTTTCTGCATTCTGTTTTCATAGCAGGTCTTGTTAGGCAGCGCGCTGGGATCTAGAGGACACTGAGAGCTGCCAGAAATGCGTGGGTAATGATAGGAAAGCCACATAAAAGGTTTCTTTCTGATAGAAATTCTCTTTTCCTCACAAGCCCATTTCCCCTCTCTCTGCGAGTTGGTTGGAGAAGCCAAACGCAGCGAGGCTGAGGAGAGCGAGGGGAGAGTGTTTTGCTCTCTGTGGCCGTTCTGTGTATTCCACATTTATTCCTTTCCCACTAAGGAACAAATGTTGGTCATTAGAGGTGCATTAATTGAAATAGCCTGTGACCCACGGGTGGGAGACGAACGGAGCCGGCCGCGAAGTTGGGCAGTGCGAGCCCGAGCAGCCCGCGGCACCTGACACCCTGTAATCTGCTTATGTGGCCGCCTTCACGGGGGCTCTCCCATCGCCATTCATGCCGAACAGTGGGGTGTACAGAGCAGGCCAGAACACAGATAATAATTTACCATGTAATTTGGTTTGAGATTCCTTTGATAGGTTTCAAACCCGAAGCATCCTGTGAGAGCGCGAGGCCCTTAGAACCCCTAAGCCAAGGCAGTTCCGCGCCGGCTGGTGGGTTCTGTCTGTGCCCAGCGGGACGTGGCCCTAACGAAGGGACAGCCGGGGCCGGCCACTCGCCGTGGGGACCCCGGGCTTTGTGAGGGCTGGGAAACGGCGCTGCTGCTGCTCTTCCGCCTGCCACGGCTCCTGGAGCCCGTGCTGGAAATCCAGGGAGAGCGGCGCAGGTTGATGAAAACCATTTGCAGCAATCAAGAGGGGCCAGTAATTTTGGAGGCAGATTTGTTTTGGAAATGAGGTGTTCCATTTGGGCTGCAGCACACCTGGCGAGCAGGGCTGTGCTTGGGACAGCTTGCTTTAATTCCCCGCCACTTAGGGGATATTTCTTCAGCCCACAAACTGCCGTTTTAATGCCTTCGTGGAGGCATAAAACATAACAAAAATTCGGGGATTTTATATTCCCAACTTCAAAACTTTCATCCAAAAGGGAAAAGGATCAAAAGGAAAAGGTGGTGCGTTTCATGTTCTCTTGTGGTTTTAATACTTGTTAACTGACCTATAAACTGAGTTTTCCAAGTAAAGAAACGTGAGGGAATTTTATTACAGAAAAATCTACTGTGAATCATCCCCAGCTGCTTGTAGAGATAGGAGAGGCTTTTCCACTCCTGCTTTCCAGGGTGAGGTACGCTGTTTCTCACCTTTCCTTTGTTTCCATACAACATCGCGCATCCACGGCCGTATTGCTCTTTTTGTTTACTGTGTCTCTGAATATTTTTTCTCATTTAGAGGACCTGCTTTGGGCTTTCTTTCTCAGCTAACGGAAAGAGAATCACATCAAATCATGTTATTTTTGCCTGATTATTTCTTCAGTGCAGGCCAGTTAGGATCATCTTGATGCTTACAAGTACCTTGCATGCCCTTGGATCCGAAGGACTTTTTGAATCCTCACTGTTAAGATTTCACAGGTGATCTTGGAGCCTGTTGTTGTGTTAATTATAGGATTGTATCTGGAAGAGGAGGTAGAGGTGCTGCAAAACTTCGAAATCTTTAGTTCTGTGAAAAAAAAAATTCTAATTATTATTAGGATGATAAAAATGATGAATACATTGAGCGAGGCAATGCCTAGAGAGATGTGTGTGGGACCCTTTAGGCTGAATTTTTCTGATCAGCACGTTGTGTGTTCTGTACGTGCCCAGCACAGGAACCCTGGCAGGGGCCTCTGGGTACCACTGTAATGCAAAATATAATAAATCATAATAATGGACAAACCATGTTGCTGTTGGAATGCACGGCCTTCTGCTGAGCACTTAAAATGGTTGTCAGGGAACGCCAGCTCCGTCAGTTCCGTAATGGCAATCACAGCAGTTGGGGGAAAAAAGCTTTAACGCTGAGAGAACTGAAGCATTCGAGAGTCCCTGTTTCGTTTTGAATAGAGAAGTGGGAGGGGAAGGAAATGAAATACCTGAGCTGTAGCCCCAGGTCCCTGTGGAAGTGCAGGAGGAACCAGGAGAGATGTGCGGGGGGGACCGGCTCGGTGGGACACGGGGCTGGCTGACCCAAGGCCTGTCAGCATCCTGAGAGCTCTGACATCAGACAGGAAAGAGCGGATGCGGAGCTGAGGCTCCTTCTGCAGGGAGGGGAGGCCTCTCCATGGCAGGCAGTGCCTGCTGTGGGCAGCGGGGACGGGGGGCCGTGCCTGGGCCTTGGTGTCCAGCAGACCCGTTCCCAGGGGTTCCTCCAGCGCATTCCAGTTCTCACCGAGCCGTTTCAGTGATGCCACAGCAGCAAGGATTGCTACGACCCCAAACACATCTGTTACTTTTCACATCACATACCATTCTTCACAAGAAGCACATTCCTAATTTTGCAAGTAGGAGGTTTTATTCTATTTATCCTCCGGCTCAGGCGACCTGGAGGTTCATTTGGGTTATTAGCAAAAAGAGTTGAAGCTGCAGCTTATGGAACAGCATTTGGGGTAATTACCCTAATTAGGAATTGTTCTTTTCTCACCAGCCCCACGTGCAGCAAAGTGTTCCAGGCCCATAAGTCATGTCAGTGGTTTCAGACCTCCAGGTTTATGTTGTATCAGGACAGTCACGGTGTTTGCAGGAAGGATTTTCTGCTTATCTGTCTGCGCTGCTCCAGGAGCTTTGCTACGGGGCAGATTCTCAAGTATCACTTAACATCAATCCATTTCCTTAAGATGGCTGATAGCGTGGTTTGTATTTCACAACTCATAAATAGGCCACATCTCTTAGCGAGGTTTTGAAAAAAGCCAGCCAACGGCCCTGCACCCAAGTTCTCGTTACTCCTGGAATTCTTCCCTCAGAGTCCTGATCTTGGAGTTTATGGGGAAAGGAGTGTTTTCTCATTCTGCTGGGATTCCGTGGTGAGCCTGTGCCTGGCAGTTGTCACTGCTGCCCATCCGGGTCCTTCCGTGTGTGCTGTGCGAGGCACCAGCAGGCTGAAGCCAGGTTTGAAGTGCCTGCGGGTCGGGCCCAGAGGGAGTGGGGCACCACAGGAAGTGCTTCCAGAAGCAAACTGTTCACACTGAGGAATTCTTGAATTCCATTAATTTCTGACTGAGTCCCAGAACCACGCAGAAGGATCTGCACTAAGTCTCTACTACTGATTTGACTAATGCTTGGTTTTACAGGTCCCTGTTTTGTGGAGGTGCTCATAGGTGGTTTCCCTTAGATGTTCAAAAATAACTGTGAGGTTGGACAGAAATTTGACTTTTCAGGTTTAATATTCTTCAGTTCTTCCTCAGTTATGTTGAACTTCGGTCTTATGTGGGGCACAGAGTATTCTCTTCTCATTTTTCAAAAGAGAAGTATAAATATATTTCAGGGTACAGAAGAGGCGCTGAGAACTGTAGCTGTCATTCAGTGAGGCAGAGAAAAAGGCCAACTCCAACATACCAAGAAAAAAGTGGACGAAAAAAAAATGTTGAACTGTAGAAGCTTTCATAGTCAAATGCACTGCTGAAGCGTCTTAAGTGAAAACATGGAGATGAGTAAATTTTAATTCAGCTATGGCGGGTTCACTGCGTGGAAGTTTTATTTTGTTTTATTTTATTTTGTCTTTCTCGTTTAGAGAAAACAGAAATGCTGTGAGAGCACCCCGGGGTCACAGCGGCTGCTTACTGCGGGCTGTGAAAGCTCTGCTGGTATCTCACCACACGTCACAGAGGAAAGACAAGGAAAAAGGTTTCTGACACACAAAACCAAATGGGTTTTTTCCTTGAGATGAAAAGTAAAATGTAACAAGCACATTTAATTTCTCCCCTTCTAGTTGGCGTTTAATAAAACGGCACCCTGCAATGGGAACAGATAATGTTTGTCTTATAAAACCCAACAGCCAGTTCCCTTTTCAAACACAGATCTGCTGGCTGGGCTTTGTTGTGGGCCGGGGACTGACAAGTTTGCAGATGCTACAGCTTGTTACCTAATCAGAGCCAGATGCTGCTCCCCGGCGACGTTCTCACTGTCACCAGGCCCTCACCGCAGCGAGAGGACGGCCACGATTCATTCACCACGGGCATTTCTGGAAGTCTTGCTGTGTATTTTTTGTTATCTTGAGTCTCTGTTTGTTTTTGATTTAAGGGGGTTTGCACTGGCCGAGATAGAGGCGAGTGAATGGGAGAGGTAATGTGAGCGAGGCTGATGTCCACTGGACATCTGTTTAAATTCAGCACTCAGGCACACAGAGCAGCCTCTGTGCCTTTAGTTTGTTGTCGGGAAATGGCCTGCAGCAAAGTGAGAGTATTTGATTTGAGAATTCATTAGATAATTCTGTACATTATACTTCAAATAATACATAGGCCTGAGAGAATGTTTTAAGTAAAATTAAACATTTCAGCGTGGCTGTGGCGGGTGTCAGGCGGTTCCAGCACGGGAGCACCGGGAGGTTTCTGCCCCCTCTGAACTGCAAATCGAGTTCAATATTCTGTTTGCCTTCTTAAAAAGGTAGCAAAGGAATTTGGATTCTAGGAAGGCAGGGCTGTTTGTCCGAGATCATTATTTGGCTCAGCACCTTTGGCAGCCCTTTTCCTTCTCCCACCGACCGGAATGCTCGGCGCTTCACGCCGCTGTCAGCGGTGCCGGAGCGCTGCGGCTTTAATTGACTTGTTCCCATCTGCTCTGGAAACGGGAGCTTTGCAGCTCATGTGCACTGCGGTGTGTGTTCCGTGGGATAAACACTGTGTGACAAGAAAAGGGGCTTCCCTCCCCGTGCCCAACGATGCCAGGAGTGGCAGGCGGCTGCACAGCCAACAGAGATGTTCGTTCTCGGAGCTGCTTTTGCATGTGGAATTATCCTCGTGCTAAACCACGGCGATGTGAAGCGTTCAGGAGCTGCTCCTGTTTACAGAGGGATCTGCTTTCTTTCTTTCTCTCTTGAAGAAACCTGTTATGCAGTGGGTAATAAAACTAAAAATAAAGATCAGAGCCAATGGAAATGCTGTAATGTTTCTCGGCAGAAGCATTAGAAGCTGCCCATAAACCAAGAGGCATTCAGAAATTTGCACCCTATTATTGTGCCCTCCAGCCCCTCTGGAATCTCATTTCTCCAACAGATTTGTTGTATTCCCAACACCTCTGCACTGTAGGTTGTGCTTCTGCGCCCCGAGCTCCTGACACCCCGCGGGGGGGATTTGTCCTGGGTCCTTCACGCTGCCACTGCTCCAGGGTGAGTTTGAGCATCAGCTCCTGCCTGCCCCCGGAGCCAGGAGAGGGGCTGGAATATGCAACGCTCGATGAGCAGCCTGGGAGAAGCCTTGGTCGGATCTGTGCAGCTGAAAGTAGCGGTAACTCTGATTTATCTTACAGGGAGGTCATATTTATGACTTAGTCTAAGCTGTGCTTTCCCAGACCGTGCGCAATCTCGTGTTTTGCTCTTTGGGGTTCCGTTGGACTGTTCGGGGTTTTTTGGGGTTTGGGTTCCCTCCCCCCCAACATTTTGTGTTACCCTCTTCCCTAGAAAGCTGTTTAATTTCCAGGATTCATTTTCCCTCTGACATGTTAAATAGCGGATATTTTTCTGTGTACAGCTGGCTACTGGATTCAGAGAAGTCCCTAAGCCAGAAACCATCGTGAACGGGCGCGTGCCTTTCCCTCCACTTCGTTATTTCACAGCCGCTGCTCTTTGCAGAGAGCCTCCACTTTTAAACAAACCCCATCTCTGCAGAGAGCTGGCAGGAGGAGTGAGGAAGGTTTGCAAACTCATCCTCCCCAAACAAATCCCCCTGAAGAGTTAAATTAAGTCACCTCCCCGAGTGCTGCCCTTCCCTCCGGCACCCTGAGCCCCCGGGTTTTCTCGGGAGAACAATAAACCATCTTCTCTTCTTTTGGTGCCTGTCCAGTGTGGAAAGAGAAAGATGAGGTCAAAGTGGCAGGCTGTACAGCTTGCTTTTGAGCCAAACAGATGGTGAAGGTTAAGTGACAGCTCTGTGACTGCCTCTTTTGAAGTAATTGGAGATAATTTGTATTTTGAATCAGAACTTGACCACTGTCAGAAGGGAAGAAGGTTAATATGTAAACGATTTTACATTAGCCCCTGTTTCTTGGGATTTTTGCTCCCTCCCACCCACCCCCCCTTGGATTCTTGTTTCTATAATCCTTGCTCCAGGCTATTGGCAAGATTGTCTTTGAGCTCGGTGTGACTCGGCCTAGGCTGCAGTTGTTATGAAAGCCAACAACAGCTTATTAAGGCCAAGGATAATCTCTACTACTGATGCATTGTTGCTTTCCTACCGTCCAGTGACGGCTCAGAAACAAGACTGGAAATGCAGCTCTAACTGGGGAGGTTGGCAGAGAAATACCCAAAATATGTCTTGTTCCTGAAGGTGGACCCATTTTGCAGATTATTCTGTGTGGTTAAGAAGCTCCCTGAACTTCTCCTCATGATCAACAATGGAAATTTGATTTGGGCTTCCTCCTCTCCCCTGGGATTTGTTTTTGGCTTTGAGCAGACTCTTGTTTATTTACTTTGAGTACAGAACATACTGTATGTGTTGTGGTTGCTGATGCTTTCCTGGTGGGAAGTGGAATATTTCTAGAGCCCGATTTCAAAGTGGCAGGGAGGAGCTGCCAGGCTGCTTCTCAGTGATTCTTGTTGCTGCAGCTGTTCCAGCCTGGTCCTACAGGTTGTCCTCAAGTTCCACGTGCAAGAGCGAGTGGTGATGTGCTGGGCTTTCTGTACCCAGTCCTTTTTTTTTTTTTTAATGTGGGCACTGAGAGGGCATTATAGGGAAAGAACATGTAAGAGGCGTAAAACCATCTTCATCCAGTGTCCCTGTGTAAGGAAAACAGGCAGCGGCTTCACGCGTATTTAAATCTTGCAGTTTGGATTTCTGGATGAATTTAATGTAATGCAGCGTTGTTGGGCACAGACACCTGAATATGGGTGTGAGGAGGCAACCTGGACCTTTCTGTGGACTGTAGTCATAGAATATAGAATATTTGGGGTTGAAGGGGACCCCCAAGGATCATCACAGTCCAACTCCTCACCGGCAGATTAGTAACCCGATTATTTTGTCCTGGCCCTTTCTTGCATACAGAACTCGAGAGATGCTGGTGGAGCGGCCACCAATGCAGAAAGTCTGGGGCATTTCTGTGCATTTAAGTGCTGTTTCCTCAGAGCTTGAGAAGGCACTATTGTATTTTATTCACATACATCACGTTGATTATGAAACACGTTTTTTCACTAACTTGAAGAGGAAAAAGGAGATTCTGGCTTGTTATTTCTGCCTTTTTCTTAACCAGGCAAAGTAAAGAAATGGTTGCAAAACCTTTAGAAGCATTCAAGTACCTCGGTGACTTTCATCAGATGTTCTCTGTACAAGAAAAAGAAAAAAAAAATCGTTCTATCTTTTTATTTTTACTTTGCTTTAATCTTATTTGATGATGTCTCAACAGGCTGGGACATGCTTTCTTGGATGGCAATTTCACTGCACCATATGTGTCTCTCACTAGATAGCAGAGTGAAATGAGTCTTGGCAGGAAGAGAACTAAACACATCGACAAAGAAAAGAAAAAATTATTTACTTAACTCCCTGTTGCCTGCATACATTTTTCCCTGGGACTGCATCTGGTACAACAATGCGAAGTTGGCTTCTTATGAATGTGTGTCTGAGGCACAGTCCCACACTGATCCCTTTTTCCTGCCATTCACACTGGCTGTTGTTTGGGTTTTTCCTAGTAATCCTTATTTAAATGTTTCAGTATCTAGTGGTGACCAAGCTAAGAAAAAAGAAAATCTGGTTTTACCTGTGAATTTCTGTTGCTTGTGGTCTCAGGGGGAGAGATGGTCCTCACTTGGCTGCAAAAAGGACTTGGTCATTCTCGGGAAAAAAATAAAAGAAATTACCAGAATTAAATTCCTGCCCAAGTCGGGCGTTCTTTGGTGAGCTCCAGGCCTGGCGTTTAAACTCTGTGGGGAACAGAAGCGGGATCAGGCCAGGCTCAGCCCCACAGGCTCCCAGGGAGGGACACTGCGGATATTTATTGTGCTTGGGAAAAGATTCCAGTTTGGGCTGATGAGTTCGCAAAATTTACACTGGATGTATGGCAGAGCAAGGACAGGGAATCTCTCTGGGTTGAAATTGTGAAAGGTGTGTTCGAATGTTGAGATCAATCAACCAAGCAAAATGTTTTGTATTTGAACGCAGCCGTGGGATAAACGTCGCGGTGGTGCTGGGGCTGCACTCGCAGTCTGTGCCCCAGTGCCAGCGCCGGGGCTGGGTCCCAGCCCTGGTCCCCACTCACCCAAACCAGGCTCAGCCGGCCCTGTTTGTGCCGAGGGAGCCCGCACGAGTCCATTTCTGACTCCGTGTTCCGAAGGCTTCCGCGCTCTGTCGGCTGCTGTTTACATCGGCTCTCAGGGACGGCTTCTGAACCCTTGGCAAAATCTGGGTTTGTGCACTTGGATTTGGGAGGAAAATCAATGCAGGTTCTGCAGTGACCTTGCGGGTTAGCACGGAAGTGTCTGGCAAAAATGAGAACAGAGGAACACACGGGTGATTTGCAAAAGATAAAATGGAAAAGGAACAAGCAAGTTTACGGGGTTTAAGGAAATATGCAATCAAAAGCAATGGAGAGGTCATATATGATTTTAGACACCACGTGAAAAGATAGGAAAGGGGCAAAAAGGAATCCTTTGAAGCATGAACAGTGTAGAGATTCCCACAGAAGCCAGGTGGGAGTCACACCAGGTGCAGCACACAGGTAACGTGTGGGCTGGAGAGGGTTTCACAGGGCTGAGCTGTGCTGTGCAGGGAAGGGCTTAATGGTCAGGTGGGCATGAAAACAGAGATCGTGTGGATGCAGCCTTCGGGGTTTTATTATGTACTTAAAACCATTTTCCCTTTGTGCTGCTTCTAAATAAAGTAGTTGGAGATTTTTTTTTTTTTTTTAATCTTTCTTTTTTCACAGTATCTTTTTCCAAGGTTGTAGCTGGTTTATAGTACATAAACTGACTGTCACAGGGAGATCTCAGTGATTGTTGGAATGTAATTACTGTGTAGGTTTGGGGGTCAAAGTTCCCTTATGTCTGGTGAAGTTTGGAGTTTCCTGCTCTTCCCCTTGTGGCTGGTGTGACTGAGCCCCGTCAGGGCAGGGCTTTGTGCACGCACAGCACTGGCTCTTGGTGTTCCTTGGGCCCTGAGCTCTGGGAGTGTGTGAATGTTGCAGCTTGTGCTGCATCCCCAGGATTGGACCAGGGCACGGAGAGGGCCCTGCCTGGGGTGTCACCTTCCACAAAGTCACCATCTGGGGCACCGTGACACCTCCGTGCCCGCAGGTCACTGCCAGAGCAAGAAAGGCTTCGTAACGAAGGCAGTGAGCTGGGGGCGTGACGCAGAGTTGGGCATTCCCGCAGAACCTCTGGCGATCCAAAGGGGAAGGCGCCCGGCGAGTTAGTGAGGAGCTTCTGTGTCCCTTGTTTCCAAAGGCCTCTTCTGCTCCTACTAAATGAAAATATTTGTATCAAATATACATCGGTGGTATTCCTAAATATTCGATGTGGAAATTGATCCGTGCAGCGATCCCTGTGCAGCTGCTTGAAATGGAAATGCAGCAGGGAAGATGTGAGGGGAGCGGAGCACAAAGAGGAGCCGTAGGTGAGGCTCCGGGCAACGGTGCCGGCTCCCCTTTGACACTGGGATCTGCATCCGCAGGCCCAGGGAGAACCGCAGCCTTCCAGCCGGGATAAACAAGAGCCCTCTCAGTTAATTGGTGGAGAAGGCTTTCTGCAAAAAGTGGACTTCTTTTTCCCCTACTCTGCTTTTTCTTTTCACCTTCTGATGAACTAAATTATTCCTTATCTAGAGCCGCCGTGCCCCCAGAGCCTGCGCTCCTGGAGAATTCCAGACTATTTGTAGTGTTTGTGGCATTTTAAAGTAAGAGGTTCTACAGGGAAAAATAAAAGTTGGCATTCTTCCTGATTTTTATGTATTATTTTAATCACCATGAAAAATTATAAACAACATATAAATACATAAATGTAAAGAAAAAGATTCCGACTCATTGAGCAAAAGCCGTTACCTGGGGGGTAGGATGAACCCTCTTGTTGGAATTATCCGAGTGCAACGTTAACTGAGTTAGTCAGAAACATGTCACAAAACTGTTGAGCTTTTTTCAATGGCTTTTTATAAAAGTATCTTGAAATCTGAGCATGTTCTGCATCTCAGACAATGCATTATGCCAAAAAGGATGTTTCTTCTGTTAAAAGCTTCAAAGGTTGAACTGAAAATACAAATCAGATTGTAATAATCTAGATTATACTAACATATTCTTTGGCTGTGTTGTTTTTCGTTGACTGTTAGGTTAAAAGAAAATCTCTGGGTTTAATGTTTTTTATTGGTGAAGTATTTAATTTTGAGGTAGGTTTCATTTAAATTAATTTTAGATAAATTATTTAGCTGTTGTAAAATTGCTGCATATGGATGCACATGGAAATACAGGTATGCTCCTATGTTATGTGTAACCCCCTAAATTTTTAGGAGGAAGTTTCTTTCCAGTCGAGCTGTTTAATGACCTGTCAGTTTCCCACTTGTGTGGACTGTTTAAAATTCTATATCGTTTTCTGTTTTAATGCAATATCATTTAATTCTCTAGAGAAAAAGAGATAAGGTGTTAAAATTGGGATAAAAGCTTCCAAATGCTAGAAAATTTGCTCTGTCAAACCCAGAGCCCTTTTTACTGGCAGAAACTTAAGAAAGTAAATACTAATAAGCTCACATGCAACAACAACAAAAAAGGATATAATTTCTTCAAATAATATAAATGCAGTTATCAATACTTTATCAGAAAACAGCTAAGGTTGAATTTTCTGTTAATTTTTTATTTTTGGCTAATAAGTGCAGAATCAATACTTTGAAACTTGATTTCTTCTCCCAGGAGTTGTTCTCTGGATGAAGAAAAGTAGTGAATTCTGGTTTTTCATTTTGGTTATTTTCTTTTCTAAGAACATGGCATGAAGCAACCTGCTCTGGTGTGTCGGCTGGGGTGTTTTTAGGGGACGTTCCCCAGTTGCCTCTGCCCTGGCGGTGGCTGGAGGGCTCTGGTGTCCCCATGTACCCGCTGCAGGTGAGGGCAGCGCCTGCCCGGGACAGGGACAGCATGGGCTGCTCGTGGTGGGCTCTGGAGCTGGGACAGGGCATGGGCAGGGAGGGGAGGACGGACCGTGGGCAGGGAGGGGAGGATGGACCACGGCCACACCGCGGGCAGGGAGGGGAGGACGGACCACGGCCACACCGCGGGCAGCGGCAGAGAACGGCCCCCTCGTGCCGTAGGCGCAGACACGCTCGGGAGCAGTGTCCAGCCTGTCCTGTCAAGTTTATTGTCCACTCCATCAAGGGGTCTAATGGTCAGCGGAGGGGCTGAGCGTGTCCCCGGGGGCCTGACATTAAGCGAGTGGACTTGTTTAAGCTCACGCAGGGTGTCTGCGGCTGATGGGGACGCCAATACCCGTTTCCCTCAATGAGCAGCCGCTCGGATCATGACTCAATAGAGCTCCCCCGGCGCGGCGGCCCCGGGGGCTCCGGGGGGACCTGCCCCAAGCGCGGCCCCGGGCGGGAGGGGCG
>VZRN01003673.1:433061-562858 GCA_013397935.1 Dasyornis broadbenti
AAAAAAAAAAAAAAAAAAAAAAAAAAAAAATTAAATTAAGTTCCTAGTGGTCACTAGTGGTGGAAAAGGCCATTGTGAAGGCTTGGAGAGTGCTTTTGTACCTGCCCAAACCATGGGCACTCTTTGAGATGGAGAAGGCTGCCAGGCCTGGGGTAATGCGGAGTTTGGCTGTTGTTTGGGTGTGCAAAGGGTCTTGTTTGCCGTGTGTGTGAATGTGTCTGTGTGTGCATGTGTGTCTGTGTGTGTACATGTGTGTGGACATGTGTGGACATGCGCGTGCACATGTGTGGACATGTGTGATAACATGTATGCACATGCGTGTACATGCGTGTGAACATGTGTGTGAACATGTATGCACATGCGTGAACATGTGTGTGGTCATGCGTGCGCACGTGTGTGAACATGTGTGTGGACATGTATGCACATGCGTGAACATGTGTGTGGACATGCGTGCGCACGTGTGTGAACATGTGTGTGAACATGTATGCACATGCGTGTACATGCGTGTGAACATGTGTGTGGACATGCATGCGCACGTGTGTGAACATGTGTGTGGACATGTATGCACATGTGTGAACATGTGTGCGGACATGCGTGTGCACATGTGTGCACATGTGTGATGACATGTATGCACATGCGTGTACATGCGTGTGAACATGCATGTGAACATGTGTGTGAACATGCATGCACATGCGTGTGCATGTATGTGAACATGCGTGTGAACATGTGTGCCTGTGTGTGTACATGTGTGTACATGTGTGTTTCTACGTGTTAGTGCACATGTTACCTGTGCCTGTGTGCACTACCTGTGTCCGTCTGTGTCTGTGCCCGTCTGTGTCTGTGTGTCTGTCTGTCTGTCTGTGTGTCTGTCCGTGTGTGTCTGTCTGTGTGTCGGTCTGTGTCTGTCTGTCTGTCTGTGTGTCTGTCCGTGTGTGTCTGTCTGTGTGTCGGTCTGTGTCTGTCTGTCTGTCTGTGTGTCTGTCCGTGTGTGTCTGTCTGTGTGTCGGTCTGTGTCTGTCTGTCTGTCTGTGTGTCTGTCCGTGTGTGTCTGTCTGTGTGTCGGTCTGTGTCTGTCTGTCTGTCTGTGTGTCTGTCCGTGTGTGTCTGTCTGTGTGTCGGTCTGTGTCTGTCTGTCTGTCTGTGTGTCTGTCCGTGTGTGTCTGTCTGTGTGTCGGTCTGTGTCTGTCTGTCTGTCTGTGTGTCTGTCCGTGTGTGTCTGTCTGTGTGTCGGTCTGTGTCTGTCTGTCTGTCTGTGTGTCTGTCCGTGTGTGTCTGTCTGTGTGTCGGTCTGTGTCTGTCTGTCTGTCTGTGTGTCTGTCCGTGTGTGTCTGTCTGTGTGTCGGTCTGTGTCTGTCTGTCTGTCTGTGTGTCTGTCCGTGTGTGTCTGTCTGTGTGTCGGTCTGTGTCTGTCTGTCTGTCTGTGTGTCTGTCCGTGTGTGTCTGTCTGTGTGTCGGTCTGTGTCTGTCTGTCTGTCTGTGTGTCCGTGTGTGCTGAGTCTTCCCTGCCCAGGCAGCGATCCCGCTCCTGCTGCCGCCCCTCCCGGCCTGCAGGGCTGGGGGCGCGTGGAAGCTCCACCTTTGATAGGTGACCTGGGGCTGCCCGGCGCTGCCCTGAGCTGTGGAGCTTTCAAGAAAGAGAGGGAAGGAGAGAGCATTTGCCTCAGGTGATGAGCAGCAGCGCAGAGCCCGGGGGTACTGGCAAATGTTCACTTCTTATTTCTGCAGCAGCCCAGGTTTACGGATAGCGACCATTTACTCCCGCTCCATATTCTATGTAATTATTTTAGGCTGCATTTCACCTGCACTAATATTGGCCGCTCTTTGTCGCAGAGGTGCCCCGAGAGCCGAGCACCTGCCGGCCCCACAGCCAGCTGGTTGCCGAGCTCATGGTCCACCTGTGCCTCTGCTGCTGCCCCGGGCTGACACAGCTGGGGGCAGCTGGGCTAAAGCGTAAATTGGGGGGGGATTTCTTGTTAATGGCTTTTTTCAGAAGGGAAAGGGGAATCAATCTGCATGATGCTGCTAGAAAATAACGTGAAGTTTTCATTTGGATTAAAAAATAAATTATTTTTTAGTCTAATTAACAACCTAGCCACAGGTGTTTGGCTATTTGTCTCAATTCCCTTGCTCAGGTGTTGGCTCTTTTCCAAGTTCCCAACAGACATTCCCAGGGAAATGCCTTGGAATCCTTGATGGTGGATTATAAGAAGCAGGTGATGATCAAAAGTTAGTGGTTAGGGCAGTTTTGCTTTTTTTTCCTTCTGTCCTTCACGTCTGTATAGTGAGAACACAGGGAAGCCACTGGGTGTCATTAGGCCAGTGACACCCTAAAAACTGCTCAGACTTAACTTTTATCTTCTTTACAATTCATTTTTGTCTTAATGTATTGAAGGTAGAAAATGTGAGCTCTGAAAAGATCAGCTGTGGCGAGTTGATGAGTTAATTGGTGGTGATTAGTGCAGATCAGGTTCACCTGTGGTGGGTGGGGTCTGGCTGCTCCCCACCCTGGGCAGAGCCAGCAGAGGCTGGGGGCATTCACAAGGAATGGAGCCACGAGCGTTCTTCTGTCTCAGCAATGCCGTGAGGGGCTGCTGGGGTACGACTTTATCTGAGGACTCCGAGGAATTCCAGCCTGGAGGACACGGTTGGGTGCTGGATTTTCCACGGCGTCTGTGGGCCAGGCGCTGCTGTGAGGGGTGAGTGGTTTGTGTCACCAAAATCTTGGCTGGGGCGGGGGAGAAGGCTCTTTCTCGTGACCATTGTAAGGTGAAATACCAGAAGGAGCCCTGGTTTCCAGTGCCTGAGCAGCTGGAAGGTGTCAGAGCGTTGTGGTGGGAACGGCTGAATATTGATAACACTTGACTGTAATCTTGCAGAGCTGTTGAGGTGGCTTCATTTAGGTCCGTTGAAGTTGTGAATGCTGAGAATCTTGCAAAAATTGGGTCCTTGTTGCTCAGGCAGATTTGGAATACACTGTCTTTTTTGAAAGTACTTTTCCACTGACTCAAACCTCCAACAGAGCAGTTGGCAGCACCCCAACATGATGGAAATGAAGTGGGTTTCCCTCTTTCTGTGGGAGCAGCAGCATCAAACCCAGTTCAGTGTGCTGTGGGCTCGAGTGAGCAGGCTGATTTCCAGGTTTTGGGGGTTCTCAATCTGAGACTGAGGTGGTGTCCAAAGGCATTTTCTCTGATAGTCTGAACTGTCCTGAGCCATATCTTTGCTGAGAGCCATCGCTCCTGGTTCCGTAGCATCCCGTGAGTTTGGTGTGGCACAGCAGGCTCGCTGTTCCAGAGCCCTGCAGAGCGGCATGTCCTGGGTTATCAGAGGGTGCATTTCTGCTTTGGAAAGCCTGGCTTGCTCAGAGGTCCTGGAGCCCAGGTGTTGCTGATGATGAGCCAGTGTATGTTCTGGGGTTGCTCTGGCTCTCTCTGAGTGCCCCACGCAAACCTCCAAGCCTTGGGACGTTTTTTTTAATTTTAAATTTGCTCTGGAGATGCAAAGTTAATTGTGAACAGCAGTCTCTTGTGCTTCCATGCAGTGTAAGTCAGTGACTTACGGCAAGAAGGAGAAAAAAAGTATACAAAAGAAGATTCAAGGAAGAGTTGGGGTGAGGGCCCGAGTAATTTAAACCAGGAAAGAAGCACCTTTTGTGTATCCTGCTGGTGAATTGCTGGGATGTGGTGGCAGTTGAAGGAGCAGGGTGGTGGCTGAGACTTTGGGGAGGTGCACAGCCGTGGAGGTGCAGGTCTGGCCCCTCCTTGCCAAGCACCGTTTATTTTTCAGCACTTCTGTCTAATTAATATAAGGCCTGCTCAGGCACAGCCGCCCTCATTGGACGTGTCACTCGTTAATCACGCGACCCTCCTAGCCTTGGGTAATGACCTTGAAAGAATATATCAGCCCATGATGGCGGGAGTGAGGAATTAAATTGTTTCTCTGAGTGCTTATGGTCATTGCTGACAATTTATATGACACAGCTGCCCTAAGCTGGCCGTGCCGGCCATTGTGCCACAATCATTTTCCCGCTGGGAAGCGGTGGCTGGGCAGGCCTGGGGCTGTTCCTTTGTGTGAGGAGGAGGAGAAAGGCTCTGCAACCTGGAATCCTGACTGAGGGCCTGAGCCCAAAAATCCCGGGAAGGCTTTGCTGAAGCCTCTCTCTCCGGGTGTGTCGGTGTTGCCATAATGTCGGGAGTGGCGTTAGTTCCGTTGTTCCAACCTGAGGAGGGTTCCCAAGTCCAGGATCGAGCTCCCTTTCAGCAGGGCATTCATGAGGTTTGGAATGTGAGAAATGGACAGGACAGCTTGAACAGGCTTGAGATTTGGTAAGATTCAGGTACAAACACATCACATAACTGTACACGTTTGTGTGCAAAATTAGGCAGACCCGTTAATTACCATAAGACCCCACATGATACTGTGTGTGTGTGTCCATGGAAATTAAGAAGTAAATTTTAAGATACATTAATGTAAGTGCTTATGGGTTAATCTCTGTATTTTTGTATTTTTGTCTTTTCCTAAGTGTTAAATGTACTTGGAAGGGTATTTATTATTTGCAGATAATGAGTAAATGGCTTTTTTAGTTGTTATATATTGGTATCTGCTTTTAGACTGATGAAATAATTTGTTACAGTTATTCAATCATATTATTTATAGAAAACATGTAGCTGAGGATCTAAACATCAGATTGTTCTGCTATTGCCATATGGACTGCTTTTATCTAAATATAAACAGTTGATAATTATCACTAGAACTATTGGCTAAAATCACAAAATAGACTAAGAACAAATAACAATCTCATTCTTCATTAACATTTTAAAAATGAAATAGATGTCCTTGTTTATGCATTCAGTAAATTTGGCTCTGCTTTTACAGAACTGTAAATGAACCAGAACATTTGTTTTGTATAATCTATACAACATTTTATATGTATATTTATATTGGTGAGCTCAGGCTGCTGGATTTTGAGAAGGCTCATACAAATCTGGCTCCACAGAACTGTTAGAAAGTACATTTATTAATGTATTCATAGAATCATGGAATGGTTTGGGTGAGAAGGGACCCTAAAGCCCATCTCATCCCCCGCCCGCCATGGGCAGGGACACCTTCCACCAGACCAGGTTTCTTCAAGCACTGTCCGATCCTGAACGCTTTCAGGAATGGGCCGGCCACAGCTTCTCTTGGCAAATATTGATTGCTTCCATCTCAGATTCCTTTAAAATGCTTGGCTTTTTCATTGGGTCTAGTGGCTTCTTATTCCTTTATTTTTCCTTTTTTTCCTGTTTCTGGTTCCTAGCACCTCCATGTGTGGGTAGGACACAGCAAAGGATGTGTTGTCACCTCAGTGTTCTGCTGGCTTGAATACCTCGGGGAAAATTACACAAGTTGGCAGCAGCTGCATGAAACTTTCCTGCAAAATACAGACAAAAACAGGCAACAAGGCAAAAGTGAAGATGGTGACTGGGAGGAAATAGTGCCTTTGTCTGGACATCCTTTTTCAGTATGTGGTTAGAGCATAGAATGAGGAGTTAATGTTCCCCGTTTAGTTGTCCCAATGACTTACTGTATGGAAAAGGACAGGTTAATTTGTGGTGTTGTTCCCATTTCTGTGTTTAAGATTAGAGTTTAAAAACCGTAGTAGTTCAGTATCAGAATTGTTATTGACCTGGGTTTGGTTTGGTTGCACTTTGCCCTTTCCAAAAGCTGAAGAGGTTCCTTGCAAAGGGATTTGGCCCCGTCCTGGGTGAGGCGTGGAGGGCCTCAGCTGCAGGTGCAGCCTGGCTCGGGGCTCCTGAGCGCTGTGATGCCCCTGAGAGCTCAGCTGTGCTTGCTTTGAGCCCGGCCGCGTTGGCTGCTTGTCCCCTCGGGTACCTCAGGGTGTGGGCTGTGCCCATCCCTCCCCGCCGCCGCTGTCGCACCTGTGCGAGGGCAGCGACCCACAGGTCACCTGCACGCAAAGAATCCCTCTCCAGCGCAAATCCTGCTGCAGCGGGGGCCCCTCTGGTTCTGGTTTGAAGGTGAAGACCAAGTTGATGGGAATTGCTTGAATTCCCCATGGGAGATGTGCGGTCCGGACGTGACTGCAGGGCTCTGCATGGCAGAAGTGGCTCGTGGCCGGGGCTCGTACTGGACAATGGGATGGTTCCTTTCTTCCTGTTGGGAAGAGAACCCTAAATGCCTCCTCAGCTCAGGCACCCAGCAAGATGTCGCCATGCCTTATTCAAATTCCCTTTCTAAGCGGCTGAAGGGCGAGCGAGTGCTGCAGCCCCGTCCTCATGCTGCGCGCACCACGCTGACGTCAGCCTTCTTGTGCGGCAAGGATATTTTAAATTTGTTTATCTCCGTGATATCAGGTGGTTTGGTTGCTGGCAGCCCACATTAGCATGGCAGAGCAGCAAATATGTACATATATATTTATATTTAGCATTTTTTTCTGGTATGTTCGGCTGAAAAGGCTTGGCTTGATTAATATTTTCCGCTGTCCGGTAACCATGGCAATGGGGTCAGCAGATATAATACTTAATTTAATCTTCCAACTGCCTCAGTGTGCATCACCAGTGTCCCGAATAATAGAAAGCCTTTTGCTTCTCTCTCCCTTCCTCCCTCCTTCCCTCCCCTCCCTCCCTCTTTCTCCCTCTTGTTCTCTTGCTTCATATATTATTATCTTTGCCAGTGGCTCCCTCATATGACCCAGAAGGAATAAATGGAGGTTTTGCATTCCATGTATGTAGCTTATAAAATAAAAAAATAAAATAAAAAATTTGAAGCCCCTCTCCCCAGCCAGCCAGATTCCCCCACCAGCTCGCAGTTGGTCCCCCCTCCCCAGCAGGCTCGGCAGCCAATCTCCACGGTGTGCCGGGGCCGTGGGCAGACGTGGAGCGCTCGGCGCGGCTCCGGCGTGGCCACCAGACGCTCTCCAGCCACATGCGCCCGAGCGGACGTTCCTCCCGCCGCAAAGCCCGGCCGACTGGCTTTGCTCTCCAGGTGGGTCCAGTCCATTGCTTTGTCTTTGCTCGGCCCAGGTCCCCCTGTAGGTGCTCCCTTTTGCTCTTTCGGCGTGATTTTTTTAAGTTGTTTTGGTTTGTTTGTTTTTTTTTTAAACCATTGCAGTCTTTTTTCACAGCAAACGCTGCCACTTTTGGGTTGGTTTCGGGAAAGGAGATGACCTGTATACAACCTCCCAGATAGATGCAGTCATAATATTTTTAAAAAGGGGGGGGAAAGAGCATTTTCTTGCTCAAATACTTTTTTGAATTGCCCAGTGACCAGAGAGGACTGACCTGGCGCAGGTCAGGCTGCTGCTCTCCTCTTCCCAGCTGTCCTGTGTCACTTTTCTAGTGATAGGAGAGTAACTATCAGCAGGGATTGGAGTCATTATTCTAGAGATGGAAAGGACATCAGGAGCAAGATACACTTGAAATTTCCATAACCAAAATTCTTCCTCTTACTTTTTTAGTCAGTTTATGCTTTAACCCATCCTTGAATTTAATCAAGCAATAGTTATTCTTTTTTTATTTGTTTTTCTTTTTTTTCTAATGTGGTTTTTGGGAAGCAGAATGACTGTGACCTCGGAATGGATAAATGAAGGACTTCCTCCTTTCCCACTGAGTGGGAATGAGCATGTGGGTTTGTCTGTTGCCTCTAATACCATTTCTACGGGCACAAGGACCGAGCGAGCCCGGCAGGGTTTTCACTCTGCTCTCACTCTCCGATGGTGGTAAGAGCTCGTCAGACGTTGTTGTGACTTGGTTCTTGGTCAGGCGTTGAGTGATGGCTGGAAGGGCCAGTATTGGGAAGGAGCTGAAGTTGGTCCCGTCAGCGCAGGTCTGAGCCACTGCTGTGCCAAGCTCTGTGGTCCCAGGCAGCGGCACTGTGAGAACAAACATTCCTGCCCATTGCCAAAGGGTGTCCATCGCTCCTCTCTAAGTGCGGGACCGTGACCAAGCCGTGAGCGGGTGAGAACCCTGCAGTAGCAAACCCCAGCAATTCCACTAAGAAATGGCCCAAATTGATTCAGTTGCCTGGAGCTGAGGGTGTGACAGTGAACGTGGTGCCATGCTGGCTTTGACCTTGATGATCCTACACGTCCTTTCCCACCTTAACAATTCTATAAATCAACAAAGCCCCAAGCAATCCCAGTATTGGTCCTCTCTCGTTTCTGAAGTGCTCAGCTGTTTTGTTGGGTACCACGTTTCCTTTCCCTTTTGTGTGCAGCCTGTTTTAGGCTTCTTCTTCAGGACAACCTTCACTCATTTTATCTCCTGAAATAAATCCTGCCCATGTTTTGGAGAGGAGGCCTGCATTAGGAAAACTGCTCCGTCCTTCCCCAGAGGGAATGGGGAGGCAGGACAGTGTGGGGCTGTCAGAGTCCAGTGCGGTGAGGATACAACAGGTTCAGGGCTCCCTAGTGGTGGACTCCAGCCTTGACTGAATAAACAAACAGCAACCTTTGTAGTAACTGCATCTCTATGTTCTTTGTTCCAGAATATTCCATATATCCCACTTTTTCTTCAGTCTTGTTCCTTTGTGTCACTAGCAGAAATACTGATAGGCTTCATGAAGACAATTATTGAGATGGGCTTTAGATTTGATTTCACCTTATTTTGACTATTATAGTTCAATGGTTTTTCTTCTTTTAATATGTATTTAAAGTGTTTTATAAAAGTGCCTTTCTGTCCTATAAACCTATTACGTATCCTGCCATAATGCAACTCAGATAAAAAATTAGAAATTGAAATTTTTTAGTTTAAAAAGTCTTTAAAACCAATTAATATTTTTTGATCCTAAAACATCCCCAATCTTATCCTTATTTCTCAGGGGCATTGGGAATGGAGAGAAAATACCAGACCTGTTAGAAGTACAGGCTTTCTCTCTTTTCTGGTGGAAAATCCAGACCTGACTGTTGCGTCTCCCTGGGCAGAGCTGGCCCTGAGCCCCAAGCAAGCTTGTGTTAAGTGCATTTTACCACATGTCCTTGTGGGTATCACGTGGATCTCACGATCACACACACTGTAAGGGTATAAATGCAAGAGCTCTCCCTCTCAGGCAGATTTAAAATATTAGATGCACTAATCGCTGAAAATGTAGGAGAAAAATGTGGGAAATAAACAAGCATCCTTTCAGATTTACAGGATTCCTGCCAATCATTTGCTGTTTGATCTAGAAAAAATAGCAAAAGTGAGCATAAAACTGGAGTGAACCCCAAAAGTGCTAACAATGCACCGCTTGCTCCACGGCCCTGACCTGCAACAGTCAGAGCAGTTTAAAATGTGTTTGCCATAAACAAATACTGTAAGTGGCTGCTCCCAAGCAAACAGCTCTGCTTCTCTGCCCTTGCTCTTCCATGAGCTTTCCATATGGGCTGGTCCTGCTCAGCCTTTGCTCTCCCACGGAGATTGAGGAGAACTTCCAAAGAAGGATGGTCAGTAATTGTTCCTAAGAAAAATCATTTGCATAAATAAATAGTATTTCTGGCCTTCCCTTTCCTCCCAAAATACCTGGCTCCTTTGCCTGCAGTTGTTGGGTGGGATCTCTCTGTTAGCAAGTGAAGATGTCGGTCACAAGCCCCTTGAGTGACACTGCTCAAACCCTCTTTGCCTATCTGAAAGAACTGAGGGTGCAGAGATTTGGTAGATTTGGGGATGTTTTCTTTGCTACAGTTTCGAAAATCAGGTTTATTTTTTTCTGGTGATTTTATTGTTTGTTTGAAGTTAAGTCTTAGATGATATGACTGAAGATCTGAAGTAGCATCTTCAATACAGGAGCAGCTTGGAAGCTCGGCGCCCACGAGCTTGTTGCGGTGCTGGTGCCAAGTACGGATTTGTGTGCTCTGAAGGGGTGCAAGCCCTGGAATGCCAGGGCTGGTCCATAGGGTTTGTGCTCTGCTCTTTTTCTTTGTAAAGTCTTGGAAAACAGGTTGGAAGAGACGTTGGGAGATTATTTAGTCCATGTTTTTGTCTGAGATGTGATGTATCGGAGCCAGCTCTTGCTATACAGAAAGCACTTTACGATAATAAATAGCAATGATTTTTGCCAAGTTGAGGTTTGCTGACAGTTCCCAGATTTTACACTTCAGGCAGTGTATTTAAATGACTTACAAAGTGTAAATTGCTGCATAGCTGCTGTGGAAGGCATGGCCTTCTTACTCCATTTGAAGCAGAAGCAGCAACGTGCAGGAGGAGACGTGGGGTGTGACAGGAGCTGGGTCGTGTTTTCCCCATCGTCCATGGGCATCTCACAGAGAAGTGGCCCCGTAAGGAAGTTTTCCCCGGAACACAACACAACGCACCTGTGGGGGTGTGCAGGTCAGCGATACCCCGAGGCCTCGCAGAGGTCAGCCTGTGTTGCTGTGCACTTCACAATCACAGAGATAATCCTTGCTCTGAAGAGCTCGTGTGCTGGTTGGGACCAAAGAGAAAAATATTAAAGAAAAAAGCCGTTATTGGGAAAGCTTAATCCAATATTGCTTATTGCTCAGAATTGTTCTCTGTTGTTTGTAGTTTGAACAGTAGCCACCTCCTGCTTTCTCATTAATCATAATTTTCTCAAGCTATAACATCTTTTACCATTCTCTAATTTTCTGTTGCGTTTTGCCTTTCGTGTGGGGTTGTTGGTTGGTTGGTTTCCTTGACCTTGTGCTGTTTCTAATTTGTGCCCTGCATCCACTCTCTGGAACCCAGCGAGTAAGGAAATGCAGGAGAGGAGGACCAGCACTGGGGCTGAAAAGAAAAGGGAGAAAGACTATTTGGAATGAGTAGAGCAGAGTTGGATGTGGCTGGTGCCGAGCCTGAGGGGCTGCTTGGGCACAGATCAGAGGCTCCAGAGCCTGCCCAGGTGTCTGGAACAGGGCGTATGCCCGAGCAGCGCCGCTGTCCGCCCTGGGCTGCGTTTGCGTGAAGGATGGGCCTTGCAGCCGCAGCGCTTGTGCCGTACCCACGTGTTTCTGCTTCCAGCCACATCTCCATTAAGCCGGCAGCCCTCGGAGCAGCCCCTCCATCCTGCAGACATTTGCTTTACGTAAAGCAGCTCGCAGCTCTGTGAGTATTGATGTAGACATTACCACAAATCGCCACTTAGGGACCGGGAAGAATTGACTAACTGGTTTCAGATCCAATACACATAACCTGATCAGACGCAAACTTTAAGTACACTTGCAGTCGTGCCAACTGCACCAGCGGGGAAGTGACTCTTCTGCCGGCTCTTTAAAGAGGCCCTGAGGGGAAACCATGAAAAAATAAAGATATGGGGTTAAGGCTTGTGCTGCAGCGGTTGTAAGGTGAGCAGTTAGTCCTGGCATGAAAGATTAAAACAGGACGGCTTTTTGTGAGATTTGGTTTATAATTATTTTTTCATAAAATTCACCAATTTGGGTTTTACAGCCACCACAGTCGGTGTGGATTCCTGAAGTTGTTCTGAATCTACTTTATATTAAAAGGCCTGGATCCTCTCCTGTCCCTTGAAAAAAGGACTATTCATGCTGCCTGTCAGGCAAAACATTGATGTAGGGAAGAAATACAAAAGCAAGTGAGACCATTTCCTAATTTTCATGGTAAGTGCGATGTTTTCCAAAAATCTCGAGATTTGCAGGACAGAAGAGAGGCTGGAGCGTTACCTGAACCTGGCTGATGGCACGTGTGGGTTGATCTCGTGGCTGTGTCTGGGTGTGGGGAGCTCAGCAGGACCTCAGGCACGAGGGCCCATGGGCACTGTGAGCTCTGTTCTTGGGGTGTTAGAGACAGCAGCATTTAATGGTTTTGGCATTGACTTGTGGTGTCACAAGCTGAGAGCTCCACTCAAAAAGTTGGCAGTTGTGAATTTTTTAGTAGATCATAACAATCAAACAGGATTCTGCATGCTGGGATTGAGAACTATGGAATGATCAAAGAAGGTGGGAAGAGTGAAAGACAAATTCAAATCATTAGAGGGAAATGGAGCCTCTTGTGCAGCAAAGTTGGGTGATTCAGAGAACAAATCTGTGTTTAGCTGTGGGAATCTGAGATAGGGAGAAAAAGCGGCTGGCACTCTGTGTCCTGTGCAAATGAGAGAACCAGCTCCGAGCTTTTCATCGCAGTCCTGGCTCCTGGAGCTAAACCCGCACGGAGCAGCGTCAGCGTTGGCTGACTCAACACGGGGACTGGTCGGGGGCTTCTGCTTGGGGAATTCTCAACTGATGTTGCTGTCCCATATTTAGTATTCCCAGAACTCGGTATTGCCATGGAAAGCCCAGGAGGGTCCAGCAGGGCACTGAGGACTGTTTTCTTATTACTAAACAGAGAGATATTAACAACACAATGTAGGAATAAAAAAAAAAGCAAGCAAGCAAAGCCGGCTGCCTGCTCTTTTCTTCTCAGCATTATTATTTGTGACAAAGCCTTTGGTCCATTTTTCTTCATAATTTGCAGGACTCCTAATGGGAACAGCACCTCCCAATTACCATGGTTGCCAAAGGCTAATTTGGTTACCCTCAGGATCCACAATAGAGAAACTGTGTCGGCCCTTTGTAGATATTTGCATACTATACATACCAGGAATGTAAAACAGCTGCCCGGGCCCTATTCCACTATCATGGCAATTATGGGTCATTAGCTTTTTCTTTTTTTCTCCCCTTTCTCCCTCTTCTTTCCTTGTTCTCATCCTCTAAACTCTGCCAGGCGGCAGAAGCAGCTGATGGCTTTGGAGGGAGCAGCAGCAGGATGAGGAGCTCGGTCCCACTCGGGGGCTGGGGCTGACCAACGCCCGGTGCGCTCTTTCCTCTCGTGGCGGCTCCCTCGGGCGCTCCCCGGGCCGTTTGCGTGCCGGGCTCGCGGTGCCGTCCACGCGTGCGCCCGTGGGCCCTGCCCGGCGGCTCCAGCTGCGCCTCCGACCCGCGGTGTCCCCGTCACGCAGCCCCTGTCAACAGCCTGCTCCTTGGGGACACCTCCCCACACTTCCAAAACTTCCGTGGGCTCCCAGGGGCCCAGAAATTAAGGAAGGGGACAAAAGAGAGCTGCTCTTAAGTTGGTTGAGATACAATTTGTTAATGGCCAGAGCCTTTTAATAGTTTATCTCCCTTTTGTTCTGGGCAACATTTACAGTCTCGGTGCAGTTTACAAGGAAGTGATGGTTTTGCATATACATTAATTTTTTTATGAACTGCTAATTTTATTGACAATAAGGATAGATTGAAAGACCCAAAGCTTTTGTGTTGTTTTGTTAAAGCAAATAAGTAAAGCACAAATGTAAATTACATCTCCAGGTTCACATTAGAGGTTTGCAAATAATACTGAGCTAATGGTTATTGCTAAGGAAAATAGCACTGGGATCAATATTCTATACAGTAGAACGCAATACCTCTCTCTCTTTTAATCACCTCATTGCAGAAATGGCATTGAAATTTGAAATCTCATTTTCTCCATTTGTACAAATTGAACATAAATCATTGTGAGTGAGGGGAGGTTTCAGGCAACTTCACTCTTTGTGGGATTGCATTGCTAATTAGTGCTGGAGGGAAAGGGGGATAGAACCAGGGCTCCACTGGACTCTGAGCTGCTGGTGGATGGGTCTGTAAATAAAAAAGTAGGGGCAGTAAATGGTGGTTCCATCTTCTCTGCTCTGGGGTCTTCAGAGCAAAGGCAGCACTCGTGATAGATGCTTCTTACCACCATTAAAGATGGATTAATAATTAAGAACAAAATGCTGACATGGCTTTTGTTAGTGTGGAGTGTACCTGGTGCTGTGCAAAGCACAGACTCTGTGTGTAGCTGCTTCCCCCGGAGCTGGGAGGGTCAGTCTGGTGATGCCGGAGCGCTGGGAGTACCCAGGTGTGTGCTCAGGGTGTTCTGGTGCTGGCCACGCTGTCAGGGTTAAGGGTGGGTCTTCAAACAGTGTCATTCCTGCTGTTAGGGACCCTCCTCTGCTCCAGTAGTGTTTGTGAGGGAAATACAGCCGGAAGAAGCGTTGTGGATAACTTTGAAACCCTTTTCCTGTGGGGTGCACGAGCTGTTGTGCAGTGTGCTGGCAGCGTGTGCCGTGCTGTGCCCCACAGCCGCTTATCCAGAATGATCCGGGACATCGCAAACACTGAGAGAAAGGTGGGAGCTGTTGGGTGAGAGATGCAGGCCAAGAGATGGGAGACGTTTGGAAGGAACCGGGTTTTGTTTGTCTGCGTGGAGACAAATCCTACGAGTAGGATACGACTGTGAGTGTTATGGAAGGAGGAGTCAAAGTGACTGGGGAAGGTTCACACAGAGTAGGAGGGTCCCAAGCATTACCCCATGGATAAAGACTGTTTTAAATTATTCACTATCACTCCCAGAGATTTATCACTACACCTGTATTTTTCCATCATTTTTGTGCTTTCTAAACCACTACAATAGGAGATAAATAGGGAACTTTATGGGAGAAACTGTTATTAAGGCTCATTATATAAATTTGTTCTTGCCATTTTCAATAGCTGAAAGTGAAGAAAATAAATAAAATACCCTTGAAAGTGAAGAACAAACACTGAGCTGGCAGAGCTGCTAGAAGAGAAGAAATAAATAATTTTAGAACGTTGGGAGTAAAAAGCTCAGACGCAAACCAAGGGGTGGTTTGGGTCTAGACTATTTCGGAGGATGAAAAAGAGATCAAAATTATTAGAAATCTTATTTTAAATCAAGATGCTATTTAAAATGCCCATTTAGTCTTAAGGAAAGATAAGGATACATGGCAGAAGTTGGCTTGTCCATGGCTTGGTCTGTGCTGTCAAGCTCCAGCACATTGAGAAAACATAAAAATACATATGTTTAAACAAAAAATAGAGTTTAAATAAGACTCTTCTGGGAAAACACTCTTAAGAGTGGGCAGGAAAAGAAATGTGGGTGAAATACCCTCCTGATAAATGTCTTCCTTCAAAGGCGATGGACTTTGGGTTTAGGCAGCTGTCAGTGCTGGAGCGATGGGGAAATGAGCTCTTTAACCAGCAATTATGCAGAAACACTTATTTATTTATTTATTTATTGTGTGGTTGACTGAGGGATTTGCAGTTTTGTGCACAGCTTATTTTGAAAATACAAAAATAATTTAGAAATTGCGTCACTTGCTAACCCGTAGGCAGCCACGGGATCTCACAGGGGCCCCGAGGATCAGTGATGGGCAGAGCACTGGGTACAGCTGAGCTCAAAGGGCTGGCAGAGCTGGCATGCTCAGACTGCTGTGGAATTCATTGCATGGGAGAGATTTGCTGAAAACTGCTCTTCCCGAAGTCTGAAGTCTTTGGGATCGCTGGCAGGAAGGTCCAGGTCAGGGCACCTGGGTGAGGTACAGAGCTCTCGGCTAAACGAGGCAGGAGGGTCATGCTCTATGAGTTGGTATTTTTCTTCTGAATTTATCATCTCATCCTCTGCAATATAAATGTTTATAAATTAAATACATTCATAACTAAGTGCTGCATAAACAATTGATAAATAACTACAGGCTGCGTGCACGGATACACTGATGTTTGTGTGCCCGGTATGGATGCGGCACCCGCAGCTCCTGATGCTGCAGAGTGCCTGGAACAGTGGCTGTGAATTATCTGCTCCTCATATTGATGGGATATTTCTGGAGCATAAAGATAATAATTAAAGTGTCACTTTTTTTTAGTTGCATTCCATATGAAGATCTGCTCAATATTTTATAAGTTGTATTTAGCTTCACTGGTGCCAGTCGAGAGAATTCATTTTGGGAGCAGACTAGATGAGGAGCTGCTATATTTTTAAAGAAGCTCCCAGTGCAGGCAGGCTCCAGGAATCCCAGCTGGCACGTGCCTGGAATGCTGCATGCCTTTGGTGTAGGCAAGTGTTCTGGAGAGCACGGATTCCATGTGGAATAAAGGTCTGCAGGAGCTGGACAAAGCACAGGGCCCCAGAGCGGGTGTTTGAGAGCCAGGTGTCCTGAGCGAGGGGAATTCCTGCCTGGAACAGTCAGAGCAAATGATGCTCTGGATAAACAGAACAGCTCCTCAGAGTTTGTGCCTGCAGGCCAAGAAAAAGGGTGTGCGAGGAGGAGGAGGAACAGGCTGAAGGGAGGTGAAGGCCCTTGCCCGAGGGTTGCCTTGTGGGAAAGCTGCTCCTGCTGCAGGGTTATGTCTGTAGTGGTACTTGGGCATCCGACACAAGCGTGTCCTTAGGCTCCGGCGGTTCCCTGAGCAGGGCAGAGGGCGGCTGGCAGAAGCGCTGTGGTGACACCAAACGGGTGAGGTGTCCCCCAGCAGGGCAGCAGGCACCACAAACGTGTGGTTGGCCGTGCTCCGGAGCACTTGGTGTGTGGAATCCACCCACGGAGAGCAGGGTTTGGCCAGCCCGTGGTCCAGATCATCTTCCCTGCCCCAAAAGAACCTCATGTATGTGATGGAAGAGGTATTTACAAACCTACAGAGCCCAGAAGGAGAGAATTATTGTATGAGTAATAATAAGCACTTAAATAGCACTGACAGCTTGATTGATACAAACATTAACAGATTAACTCCTGCAGGACCTGGTGATGGATCTGTGTTTCCATGCATTGCAGTTGGAGAAACTGAGATACAGAGGCAGATTAATTTCCTTGCTGACCCACAGTGTGTTGCTGGCAAAGGCAGAATTAGAATCAGAGACTTCTTAACGACCAATTAGCAAAATTATGAAGCAAAAGAGCAATAGCTCCAACAGCAACCTCCAGGATCAGCACAAGAGGACACCGCACATTCCCAGTATCCTATACTCAAGTAGTAATTTTAGTCAAGAGTTCCTAATCTAGAAATTAGGATTATTTCCATCATGTGTCTTGCCTTGTATTTATCCACTTCTCTATTTCACGTCTGTGGATTCTGGCTTTGCAGATATTTATCTATATTTAGATGCATGCAAATATGACTTTAGCAGTACAACCATAAAATACAGCTATCCATAAACTAACTGGGATATATGACTCTCTGCTCATTGGCACTGCACTTTTGGGTATGTACATTAAATATGCGTCTATTTTACTACCTGGAGAACACAAAATGAGTGAAATCCAGCTATTTGCCTATTACTCTTTGACTGAAAAATTGTGTATGTTTATAGTTGAGATAGATACACAGTTCGTGCTCGGCTGCGATGGAGTCAAGGTGTTATTGATGACTTTGGGATGACGGCAATACTTACAAGGAGCGGGGCCCTGCATGACTTACAGGGCTCAGCCCAGACGAGTGCCAGTAAATTGTTTGTGTCACGCCACGTCTCGGTGTATTTTGGGCATGCTGCATATTTTACAGGCAAACTATTTCAGAAAGATGTTAGAGACTTTAACAAATGACTTGTACCATTTTTCATAGACTGCTCCGTGTGAAGGCAGACTGGCAGTTGCCAGGGCTCTGAGTTGTACAAATAAGGTTTCAGAAACCTTTACTTATTCAAAATATGATTTTTGTGTATATAATAACGAGGAGATTTTAAGATCATATGTGTCTCAGATTTTCTAGGCATGAAGTGTTCTATTCGTTTCGTAAAATATCAACATCCTTATTCTGTTCTTAGTGAGCTGCAATAGTACTTGGTGACCAATATCCCATCACCAGTGGCTGGATGCTGTTCTGTAATTGGGCTTTGTGGATGAAATTTTAGGAGAAGTTAGGGGCGTTTGAAGTGAAAGGGATGGAGAAGGGTGAGGGTGCAGAGTGCTGTGTCCACACGTGAGCACCTGCGCCCTGATGGCAGCACGGGGCACTCAGGACTTAAGCAGGGGCATGGAAAACATCCTGATTCATGTCAGCTAGTGTTAATTGATGAAAGGAAATCCTCAATTTCTGAGGTATTGACCTTACTTTGAGAGTGCTGGTGCTCACCCTGGTGGCCTCGTGCCGCTGGCTCTGGGTCCTTCTGTCCTTGCCCCACAGAACTGTCCTGGCCTGGCACGGAGCAGGGAGATGCATTTCAAACGTGTCTGCTGCTTTCGCTGTAATTTAGAAAGGAAAGACTTCCCAACAATAACAGGTAGTGCTGTAAGCTAGGAATTCTCATACGGTCCTGGGAGCCTCTTCCCGGTGCTTCGGCAAGGGATTGGAGGAGGCAGAGGTGCAAGGAGAGGCTGCCTCGAGCCCTGTGCTAATCCCCCGCCAGGCTCCGAGCCCCAGCCCCGTGTGCCCCAGGGGCGGCTTCAGGTGCTCCCGAAATCAACTCCAGAGCCCGGCGAGGGAGAGGGACCCCGGCCCCTCGGTGCGCCCGTGTCCGGCCCAGCTGGGACAGCCAGCCCAGCATCCGCAGCGTAATAATAATTCTGCAGATCAAAGCAGCTCTTCTTCAGACAATTACAGTAAAATTGAAGCTCTCCTCCAAGAGGAACGTGTGCCCTTGTTGTGGTTTCCCTTTTTTGCCCTCCTTTTCTTTCTTTCTGTACCCCCCCCCTTTTTTTTTTATCCTTTATGAGCAAATTGCTTTTTCAGGGCTGTAGAAAGAACCGATTGGAAGCTGAAATCCTCCCTCTCTGCCCAGGGGTGGGATTCCCAGGGTTAGACATGTAACATCTGAAGGGTGATTTTTTTTTAAAATTGATATCCGAGAATAAAAGAGAGAATAGTAGGAGAAGCTGATCAGGAATGAATAAAGTCTCCTTTTAAGCTGAAATAACCTTCCCCCCCCTCCCCAATTTTCCCTCTAGAAAAGCCGGACTGTAATTGCTTGCAATCACTCGGCACAAATTGTCTGTGCGTATTTGCTTTTTAATTTTGTATAATCTGGTCCATTTCGCTCTCTCTGCCTTTGAGCTTAACCTCTCTCTTTCTCTCCCTCCTTTTCTCCCTCGCATGCCTTCCCTTTCTCTCTTCCTTTAATTCTTCGATGCTGCTAAAAAAAAATTATTACTAATTCACAATGATCTTTGATGGCTTTTATTGAGGAAAAGGCACTCAGGAAAAAAAAAGAAACTGAGTGGACATGTGCTGCAACTGGTGAGATTTCCTTGTTATCTTTGAAGTGTTTGTTTATTTGTCTATTTATTTCATTTCTGTTTCCCTAAGACTCAAAGCTGATTTAATACATCCATAAGATGTCGTTCCCTGCTCCCCAAGCTGGACTTGAGTGTCCCGGGCGAGGCCGGGGTGTGACACCGCTGTGTCATTGCTGCTCCTCTGTCGGGGAGCCCCAGGGTCCCAGCCATGATTAATGTCTCTTCCAGGTGAACTTGGGGCTTTGTAAATAAGGTTTCTGAGACTCAGAGCCTAGAATCTAAGGTTCTCATCCAGATTTTTGCACTAAAATTTTCTTCAAGAAGATGCCTGGGGGAGCCATTCTCTCACGGTTTGGCCCAATGTTTGAGTAGAAGCCTAGTTAATGTTCTGAAAAAATTTTTGTGTGTTAGAAGATGATAACAGAGATTCTGGGAATGAGAGTGCAGAGATACCATCTGTCAGAGTAGCTTCTCCTCATTAATGCTTTAAACGTTTAAAGGTGAATCCATACAGCTCGGTGGTCTGTCGGCACCAGGGTGGGGATCGAAGGGCTGAAGACTTCGACCTCATTGCAGTTTTTAAATTTTATTTTTTAAGCAATTCCTGGCTTTGGCAGCTCCCTCTGCAGCCCCAAGAGCAGCTGGGCTGTCCTGCTCCGTCGCTGCAGGGCCCGGCACCCGAGCAGAGCTCTGCTCTGGGGACCCGCGAGCCATCGGCTCCTCTTCCTCGTCCTCTTCCTGCCCCCACTTTGGCTTCCTGAGGCATGGCACTGTCCTGGCTCCACGCACGTGACCCTGCTGCCTGGCAGCGTCTGAGAAGGCCCGGAGTTTTTCTGAGATTTCTGTGAATGATTTGCTGCAATCTCGTATTATATACTTTATTTGGGAATTCTTGGTTCAGTATTCGGTTGCTGTATTTTGGGGCTTTTCCCTGCCCTGTTGTTCAGGGTTTGTTTAGTTTGTTTTTTTCATTCTGACAGTGAAAAATGTTTAAAAAACAAAACCCAATGAAAACTAATGTAGTAGTAGTATGTATTTTCTTGTAATTTAGGATTTTTGTTTGCTATTTCCAGGAGCAGTGCTCTCACCCGTCTCAGATTTTGGTGGTGGTTTGTTTGTTACAAATGCTCCGAATTGTTTACTTCAAAGGGAGCATTAAGGCTTTGTCTTTTTAAAGAACTTCTAATGAGTAGTTCTAATCACAAGCAGAGATATTTGCATGAGCAATCCCGAGGTCTCCCAGAACAACTTCGGGAAGAGCCTCACGCGCTTCCTCCATGGCACGGGGGGGTGTTCCAGACCCGTCTGAAATGCTGCTGCTGTTCCCCCAAGGGGTCCTGCTGTCTGCAGATGAGAACATAACTTCCTGAGTGGAGTCATTCTGTGGTGGGATGCTGCTCAGCATCTGAGTTCTCTTGAAATTTCCCCCCACAGGTAAATAATTTATTTTCTTTTACTCATAATATCTTGAAAGGAAAAAGAGAGCGAGCCCATGGCTGCGTAGAGAAACCTGAAAGGGTGTGGATTCCATTCTTCAAGCTCTGGAGAGACCAAGGGGCTGACAGGCACTGGCCTTCAATCTAAACAAGTAAAGTAAATTTAAAAAAAAGAAAAAGGAAAGGCAGCTTTACCCTAAAAACAAACAGTTGCTGATTCGCAGCAAACAGACCTTGTAGGAAAAACCTGAGCAGTTTAAGAAGGAAAATTCCATGTATATTTCTCTTGATGCGTTTTAGGTTTGTTTGTAACAGATTTATAATCCTGTATTATTCAGCTTTTCATTTGAAATTCCAATGAGCCGTTTGAATGGTCTGGTGCAGGCTAGGAAGTAAAGAGCATAAAATAGTCCCATTGACTTATGATTTTCTGCTGACTTTTTCATTGTCATCCCATATCTTCATTCTCTGTCATCAGAGCGTTCCGGGAATGTCCTCTGTTGCCTGTCTGATAGCGCTTTGGAATATAGGAAATGGGATGAATTGCAGATGACTCAATAATTTATTCAGATGTGGTCTGTCATCTCTGGGCAGGCTTCAAGTGCACGTGGAGAGTGGGTGGGAGATTTTATACAAGTTTTCTTCTGACTTCCTGCCCAGACCGTTTTTCCTTTGACTCGTGGTATCTTCCTTAACAGCAGGGCCTTGTCCTGGAGGTTTCAAATGCGGCCAGAACAGGCTGAAAAGATGGGAATGGCTGATCAAAGCAGCGCCTTGTCTGCGTTATAGCTCAGCAATCAATGCAACAACTCCTGGTGAAACACAGGAAGAAGTTTCTGTCAGTTGAATTACTTTTACGGATTGACTTTATGCTTTTAAACAAGATCTTGGGGGGAAGAGCAGATCTCTGTGCTGGACCACAGGGGTTGAGAGTGGAGAGCCCCAGTTTTACTGGTTGAGGCTGAAGGTGTGTTCAGTCTGAGCTGACTCTCACCCAGCCCCTGTGTGAGATTTCTGATAACTGTGAGTGTTCGGACCTTTGTGTTCCCCTGAGCTGTCTCTTCACAAAAGATATATCAGGGTCTTTCAACCAGTTAGGAAAGTTCATTATATTTTTAATACAATGTAAAAAAAAAAATTAAAATAATGATTTGATATACAGGCATTGATGAAAGATGTATTTTTAAAGTAGTAAATTAAAATCTCATTAATATTTCAGTGAGAATATTTTGTGCTTATCTGTTTCATCTCTATTTTTGACCTATGGCTTGGAGTTCACAGCATGAAGGAGATGGTGAAATCTGTTCACCATAAAATGTTAATTATAAGTAAATTACAGCACAAACGTTCAATCAGCCACATTAATTCTACATAAAGTGAATTATTGTAGCAGAAAATTTTAAAATGTGACTGAATTTTATAATCTGCATCCTCCATTTTCTACCTTTGCTCCTAGGGCTGTGCTGCTCCTCCCCAGCACGTCTGAACTCTTTGTGTGCTGATGGGAAGTGCTTTCTCCTTAGATGATGTTAGAAATGGAGGAGCACGATTTGATGCAGTTGTTTACAGCTACTGAATGTCTCTGAAATACAGGAAATTTTCTTTGCCCAGTGAGAGAGTGCAACAGCAGCTGCAGGGCTGGAGAGGCAGGGGCTGTGGGTGGTGGAGCCAGGGCAGGATGCGGGGCTGGGCAGACGTGGGGTGGGCTGGTGGTGGCTCCTGGCAGCCCAAGCGCTCCCACCTGGAGCTGGAGCTACCGCAGCCCCGTGTGCGTTTGCAGGACGCTGCATTTGGGTTTAATCCTGTATTTACTTTGACAACCAAAGGGCACGTGAATCCCCGTGTAGTTTGGAAGTGCGGCTGGAGGTCTTGCTGGCCTCCTGACCCTGAGGGGAGAGGCTTCATTTGAATCCCAGGCTGATCTACAGTGTTGCTGCCTTTGCAAATCCAAATGTTGTGTGGCATTTTAAAAGAATGTCTGCCGAGATGCAGAAATGCCCTTGGAGGGAAGGGAGCAGAAGAAATTCCCGATTTGCTCATGGGAGATGTGCAGGTGGATGCAGGAGTTGGTGCTCCTGCAGCCCAGTGAGACAACCCTCAGCTGAAGTGTGCCGCAGGAAGGGGTAGAGAGCTGATCCCGTGGGGTGGGAAGGAGGCAGCCAGGGCAGACTGAATCTGCCAGCCGTGGTAGTCACAGAGCTTGTACCTCGCGCTCGGGTGTGTCCTGGCACTGCTGGAGCTGTTGCAGGTGCTGTTCTGTGTCTCTGAGCTCGTGTGCCCCCACACCTCAATCGTTTCTCACCAGTGTGAGAGGTGGGCTCCAGAACACGTGTCAGTCACTGGGATCGGAGCTGTAAAGCGCTGTGGAGGTCTCAGAGACAATCTCTCAGCATTCATTGGGAAATGAAGGTCTCTTTTGTGGGAAACTGTGATGGGAAAGCAAAACAAAACTCAGACACCTAACCAAAGTAATTTATGAAAAGATAATTATTATGAGATGGTTTATTTGCATATATGTACAAAATAAGTAAAACTGTCACTGTGGTGCGTGCGTGCCTGAGTGATGGAACTGAGAACTGTGACAGCCGCTGACCACACCCTTGGGACCTGCCAGGCGTGGACTGTGTCCATCCAGGTCTGCTGGGAGGTTCTGCTCCCTCTGCCTTCACCCCTCAAAGCTGTGCTGGCACATCCTGGGCGCCCTCATTTACTCACACACCCCTGTTCCCACAGGCTGGGTGGATGAGAAACCCTCCCTCATCCAGCTGCAGTGTGATCCCACAGCTCCTTGGGAGAGATCAATGTCTGTGTGGGCTCTGCCGAGTCGCTGTGCTGAGCACCACTTCAGTACAGCTTTGGCCAGTCCCTGGGGTGCACAGGCTCTCCACAAAGGCGCGGCATTTCAGCTGGAATGGGTCCGTGTGAGGGGACGATGCTCAAGGGACACAAAGCGTAGCTGTTGGAACAGGCGTGGCTAAGGACAGGGTGGGAAAAGTGAATTATCACAGGGGCCTGAGAGGTCACCAGTGCGTTGAACCGGACCAAGCAGACATTTTTGAAGTACCTGAGATGTTCTCGATGTTCAGGCATTGCGAGGCTCAAATACAAAGGCTTTCCCGGCTGCATTCCCCTTTCGTGGTTCCTGTCAGGGCACAGCATAGTGAAATGATTTTCGTTCCATTATTTGCATTTGAAATCAAGGGTTTAGGTTAGGTTTCAAACTACTGCCTTCATCAGATAATAGTAAACACTTGTTTGTCTCTTCTTTGCTACTCTCGCGCTCCACAGAGGCGTTGCTGCTCTGGTAAGTTATGCCCCATGTGTAAAGGTGGATCTCAGCAGAGCCGGAAGGCACCTCGGCGAAGTGTAATCTTAGAGCCGGGTTCTTCAGGGTGTTGAAAGAACGAGACGGGATCAGTTAAGCCCCTCAAAACGCACAAGCACCGAGGGGAAGCGTGAGGCAGGCTAGAAGCACCAAGCCCTTGTTTTCCAGTAAGCAGCGTGATTGGCAGCAGGAATAAACATGAGCGGGAAGCTTGTGTATCAATCTAATTGTATAATTGCAGGTTGCTTTCTGCCTGGTTTGATGTGCAGATTGTAGTAATGTGGAGTGTCTCTTTGGTAATTTGCTATTAAATTCAACACTAGGAAGTAGTTCAGTGGCTTCCTGGATGGATACCTGGTGTTTGTGATCTTTACCTGTGGAACACCACCCGTGCTCATCTTTTCCTTTTCCTCTTATTTTTGCTTATATAGTGGTCAGAGTTTTTTCAGCAAGTTGCCAAGGTGAGTTAGACATAAAGGTCAAAATGTGATAACTCATTACCCAGTGTTGTAAAAGTCACTGCCAAGAGCTGAGAGCAATATTTAATTATTCCCTCTGAACTTGTACAAAGTATTATTTTATATATGTTGTAATCAGTACATTGGGAACGCTGCCTGCCCAAACCTCGGCATGGGCTCTGCTCGGAGCTCCCAGTCAGTCACTGAGCAGGAGGGGAAGGGTGGTGTTAAGTGAAACTGATGCAGGAAAAAATCCTTAGGATGGGAAAAATGTCAAATAGGATCTTTGACGGATGTAGAACAAAGGCACAAAAGGAGTGTTCTCCTTCTCATTGGGAGAACAGGAGAAGGCTCCAGCCCTGCAGGGTCCCATGTCCATCTGGCCCATTCCCCTTACCTTGGTCACAATTAATCAGCTGCTTTTCCAGGGCAAATGTCCCTTTCCTGTGCCTCAGAGATGAACTGATTTCTGGCTGACAATGCTGTAATTCCCCACCAGAAGTTCATAGCTTTATCTCAGAGCACTGAGGTCTGTTCCAGAACAACAAAGATATACTTTTCTGAATTCTTGAAGGATCTTCCCAACTGTTCTGCTTCTTAGCTGCCACTGGGTTTTTGTATGATGGGGGTTACATCCTTTTCTGGTTTTGTTGTGGTGGCAAACTGCTTAATTAAATAAACAAAGTAAAGCCAAAGCCACCCTGGCTTGCAGAGACATGGTTTTTAATAAATTCTGCTAAAAACATCAGGTGAATGGTAATTCCAAGTAGATACAGCCAGGTCAGGAGCTTTCCCATTCAGGCTAGTGTCTCGTTGTGCATTGTTCATGCCCCAGTGTTGATGATAGGATTATTTTTTGGCATGTTGTGTTGCAGATTCATAGTGGACCAACAGATACGAGAAATGCTGGTTAAAAGTCTACGATATATCCCTGGATCAACACAGTTGGCATCTATTGACCTTTGGTCTTGCTGTAGTTGGCAGAGGCTTGGTGAGGCACTGCTGAGACATCCTGCTCTTGGTGCAAATCTGGGAATTGGTGGATAAATAAATAACAGACACCTGTAGGAGTCAGGTTTTCTTCCTCTCCCAGCAGTATTTTTCCATGACCTTGGTGCAGCTCCATCCTGCCTGGCTCAGACACTGCCTGCATCCCCAAAACTTAACCTCTGAACTCCCCAGGGCTACGCTCAAGCCAAAGATCACTGAGCTTTCAGAGATCAAGAGGATGTCAGTGAGGAGGGATGGTGCGATGAGCCTCAGACACTCATTAGTCCTCGCTGAACGCCTGAAAATAACGAATTTCAGCTTAGTCAACAGCAGTGAAAGACACTTATTGTGTTCAGATTGCCTTGGGATGGCTTCTGCTCCTTGGGGCTGGCAAATGGCATTATCCAAAGGGAAAAGCCCTCTGCGTGGTGTTCCCATGAGGATGGCTGTGTCCTCACTCCTGCAAATACAAAGCGTTCTTGGCAAACAGAGTTTAATTAAGAGCCTCCCTGAGACCAGCCAGGCTGGGCATTAGTAGCCGTGAGGGGCCCTGGCACCCGTGTTCGGGAACATGCTGGGAAAAAGGCTGGATTTCTGGCAAATGTCATCGCTGCTGCCTCACTTTGTGCGTCCTCACACACGTTTTTAATACGACTGCGCTCTGTCTGCCTGGAATATGCAAATAGTATTCAAATTAGAACTCAGCTTTGCGACTGTCAGCACATACCCCCCAGCTTCCCTCTAGCAAGTGACTAATGGGAACATGTGTTCTTTCTACTTTTGCAAAGCGGGGGGAAGGAGCCGGCGGGACTGAACCCCTGCCTCTCTCTGCCCAGAGGGAGCAGAGCCCCCAGCAGAGGGACAGGGAGGCTGGCAAGGGGCCCGGGGCCGCGCTCTGGACGCCCTGCCCGGGGCAGTGCTGGTGCGGGGCTGTGAGAGGCTTCCAGCCCACCCTGCGCCTGCCCCGGCTCTCTGCAGCTCCCAGCGTTCGGATGAGCAGCACAGAGTCCAAACTTTGTCCTTGGCGTAGGCCATTTTCTTCCTTTTGCCCATCCCTTTTATTTCAATTATATGCATCCCTATATTTGTTAGTGTTGCCATAGGAACAGCGCTAACTGCTTACACAGAATTGTAATGTCAGGAAACTCTTTAATGTTTCAGTGGATGACTTAATGTGATTTAGGAGAAATCCACCTCATCCAGTGCTGGGCGCTGGCTCTGGGCCCTGGGGGCTTCCCACCGCTTAAGGTCTCTGAACCTGCCTCCTGTGTGGAACAGGAATTTTTGTCTTCTATGGATACTGAAAGTTGGTCAGCAAGAAAAATTAAAATAATAGCAGACACTCAGCACACATGTGCTATTCCCAGAGAAGTGTAAACTAAAAGCCAAAGGGTCAGAGATCACTGAAGCTCCTGGTGGCTCCAGGCCTCTCCAGTCACATATAATGTGTACTTGAGGTAGGCACATCTCGTGTCTTGCAGAAACAGTGCTTCCCTGTGAAGCAGGAGCTGGGCTGAGCATCACAGTCCGTTCTCCAGATCTGCTGGAGCCACGGCCGTGCCGCTGCTGGAGTCAGCGTGACGCGACACCAGCAAGACACCCCTGGCCTGTCCTGTGCAGCCAGCAGGGTTTGGCTCTGGGGGAAAATAATGCCAGGAGATAAGTATCTGAATTCACTTGCAATAGGGATCTGATACTGAGTGAATCACAATTATACTTTGCAAATTTTGGTGGCTCCACGCTGCCAGGCTGCTCTGGATCCGTGTTCTGATGGAGGGGCACGTTGACACTCTGCCAACGGGGCTATGTTGTGGCTCATTTTGGGTGTTCTGCTTTCAAGTAGGAGATGTTTCCAACGCAGGGTGCTCTCCCCATCTCTCCCTGAGGTACAGATCTCCAAGTCCCAGGGCATGTGTCATTTCTGTTTCCCTCCCCTCCTGCCCCATGCAGCCTTGCTGTCCCCACAGAAGGACGCAGCTGGTTGGCCCCATTTGGCAGCTCAAAGCATGACTGAGGTGCTGCCTTCTGTTTTTAATAAGATTGTCAGCACTCCTTTCTGCTCTGGGTGAGGAGAAGAGGGTGATTTAAGCAGCCAGGATAGGAAAGTCACTCTTCTTAATTAGCACTAATGCAGTGAAGGTTGTTTTCTGGTCTTGGCAGAGGGAATGGTAATTAATATGGCAGGGAGGCAGCAGAGAGACAGAGGGAGAGTTCAAGGCCGGTGTGTGAGCCTCCGACCCTGGGGCAGTGCCAGCAGAGGTGGTGGGACACAAAGCCTGTCCCTGTGGGAAGGATGGAGCACTGGCCACGTCCCCTGGACCCCTGCCCAGCTCTGCCCCAGCAGCCACGGGGGTCCTTCCCCTGCTGTAGCCTGACCAGCCTTGCCCACCCCCAGGTCAGCTGGTTTTGTGCTCTCATGAACGATTCCTTTGCACCTCTCAGCGCAGCCTTGGGGTGACTCTTGCTGTTGTGGGCTGTGCCCAGTGGGGTCACACCAGCAAAGCCCAGACCAGAGGCAAGCAGGGCTCCCATATTCCCACCGGGAAGATCAGTGTCTCTGCAGGGCACTGTGCAGAAACAACAGGTGGACCAAGGGCAAGCAAACCCAAAAGGTCTGTGTGGTCACGGTGACCTCTGCCATGGATTCCTGTGGGGTTGCAGGTTTTCTGACACTGTGCTCAGCTGTAGCTCAGTGTTTAGGCAGAATTAAGGGTATCTGAGGTAAAGGAGAGGCGAACAAGGACGCGTTACTGCGTGTGGAGTTCTGATGGACAGAAGATGGTTACACAAAGCTGTGTTACTTGCAGTTGCATTTGTGTTGCCCTTTGTGCAGCTCCAATGGTCCTGCACGTCACTGCTGATGAGGAGTTTGTGTGCTCAGGACCATGGTGCTGAGCTGGAAGGTGCTGTGCTAATTCTCTATCTTGGTGAGTTAACATCTTTTCTTCGGAATATTTATTCCTCAACAGTTTTTTTGGCGGGGTATGTACCCAGAAGCTTCTAGCCTGTTTGCTTGGCACTGAGATATGGGTACCTAATGTCATGCTCAGGAGCAACACAGCAGCTTTCCTTAATCTGATGTTCCCAGTTTTGTTGGGAAGTAAAAGCTGGATACTGCCTGGTGGAAGGGTCTGGAGTTAGTCATACAGTTTGTAAAGACAGTGAGACTTGTCATTTTAACGGGGAGAGTAGTTAACCAAACCCCTAATAGGAGCTTTCCCTGAGCCCCTGGAAGCTTGATAAACCAGATACACACATATGCTACAGGATTCACTCCTTAAATGTTCTAATAAAAATTGTTTAGCTGAGGAATTCTTCATTAAATGGCTTTGGAGTCACCTTTTGAAAAGCCAGGTGATATTCGAATAGTGAAGAAAAAAAGTGAGTGGGGTGGCTGTGGTGTTCATGCATCTGGAGCTGCATTCCTGGAAAGCAGCTGGGGGAACTGTTGCAGGAAAATGCTGTCCTGGTCAGTGCACCTCTCTGTGTCTAATGACTGGAAGAGACTCTCTAACACCAAAACCCGATGCCCAGGTCTTGAGGTGGTTTTTCTGCCCCTGAAGTGGCACCAAGGAGGCAACTCTGCTCCTGTTCCTCAGCTGAGGCGTGGAAGACTTGGGCTCGGAGCTACTCTCTTTGCTTCTCTGCCCTGTGGTGATAACCCAGACTGAATAAAGCAAATGGTCGTGTTTTTCTGTAAGAGTCACCTGTGTAATGTTCACCGTGGCTGGGAGCACCATTCTCTCTGCGGTGAGCAGCACCTTCTTTGTCTTTCTGATGAGAAAAAACAAGCACTGGCTCATGTGTGACTCCTCCTGTTCAGGCTTTTGGTGGTTGTTTCTTTGGGGGAATTTTTTGCTTTTCTTTATTGTGCATTTAGGCATCTCCCCTCCTGTATTCTGGGGGATTTGTTGGCATCTTTTCTGTGCCTGTTCTGGGAGCCGAAAGTCTCCCTTCATAGAAAAGAAAATGAAGGCAAGTGTTTCCTGTGGGGGACTCCCATCCTGCCTGGGCAGCTCCTGCTTGCAGCCCTGCAAGAAAGTCCCTGGTGTCCTGTCTGCCACGGCTCATCAAGGACTGTGGGGAGACCAGGAGACTCGTGTCACCTCACACTGAAGTTGAAGTGAGGTCAGAAAGGTGAAAAGGCAGTATTTTATCCAATAAGAAACCCAAGGATTTGGATTTGTGCCAGAGCAGCAAGTGCTAAATCATCATATCCCAACCAGGGGATTTATGGCAGAGTTACAAAGATGATAATTTATTTAAGCACTTGTGCTAAGAATTTTTCTTTCCCCTGTTGATTCTTATTAGCATGGAATGTTTTACACTTTTTAAAGGGTATGGTAGTGAAAGGGGGAACATTTGCAGGGAAATGTTATCTGGAATACATACATTGTTTAAATGAGCTGCTCTGCAGCTTCCAGACAAGCAAGCGTTTAAAGCGAGAGGCAGCACCTGATGTTTTATTAATCGTAGGCACATCGGCAAACTTTCAATATCTCATGTTTGTAAATACAAGTAGCAGTTTAGAATCTCTTTTAAGATAAAGCATAGCAAAATATAGATTTTTCTCTACAAAGCTGACTTCAGGAACAGGCCATGGTGTGGCAGAGGGATGTTTCCCAGAGGGATGCTGCCTGGTGCCATCCGTGCTCTGCCCTTGCATGCTGGGTAGGACCTGTTCCACGTCCCATTCCATCTTGCACTGGTACCATAGATACTTTTTTTTTTAAATGAAAGTGTTTTCATTGTTGTTTGTTCCGCTAAATTAATGGAGGGTGGGGCGGTTGTGCTGGCTTGCTCTCGAAGGTTTGCTGTGAAGAGCGTGTGTGTTGGGATGATGCTCACAGGCAAACGGGCAGTGAGGAGGGACAGTGGAGCTGTGCAAAATGCTGCACTCGTACGAGAAATCACAGAAGCCCAGAGTGGTTTGTGTTGGAAAGGACCTTAAAGCTCACCGAGTTCCAGCCCACAGCCATGGGCAGGGATGCCTTGCAGCAGACATCTCACCTGTGTGAGTTGTACTCTGGCCTTGGTCCATGCACAATGGATGTCAATATGTGCTGACCTGTGACCACGGCTTATGTTTGTATGAAGCAGAAGCCAAAATTTAAAACAGATGGATCCCAGAGTTTAGCAAATTCCTTCAGGTGAGGAAAGCTGCACTGAGATGCCAAGTGCTTCTCCTTGCTTCAAGTAGGAGGTGCATCCTTGGAGATGGCAGCCAGGGCTGTTATTGAGGATCGCAAGCAGCACGTGTGGATGCTTCCAAGGAGTGACAATCCAGCAAACAATAATGGCCGTGGAGATTTCCCATTTAAACTGTACCCAGTAGATTGATGTGTTGAATATGAACTTGTACCAATGAAGCTTCATGGTTTGTGTACAGATTTAATCCAGTGGCTAAACATTCCTCCTGGCCGCAAACACAACTCCTCAGTTGTTACCACGAGCCAGCACGGTGAGTTTAGTTGTTTCAAGCTGAATTAGCATGTAGGTAGTACTTCAGTCCTACTGTGCAAGCATCTGATTTTGAGTAGTTTATTACAGATTTAATCTTTATTCAGGTCTTTTTGTGTGGATCAATGACATTAAGATTGAGAGGTGGCAGGAAAATGTTGGTTGATTCCTCATCACTTTGTATGTCTTTCTCCACCATTTACAGATTCTTCATTGTCTGCCATCAAAAATTACTGGAGTAAGAGCATCAGCAGTCTAAAATGGGCATTCCTAAAATGAATCTTAATTTCATTTTGCAACAGTTAGATTTTGTTTGATTCTAAAAGATTCACCTGAAACTGGTCTGGTGCTTGTGACCCTGCCCTGAGGTGGGCTGGGCTCTGGCCCCTTCTCTGGGGGTTCACTCTGCTGTCATTGCTGGGACACCGCGGGTGCTCCCCGGCCTTCAGGGTCCTGCTCTGAACCCCTGAGAACCCCGGGGTCCCATGGCTGAAGCCGTCGCGTGTTCAGGGTCCACTCCCTGTGAGACTCTTGCTCAGGATCATTTTCTCTCTGCTTCTACTTTGATGGTATCTCCAACAATAGACTCGTGTTCCTCCTCTGTCTGTTCCAGCCTGACACAGTTCAATGCTGCGGTGCCTACGGGGGCTTGAAAAGAGCAGCCCCGCCTTCTCCCCCCCCTTTTTTTTTTTTGGCTGAGGCCAAATTCCTTCACCCAGGCAGAAAGATTGGCCGCTCTTACTGGCTTTTACTTTTTGAGAGCATTTTCCACCCAGCCGTGGCTTTCCTGCAGAGTGAGGCTCCCTCTCCATTCAAGAGAGAAGGGTGCACTTTGCGCATCTGCCTTTTGTTTGGCCTGAGCCTCTGGGACTTGGAGAAGGGGGAGGAATTGATAAAAGGAAAGCATTTTGCCATAAAAAGAACCGAAGAGGGCAATGGAAGGCCATTTGTGTAATTCCCCAGGCTGTGTCTCTCTGAAAGCGAAGGTCTGGCAAAGTCTGCATAACCCGCTGACTTCGGATCTGCCATTATCCTTTTCCACGTGCAGTCCGTTCTTGTGCAGGAATTAGAGAGCAAAGGCAATTTAACCTGTGTTTTTCTTCTTGCTTTTTTGCAACGTTCTTCGGCAGTGAAATGGTGGAGCTTCATTTCGTAACAGACAAGGGGGGTGGGTGTGAGCAGGTAGGGAAAACCCCCAGCAGCTCCCCACCTCCCAGCCCAGAGCTGCTCTGGGGAAAGGCCTGGCAGGCCTAAGGGAGTTACCAGGATTTAGTCGGGGCTCCCTTTCGCATGGGTCTAACAGTGGCTTGTGGTGCTCAGGGCTGTGCACGTGGGGAGTGGGTGTCCTGCAGGGCCAGGCAGCTCAGGGACCCTTTGCACCTGAATACATCAAATGGTCCCATCTTGCATTAGGAAAAACACTGTTTTGGAGGTGCTGCCCGTATTCTGCCACTTCTACTGCTGAGCAGTGAAAGCAGAGGCACCTTCTTGGGCTGTGGTGAGAAACGCCTCATTTGTGCTGTGGTGACAAAGCAGCGAGGCAGTGTGTCATTACCGAGAAAATCGCTTCCCATGGAAGGATGTGTTCTGGAAGCTTCTCCGTTGGCATGGGGCTCGCCGCGCGTGGAGCGTCGCGTTCCGTGCCCGGCACTGAGGCTGAGAGGTATCGACAAAGCACGAGGAGATTAGAGAAGAGCAACAAAAAGGATTAAGGGGCTGAGGGATTGATCTCTGAGGAAAGATTAAAGGAGCTGAATATGTGTAGCCTGGCAGAGAGAGGAGTACAATGCAGCTTGATAACGGTGTACAAACGTTTGAAGATCTAAATGTGAAGGGGTTGATCCTGCAGAGCGCTCTTCCATAATGCCCCTGCAAAATCAGTGGGCATTGGGTGTTCCATTTGCAGGCCTGAGCCCCAGTACCAAACCAAACTTGGTTATGGTAAAATATGTGTTTATATGGGGAGCTGCTGAATAATGTAAATATCAACAAGAAATTTGCAACACTGATATGCTGCAATTTCAGATTTCTCCTAAAGTCCTTCAGCCTGGAAGTTTAATCTGCAGCGCTTACCCGGTGGTAAGGGAGGAGAGATCCCGGCAGTGGAGGGTCTGCATGGGCTGCTCCACCAGGTTCTGCTCGCTTTCACTGCTCCAGATCCGCACAGCAGAGTTCAGTGTCCTCGCGAGCCGAGGGCGGAACTGTGCCGCCAGGCTTCCCCTGAGGGGTCTCTGCTGTGGGAGTGAGGGCTGCAAGGGATGGCTTGGTTTGGGGTTTTGTTGGGTTTTTTTAACACATGGCAAGAGTGGCTTTATGGTGGTAGTACAACACTGGATGAAAACCCAAGTTTCTCCCAGGAATTATTTGACATTGGAGCACCAGGATTAGTTTCCCTTTGGGTACTTTGAACGGTGACTTCTGTTGGCAGGTGCAGAAAATCAATGTGACACCTCTCAATCAGGTAGTAAAATGCTATGTTTCTCCTTTTCTGTCTTTTTTTTTCTTTTTTAAGATTGTATTTACCTGGCAAAATTCCCAACTGTCACTCTGAAATTAATATTCCTGACTGGGGCAGCTTCCAAGCTACTGCTCACCCTTCTCTGAGCTGGCAGAAAGAATTATATCCTTTCCATGTGTTCAACAAGTCCAGCTATTTCCCTTCATTTCCAAAAGACTCCAACTAAACATAAATCTGTCTCCAGTCCTGACAGCCCCTAGTCATCTGTTTACCAAAATAAACTTTAAGCATATATTGAAAAATAATTTCTATTGAAATATGCATCCCTATGGCATTCGAGCTCGGTATTTAATGCCTTTTTTATGGTTAATAATGCATCAAAAGCATTTTGAGTCTCGAGCTGTCATTACATCACATACATGATGTGCCGGATGCGTTTAATTGACTAAAAAACTTGGACTCAGTTTTTATTTTAAAAAATACTAATATGTGATTACCAAGTCCTACATCTGCAGATCTGTGTCTTCCAGTACGCTGTCAGCTGGTGATGGTGCTCACGGAGCTCGCAGAGGGAGACAGGTCACAGGAAGAGGAAAAGCTGTTGTTCAGAGCCTTTTCCCGAAGCAGAGTTTGCTGGGGTTTGATTTCTGCAATGGAAAAGCAAGTTAATGCAGTAAAATAATATTAGACCAGGCATATGCTTAAATTAGAGGACTTGCCTGGGAGCAGAGTAGATGGTTCTGCCCCATGGGAGTGTTTTGCTCCCGGAGTCCCCAGGCGTTTGCTGCCGGGCCCTGGGCACTTGGAGCCACACCTGTGCAGTGGGGTCAGTGGCACCTGTTGTGGTTCCAGGCTGTGCAGCCTGGGGCCTTTTATCCGTAGCCTTGTGGACAAATCTAATGCATGGGAAGGTTTCCTTTGTTTTTTGGGGGGTTTTCATCGCTCGAAAGTAAATATGTGTGGAAGACCCTGCTGCAGTCAGAATCTCCCCATATGACTGTGCTGTTGTAAGCAAACAGATGGCAAGTATTCTTGGAGAAGGACAGATGCATTTCCTTCATGCCATTTTTGTGCCTTATTTAAGTTCACTTTTTAATGTGGTTGACTCTGTTCTGTTTCGCAACAAGAAAGTAATTGTCTCCCTTCTCTCTTAGGTCAGTTGTTTTGGCTTATTTTTACTTTTGTCTTTTAAGTTTCTGTTCAGTCTTTAAAAATACTTTTTGGTTGAATGGTAGTGCTTAAAATCCTGTGATTATATTCCAGTGGAGGCACAGGAAGGAGGAGAGAAGACTCGTGTTTTGGCAGGGCTGAGGTGCTCATGTTTGTAAAGGTGGTGTGAACACGGTTTTGGAGAGGTGACTTGGTCTTATGTTGGAATTATTCTGTCAGTGCAGGTTAAACTGGCTGCTCTGGGGATCCCTTTGTTCTCGTCTCAAGTGTAATGTGGCTTGGGATTGAGGCAGGTGTGTTGGATGTGGCGGATCCCTCTGATGCTCTTCCCAGTCTGACTTCTCCCACTGGCTGGGAGAAATGCCAATCTCTGCCAGCTTGGACCCTGGATGCAGACTGGAACATGTTTCTTTGGGATAGCTCTGTTAGGTGGGTGATGACCTTTCAGCTCTTTTTTAAAATTCCGTATTCCATGGTTTTTAAATCCTCAGATTTTAAACAACAAATGGGATAATTCCCTAAGCTTCCTTTTGGTTTTCCCTGCTCCTCCTCTACCTGCTCATCTGGGTCCTAGCAGCTGCCCCACTTCCTGGTGAATATTTGTCATCTCTTGCAGCAGGTCCTCTTGTGTCATCTCTGCTCTGGCATTGTTCTGTGCTCCCACGTGCTGTGTCAGTTCTTGTGCCCTGGTTCCGCAGTGCTGCTCTCAGTGCCCAGACAGTTCCTGCCGCAGCAGCAGGGCCAGGTTTGGCAGCCCCGGTGCTGGGGGTGCAGCCACCTCGGGGTGGTGTCCCGTGGGACAGACTCGTGTGCCGTGCCCAGGACTGGCCCCTCTCGTGTGCAGCCCTCGCTCGCTGCCCGCCCTCGCCTCGCAGAGTCATAACTCTGGCCTCATGTTAATGTTTCCAGGTCAGCTCTGGCAGGGGACTGTGAAGGGCCAGGCACTTAATGAACCCCTCTGGGACCTACCTCAGCTCCTCACCATTTCTCTCCCCTCGTCAGGCAGGAAAGCGCAGCTCATGCTGTTTCACTCCATCACTCTCTTCTGATGCCTTTTCCGCCTGCTCGCTCCACACAAACAAACCAATTATCGATGAAGACACAAACTGGCCTTTTTTTGCTTGAAAGCTCCTCCAGCCTTGCCCTTACCCAAGTTTCAGAGGTGCACATCAACCTGCATTTCTTTCTGCCCCTTCTCTCTCTGTCTCTGCCTTGCAGGTGCTGAATTGCCCGTTCCGCATTCCACACCTTCAGATCCAGATCTGGTATTGACTTTTGCAAATCCAGTCAGTATCCACAGGCACGTGCTTGTGTGTGTGGGCTCTTACACAAGCCCAGGAAAGAGGGGGTCATTCATGAATTGGAGAATTTCTTTGATTCCTTTGGATGGAGGTGACCTTACCTGCAGGTGTCTCAGACAAAAATACCCCCAAAATCATCTATTCACCCCCAGTTTACGTCAGTGATGCTTTCATGTACCATAAAATGGGATTAATACCACTGGACATAGCTGGTTTGTGTGTGGTGCGTGCAGGCAAGTTTGTGTTCTGAGGGTGCATATGTGTCACTGTCTCCTTGTACCAGTAAATATTTCACACGGAGCGTGAGATGACAGCTGGGGCCATTTGGAGCCTTTGTCCAGTTCTGGAGCCGTGCCCTGATGTTTGGATCTGTACCATGTGTGTGGAAATTCGGCATCATGCATACTTCATATAACGAAGTAAAACTGATCAAATCTTCCTGAAGCATATCTGTAGCTGAGCTTCCCTTTACCTTGCACTGGCCACCTCTGCATTCCAGCTTCTCAACACATGGATCCAGCCTCCTGGCACCTTGGTGAGGCTGTGAAATCATCTTGGAGAGCTTTAGATGGCAAAAATGGGAGGTGACCTGCAGTGAACCAGCAACTTCCTTAAAACAAAAACCTCCAAGGGCTCCAGGCTGTGCAGGGTTTTGTCAAGGTGTCCAATGTTTGAGGGAAATGTGCTTCCAGCCCTGACCCTGTGGCATGTGCTCCAAGTGCTCCTGTGGCACCAGTGTCTCTCATCCCCTCGTGCCCTGTGTGAAAGAATTTATTGCTGTGCTCAGGCAAACCTGGCGTGTTTCCCACGCCAGTGCCTGTTCCTTTGAAGAAAGGCTCTTTTGGGCTGCCCTGCAGGTTCATCCCTCACTCCCACTGCTGACTCTGGGGCATCTCTGAGCGCGGGCTGTCTCTGTGAGGGCTTTCTCAATCCACCCACAGCTCCCCTGCCCGGGGAAGGCTGAGCTCGTGCTGCTGGAAGGGGCTCTTGGCAGGTGCTTGGACCCAGATGAGCTTTAGGGGCCCCTCCCCAGCCAGCCCAGTCTGTGTCTCTGTACCTTGCGCTGGTTCCTTCTCACTGCAGACACGGGCGCTGTGCGAGGGCTGCCGGGCACCAGTCCCATCCCCAGGAACCTGCCTCAGAACGGCCTGCCTAGATAAGAGTCACTCTATCAGTAGTGAAATTCCTATTTTAATGTAATTTTACAGACCCTGATTCACTGTCCCTTAACTGCAGCTTGTTATTTCTGGCATTAGAGGGTAAAAAAAATAGCTTCTGGGCATGTGACACTATTCACAGGCCTTTAATGTCAGAAATAATGATCATGTTAAATTGGAGCTCATTACGACGAAATGAGACCTCATTGAGCCCTCTTTTTGGGGGGTTGTTTAATGATTTTCCTTTTTCTCTCCTTTTTTTCCTTCTAAGTAGCCCTGAATTGGTACACTGGGGGAGAAGCTGGGAGGTTTGGTGGTAAATTTAAATCGCAAGAACTGTATACCTTTAAAATATATTAAAAAAAAAAAAGGCCTGCTTTTTCTACTGTTCTCCCCAAGTACTGTGGTCCTTTGTTACATTTTTAGTTATAGAAATTTCTCGCACCTCTTAAGGCCACTAATAATGGTGATATCTAAGGCAACTATAAAACATATTTGGGACTTTATTTCAAGCACTACTTTGCTCATAATGAACATGAGGATCCCATTTTCCAGTCTTTTCTCTAATCACATTCAGAAGTGCAGAAGCTCCTCCTGTGAGAACTGTGCTGAGGCAGCTCTGCAGCGTGGCTGGAGCTGTGTGAGACCAGGCAGGTGCCCATACACCCCACCCTTCCCCAGGGCCCCAGCCAGCAGCACTGCCAGCTCTGCAGTGTTTCTGGACATCTGGCACAGTTGTGTGTCCTACCATCCCCATGTGTGTTGGTGGCCTCTCTATCCCTTGTGGATTTGCTGTTTCTCAGCCCAGGTTTGATAAATTTGTTGGGATAAAACCAGTCTCTGCCCTAAGGGGTTTTCTTGTAAAGTCTGAGATGGGTGACAAATGTTGCTGAAATCAAGAGGTGACACAAAAACTGTGGGGATGTGGGATGGTGCGATCAGCTGTGGGCTCCACACACGAGCGGCATAGCTGCAGCCAACACAGAAAAGGAGAGCTTCAGTAAACGATTCCGAAATAGCAGGTTTGTTTTATGGAGCCTAGGGAAGGCCCAGTTGAAAGGGCAGCACAGGAGAGAATGTGAAGGCAGAAAAGAATTGTGATGGAGGCTGATGGAAAGAAAAGTACAAGGATGGAACCAGCTGCTGGATACCAGTGGAGGAGTGGTGAAGAGTGGACCACAAGGGACTATAAAGGAGGGAGATAATATACACTATGCACTAAAATATACACTTTTTATGCACTAAAAAGGAAGCGCCTGTAGATGGTTGAAATGTCGCAGTGATAAACGTGGAAGATTTTTTTTGCCCTGGCTCTCAAAGGAATGTGAAGCTGTTAAGACTGGAGAAAGGATGTTTCCATTTTGCCTGTGACAAGCAATGGGTATCTAGGCAAGTATTTAGGCAATAAAGATGTTTAGTAAAAGATTTTTAGGGATGTTGGGGAGGTCAAAAGTAGACAAAAATCTGAGAGTCATGGCAGAGAAAAGCTGAAGTGAAAGCTGATAGCTGAGATAGGGACCTCAGTGTCAAGGTATTTAAGAAAGCTGGGAGTGAAAGAGACTGTGCAGGGCAGATGAGGACGTCTGCTCCAGCTGAGAGGGGTTCTTGATGTGATGGACAAGGTTTTGAATTATGCCCTTAGAATAAAGGGATAAACCTTGGAATCCTCACCGAGACAAGTGCACCTGTGTTCGTGGCTGAGAGCATCCATCTCCTCCTGTTCCACAGCACGTGTGTGTGTGTATGGCTGTACAGGATGTGCGGTGGGTTTTCTCGTAGGGAGTTTTAGATCATGGAGGACAGAAGAACTGACTGCTGCTGATGATTGGTCACTGGGAAAGGGGTGGAGAAACTCACCTTCTGCTCAGTGCCAGATTCTGGGGAGCCAAGAGGCAGAATCCCTCGCGCTCAGGAGATCCTGCAGGCTGACGATTTGATGCTCTAGGGGCTGTCTGTCTGTCTCTCTGCACGTGCTCTAAAAGGACTCAGAAATGGGCATGTTTAGGAAAACGAATCCCTGTTCCTGCTCCACTTTGCCTTGGCATTGCTGGTGACACCGTGATTGTTACTTAGCTCAGGGGAAACATTTGAATTGTGTTTAGCATCTTCCAGTGTAAAGAAAAATCCTGAAGATAATTATTTGTATCCAAATTATTTTCCATTCTTTAGCAGATGTTTTCAGACTTCAAATATGTTGTTTTCTGCAAGTGCTGCATAATAAATTAATTGTTTAATTAGTAATAGAAGTGTCACTCCTGGGAGCAAATCCCTTACTTTGAACAAGTAAACCAGACACCCCTTTCATGTTTAATATGTTGGGTTTAAGACTTTTACCTCTTTCTAAATGCATGCACTTCCATAGATCAGATAATACCTTAAACTATTGTCAGTGATTATGTGAGATCTCATAACACAGAACGGAGCAAAGTACAGACATTTCTTCACTTTAATCAGCAATAAAAGCAGGAAGAAATTAGAATTTGCTTCCCATCCGTAGATCTCTGGCACATGTTCCATCTGCTCTAAGGGGTCCTTGTTACCACGGATGTGAAAATCTCAGCTCTGAAAATCTTTGTAACATAATCCAGCATGAAGACACCTTCGTGTTGTGGAAGGAAACTGAGGCACAGAGTCTCATGGAACTGGCAAACTTCTGCCACAAGACTGTCCTGCTTACTAAGGAAACACTGCCCCATAACACTGGCCTTTCTGGTAGGAAATTTTCTTATTGAGCCGAAAAGAAGGAGCCATGATGACCACCAGTTGTGTCAGCTCCATTGTATAGGAACTTTTTTATGAGGAAGGTTTTGTTTTAAAAATAGTCCTATATTCATGTATTTAGTGATTAAACTCTTTATTACGATGAAATCCTCAGTATGAGTATCTAGAGATTCTAGAGAATCCGCTCAGACAGAGTTGGCCTTATGTTGAATGGATGCCTTGCTTCTGCCTTGCCTGTAGGAATGGCCAGTTTCATCAGAATGGTTTTCCTTATCCCATGGAGTATGGTCCTGGAGAGAAGAGGGGCTCAGAAGAGCTAGGTTAGCTTTAGGGAATGCCTCCTCCTAGACAGGAGGCCTAGCAGAACTGCAGAAATAATACCCGGTCGTGCTCTGGTCTAGTGACGAGGTGTGGATTGGTCACAGGTTGGACTCGAGGGTCTGGGGGGGCTTTTCCAACTGCAGGGACTCCGGGATTGTGATTGGCAGCCAATACGGGTGTATCGGCAGCAAGAGGAACACGAGACACAACCTGGGGCTGCTGTTGGATGGGTCTGCGTGGGCTGAGGAAGGCGTGGCTGCGCCCATAGCAGCCGGGGCATATCCGAGACTTGAAATGTGCTTTAGGTTTGGGGAACGCGGGCCTCGAGAAGGCAGTGGTGACAGCGTGCAGATGGTAACTCACAGCATAAAGGTTCAGCCTGGCAGTGCTCTGGGTGAAGGACAGTGTTTGCGACACGGCACGTTTGAGTAGTCAAACGTGTTGGTAGGAGGAGGAGAGAGAATAAGGAAATTTGTCAAATTTTAAGGAGCAGTTCAGAATTTACTGAGTGTAAAGGAATCCAGAGAGCCCTGAGTCCCTCCTGAGCTGTCAGCTCTGTGCTGCTGTCCCTGCTTCTTGGTGGCTGAGCCCAGGGCAGCATGGCCTCTTGCCCAGCTCTGCAGGGATGCTTGGCTGTGCAGGTTTACAGGAGGTACAGCTGCCTGCTGCAGGGAGGTAGCAGACCTAAAACTTGCTGAACCAAAGCCGAGTTCATGTGAAACATCCTCCTGCCTGGTGTTACCCCAGGCTGGGCGCTCGCAGGTGACCGGGCTGTGGCAGCTCTTTGTTCCAGCGCTGTCCCCTGGCACACCCCTCTTCCTCAGCTTTGTTATCTATCCAAATTGTTAGCAGAAAAGATAGATGTATGCAAAGCGCTTTCGCTGAGTCCAAGCTGGAACAGCTGTCAGAGATGCAATCCCACTTAGTTGGTCTTCATAAAATGCGTGCGGCATTTTTAAGAGTCTGGATAAAGGGTAAAGGCAAACTGCGCCCATTTAGCAGGAGGCAGCATGTGACAGCTGACAAAGTGACAGTGGGCCCCTGAACAGCCCATGTCACTCTTCAGCAGGAGGCCCTGAAATGCCCATTTTAATTTAAATGTTATTTTCAAATAAAATTGCCACTTTGGGATAATTGCTTCGTACTGTGTAACTTTGAGAACACCGTACCGAGCAAAGTGGGTGCAGCTTTCCTTATTGTTGTTCTTATTTGTTATTGTGTGGCACCATATGGGGCTGCAGCCCTGTGCTCTAGGTGGTCCCCAGCTCTGCCTGCTGCACAAATCAGCCTTTTGTTCTGGGAGCCATTGTTTTAAAAAACAGAACAGCCCCCCCAACCTCCGCGCAAGGTAAGGGCTGGGAATCGGGGTGATCTCAGCCACAAGCATTGTTAGGGCGTTGTTGGCGCAGTTTGCTGGTGACCACATCCACATCGATAGGCATGGCAGAAACACTTGTATTCCTTTGTGCAGAATGACTTGGGAGTCTTTTCATCTGAAATCTCCACTAACTAATCACTTTCCCTTTTTTCCTGGCCTCTAGAGCCTCCTGGTATGGCACAAACGAAAAAGCAAAGCCCTTTCTTGCTGTTCCGCAAATGAAATCAGCGTGTTTACAAATTCTGGTTATTTAAATCTTCCCCTCATTTGGAGAGGAGAGTGTCACCAATGGTTGCAATGGGTGTGTAGGGTTCTTCTCCTTGTGTTTTGGTTTCTGATACCTGGAGGCTTGGGATGTCCTGGTAATGGAGTGGAGAGGTCAGGAGAGCAGCGCTGAGAGCCTCCATCTAATTCACACCTTGGCACCAGCACGCTGGGGCTGACACGTCCAATTTGCGGTGGCACTGTGTGACAGGTGTCAGCAGTCACACAGGAGCACACATGGCTGTGGAGTCAGGAGAGAGGGGATGATTGAACATTCTGCAAATGAGACACCCAGGGAAAGAAAAACACACGCGCACCCGCACACAACAATTCCGTAGGAAATCTGGGCTAATTAACGCCCGCTGTTGCCTGATGCGTGGCACGGCCCCTCAAGGACTCTTTGCCATTCGAGAGTTGAAAACATGTCAGGAGGCTCCTCTTGTCTCTTGTATGAAGAATATTATGACATTTTAGTGCTAAAAAAGTTACGATAACTTTCTGAGTTTTCACAGCAAGTTGTGAAACTTCTTGAAGTTCAGCCTTACCAGCTCCATCGTTTCCCTCCCCAGCTTGTGTCTTAATCAGGTCACCTGGCAAGATCCACCTCCTGAAATCTGCCCTTCTCCTGGGTACGTGGCTGTGTACTGTGCTTCCCTGCCGGCCTGCAGAACTGGGTCTTTGCCTTCCGTGCTGCTGGCAGAAATGATCCTTTCAAAGTGGCAGTTGGCGCCATTGGCTGTGGAAGCATCACTGGTTTTGGGGACTGGCTTCCCCAGATGACCGGTGGCCAAATGCCACAGGTGTTACCTTCTCCAGCCAGGCAGACAAAGGCAGCAAAATTTTGGGGCACTCTCCTTGCCTGGTGCTGGGTTCAACCCTCGTTACTGCATCTGGGAATGTGTGCTGGTGGCAGCACCATTTGCAGCTGAGAAAAATTTGCTGGAGAAGAGCAGGAGTGTTTCCATGGTTCTAGAATTCTGGTGGTGTTGGGGAAGAGGCAATTCCTGGGTACGTGTTGATACGGAATGGCCCTGGCCGGGCTGCCCAGGGCTCTGGAGAGGCTTGGGACGCAGCTGCTGTGGCTGTGAGGGCCACAGCCCGTGCCAGCCACCCCAATGAGCTTTGCATTAGTGTCACGAGAGGAAGATTCCCAGAGCTTGAATTTGCCTGGAACGTGAGAAACGTAGCTCCATCCTTGTTCTCCACGCTGTGGCCTTCCCATCACGGCTTCTGCCACAGCGTGCAGCTCAGTGGCTTTGCGCTTCCCTGGGACTGAATTCTAGAGTGGGTTAGCAGTGGGCGCCTGCGATACTCGAAAGTTGTCTGAAGCGAGAGGAGCCCATCATTTGGGGAAACAGCTCCGTACATTGCTGCACATCAACGGGACACAGGCTGGTCCTGCTGAGAAAGTCAGCAGAGCCAAAACTGAATTTAAAGGAAGCGTTCATTATTGTTGTTATTATTATTATTCACTTCAAGGCTCTGTTGGAAAAATCTTTATCTGCATTAAAACGTACATAAGAAGAGGAAAGAAGAAAAGGCCAAGAAGAGGGTGTACTACAAAGCATCCCTTTGAGCTCAGCTCCACGCCTCTGTGAAGTTCATTGCCAGGCTCTTTGCAGGGAGAGAATTTGGGTTCAAGGTTGAGCTGGAGACATTTCCTGGCAGAATGTATATCCCCTGATCACACCTTTAGGAGATTATCCCGTCATTAAATATTTGTAGGATAACAGGAGAAGCCTAATTTAGTTTTTGTTTCTTTTTCTCTGTGGTTTAATCACAGATGAAAGAGACTAATAGCACTACAGAGCTTTCTGGTGATCAAAGGCCAATCAATCCTCTTTGTGGAGTAATTAACTATTTGCTAAACTTGCAGAATTGATTTCCATTTAGGGCTAAGAGAGAGGGTTTTAAATGAAGACCGATTTACCAGGCGTGAGGAGGGAATCTCAGCGCTGATGCCAGGAGATACTCAGAGTGATGAATTGGAGCCTGCTAATTGGAGGATGAAAAATACAGCTGGAATCTGGCCCCGTTTGCTCCTACTTTTGGGGAAGACAGGAAAAGGGAGATCAGGCTGAGAACCTGACAGATGGCTTTCTGCAACAGCAGCAGGGAGAGCACAGTGTGGTTGGAGCAGCGTCCGGCTGGCTGGAGGAAACATGGATGGAGCCAGCACAGGAGTTGGGTTGCAGTGAATCCATCATCCAGGTAGATGTTCTGTCAAGGAACAGTTCTGGCTGCTCAGGCACAGCTCTGGGATGTTTGCACCTGCACTACTTCCCTCAAATACAAAATCAGTCAGGCAGCTTCATATGGCTCCAGCTTTAGTTTGCCAGGAAATCTTTATCACCGTGGATTAAATCATTGCTTTTTGAAAAGCTGAGGGATAGAACATCTTCTGGCACTCCAGAGTGGAGATGCGGGGGGTGATCTATGTTCATAAGTGCTGCAGCCTCCGAAGGATGATCAGGATGCTGGATCTTACCTGAGGGTGTCCAAATGGGCAGCTGAGCTATCAAGCAGTCAGGCTGTTTATGGATATGGGGCATCTTCCACGAGCACAGGAACTAAAAAGATTGGAATTCATAATCCGTGATAGTAAATGGGTTGGAGAAATGCAGTAGCTGAAACTGTGAGTGGCACAGGAAACACGACTGGGGACCAATTAGAAGAAGCAAGTGGGGTGTTCACCAAACAGAGAAAGTTTAAACTGAAGACAGGTCGGTAGCTTTTCTTAGAGCACAGAACTTACTCATGGAATTTATTGCACAGGATATTGTGGAGGACAGAAGAATAAATGAGTTCAAGACAGATGAAATTTGTGGGGAAGAGGTTCATTGGTGGGTACTGAGCACAGGAGCGGAATGGAATACCAGCTGGGGAGTCCCTGAGCAGCTGCCCCTGTGCCCATGTTCTCTGGCCATGGCTGGAGCCAGTACCCAGTGAGGGGGTACTCAGTCCCCATCCAGTGGTGTATGGAGCCCTGCATTGCCTGGCACGAGACTGCGGCACTGGCAAGTCTCGTGCACATATCCGCTGGGTTTTGGGGCTTTTCTGTGCAGCTCTCAGAACCCCAGACCTTCCAGGGTCACCTCCTGGCTCTCTGAGTGAGTCCAAACCTTCCCTGAGGAAAAAAAAAACAAAACTGGAGGAAACACTGTAAATCTGATCTTGCTCCGTGCGGTCGGTACACAAATCTGATATTTACTGTATCATGGAGAAATTTGGTTCTTCTGCGTCAGAAGCTCCGTAGGAACCTGTGTGCAGCGGCAGCCGGGCGGGCGTTGTTGCAGCGCTGGTGTTGAGATTATTGTATTTGCTTGTCATAAATCGAATTCGCCTATTAGAGAGCTAAGACTTGATTTTTTTCATTAGCACACAAAGCTGAAAGGGAAGGTTTCTTCTGAGGTCCCTCCAGACCTCTTTAAGCAGGGGTATAATTATTCTCTGTTGAGAAAGAGCAAAAGGAATTCCGGAGCTGTTTAAACAATTAGGAGCGGAGCTGTGGCGGCGCAGCCGAGCGCGGCACCTCCTCGCTGCCCCGCGGCCCGGGCTGCCTCGCTGCAGGGTAATTGCGTTAGGGACCCGTGCACTGCCTGAAAATCAATTCTGTTGGGCCAGTGTGTTTGTTGGGAAATCCACTCAGGCAATTGAGGAGTCCATTAGGCTGCGGGCCCCGTGTGTGACCTCCCCAGGATTGGGGTTGACACTTGAACGAAGGCGTTTGTCCAGCTAAAGGACAGTGCTACCAGCAGACTCTTATCTCCCCTAAATTGGATTACTCAGATCTGCTTGTTCTCTTTAAAGATAGCTACTTCAGGTTTTCCCCCCTCTTTTCCTGTCTGTCTGAGACAGTTACCTGTGATTACCGTTAACATCCCCTCCTTAGCTGTTCCCTGGCCGCTCCTCTCTGATATTGCCCTGCAGCTCCTTTGCTCAGCTGGGGTGGCTTGGATCAGGGAGTTGGTTCTTCCAGCCCTTCTCCAGCAACAGTCTCTTCACAGAATCCCAGGTACCGCTCTGGGTTGGGAGGGACCTTAAAGCTCATCCTATCCCACCCCTCCTATGGGCAGGGACACCTTCCACTATCCCAGGCTGCTCCAAGCCCTGTCCAGCCTGGCCTTGGACACTGCCAGGGATCCAGGGGCAGCCACAGCTTCTCTGGACAAGATGTGCCAGGGCTTCACCACTCTGTGAGTAAAGGAAATAAAGGATGATAACACAAGACTTCCCTTAAAATGCTCAACCCATAAAGTATACAGAAAATCCCAGCGTTCTTGAACGGTTTTGCATGGGTAAATTTCATTCTGTGTTTATCAACTCCTGGAACAGCTGTTAGTGAGCTCTTACAGTGATTAACCTCAAACATCTCCACCTAGAGCAGGTTATCTTATTCTGCCTTCTAGTGCAGAAGATATTGTATGAGGACATCAAACAGAAATGTTTTCTCCAAAAGTATGGAGGGAAAAATGGAAAATAAGGTTGAGGAAGAAATAACTAGTTTGAAAGATTTTTTTTTGTGTGAATTTTGTAAATTATGTGAGGAGAAAAAGGGAAGGAGGAGAAGGGCAGGAAAGGGGCTGAGTTGAGTTGAGTGTTGTGTTAGTACATTTTGCCTGTCAGCGAAGATCCTGAACAATGCCTCTCCAGTGGGCGGGGAGCAGTGGCATGGGTATATGGGCTCTGTATAACTGGAGAGAGCATTACAGTGGGAAAACCTGTCTGAACAAGTGTGTGGAGGAGCCGAGATGAAAATGCACTGGACGTGGTGATTCAATTTTACTTTTTTGGTGCTGATAAAGCCTTTCCAAATCAGTTTGATCATATCTCTGTTTGGGAAAGATACACTGAGACAGCAAGAAAACCCCACGTCTTCTCTGTGTATGCAGAATCTCTGTTGCAGCTCCTGTGGGAGTCAAAGTTCTTGCTTAGCATACAAAGGCTTAGGAGTTTTATAGTGTTCAGACTCTTAATCTACAGAGCATAATTTAATCCTCTTTTATCTGGCTGCACCACAAAGCCCCAGCTGTAAATAAATCATATGGCGATGTGGATGCAGCTGCAGCTTCTGCTTCCTCACCTGCACCCAGTAACTATTTCTGCAAAACAGATGAAATGAGGTGGCAAACCTGACACATAAAGAGCGAGGTGTGCGAGGGGAAGGTTGGGCGAAGCCGACCTTAAACACCAGTGATGGCTCTGGGTGGCTGCTCAGCGCCTGCTCACAGGAATGATTTCCTGTTTTCCTGAGTCCCTGCCTTTGCCCTCCGCTCCCCAGGGCTGTGCGAGATGGGGAAGGCACAGGAGTCCTCCGGAGTGGCTTTACAAATGTTCCCAGCTGCAAGATGGGTTAAATGGAAGGTGAATGAATTATAAAGCACGGCCCCTGTGTAACGCCCATCCCACCATGTCCAGGTTAGATGCCAGACTCCGTTCCGGGTCTGTGCCATCACCTCCAGGTCAAGCAGTGGTGGTCATTGCTGGCACCTGTGGGCAAGGTTTATTTGCACAGTAAAATTATCAACATGCTTGACTAGGGAATACTTTTTTTCTTTTCGGCACTATTGTCATGGCAATTGTAGTTTTCCATAGTGCCCAGATCCATGCAATTAGGATAACTCCATAGTGCCTAAAATAACTCTTCCCAGTTAGAGAGAAGAAACTTCATTAAGCAGGTGCTAAACTCCCTTTCTTGGATGAGGGTCATAGCTGAAGTGGATGGAGATCAGAGTCCAGACTGGAGCCAGCCTTGAGGAGTGAACTGGAGGTGCTGGCCTGGAGAACATGCAGCTGCGTGTGTAAGTGGAAGTTTTCACAGCAGGAAACTGCTCCCAGATGTCTGCTGCCGTACCTGGACAGGTTTCTGCTGGGCTCGGTAGAGCCCTGGAACCTGCTGAGGTGGGAGATACTGCCTGCCTGGGGGTGAGACTGCGTCTGATGATGTGTGAGGTCACACGCATCACCTCTGCTCCCCCGGAGTGGGAAGCCAGCTCAAGTAACTTCAGATTCACATCTCATCAAGGCAAATGTTACAGGAGAAATAAAATAGAAAAATGGCATTTTCTTTCAAAAGTGTTCCAAGGAGGTTGTATCCATCGTTGTGGAAGAAAGGGGACTTGGGACAGGGAGATTCAAACAACAGTGTTGATGCATCAACATTTTGATGAGCACTTGGTCTGCAGAAGCTTCTGCTGTGGGTGCATTACATCATGTCTTTGTCTGCTGTCCTTGATTTACCTCCCTGTCCTTGCCTGATTTTACAGCCGTGGCCCACTGTGACCCCGGCTCCGTGGCTGCTCCGGCCTCGGGAAGGATAAGCTATTCCTCCCCAGATAGCGATCCCCTCTCTGCCTGCGTGCCGTGCAGCTCTTCTAATGACATCCTCAATACCAGCAAAAGATGAATAATAAAAACTGCTGCCATTGGTCCCAGAAGGGCCTTCCGAGGAGGTTTGTTTCGGAATAATGAGTATGGAAATTGCGCATCTGTAATGAACTGCGAGCAGTCTTCCAACTCACTCGTGCCGAAAATTCACACTTGCCTTTCCCATAACTTGTCACTTTTCTTTTATTATTATTGTTCAATATGTAAACAAGGCCAAGAAACTCTTTGTTCCTTTGTGCCTCTGTACATTTGTCCATTAATCCCAGTCTCCCTCCCCTCCCCCAACACAGGCAGGATTACACAAAGCAAAAGTCATTAATTTTTATCTCTGACTATCTGTGGGCTTTTTAATGTGGCCTGGCTTGCTTATGCACCAGCAATTACATGTCATAAGTGCTTGTAGATGCTGAAGCAGTATCGCGGGCTGATGAATCACTGCCTTCCCCTCTGATTAGTATGCGAGGGGCTGTGCTCTTCTTTGAGCAGCTGGCATGCCAATGAGGATCTGGCTCTGCTGGTCAAGGCATCTGGACATGAATTCAATATGGATTGCTTTAATTAAATGGCTAAGCACACAAGGAGCTGAGGAACAACTCCATCATTGAGTGAAACTTGAAAATAAAGTCGACGTGAGAGCGTAGGTAGCAGGAATTGTTTGAACACCTGTTGGCTCCCTGGTGAACCTGCGGGTTCCTGTTTCCTTAATGACGTTCCTGCAAGTGGCTGAAATTTCTCCCTGATTTATTCCTCAGATAAATCTTATTTCTAAGATTAGGTTTATTCTCAAAAGTTTAGGAATAGGGGAACTTGGTTCTATTTCTCTGTTCTTTATAGGAGTTGTTATTCTTTTTTAAAAGTAAGATCATTGCGATTTGTAGAAGCAGCTGTTTTAAGGAAGGATTGGGCAGCTGTGTGTGGTGCCAGTGAGATGTGGAAAATAGCAAAACAATTCTGAATATGCCAGGGTGGAGCAGGGGGAGATGAGAGGGAAAAGCACTGCAGAAGACTTTGTGCTGTCTTCAAAAGTCTGTGAATTAGACCAATTGAAACGAACACTGAGGGTGTATTTTCTCCAGCTTGGTATCAGCCTTTGCAAAATGGAACTGTGAAACCTGTTTGTTACTTTTAGGTTTTTCTGGTCAGTTCAGTCTTCATTTCTGCTCTATAGCTTCCTGTACTAGACATCAAATGCAGGTCTGGTTAAAGCATTGAGTCACGCTGAAACGTTCCAATTTCATTTGAACTGGTGAAGTTATGGACTCAAGTGTTATCAATAAAAATGGGGACCTCATCTTCAATATATGAAGTCAGGTTCCCAGAGCAGCCCCTTATCCCCCATGTTCCTGCCAGCACTGACACTGACTCATGCAAAATGTGGTATTTAGCTAAAACCGACACAATCCCTTTGTGGCTGGGAAAGCTCCTACAAACCGAACGTGGAGCTGTGACTGTGCAGATGTGCAGGTGCTCTCCAAAGGCTCTTTGTGCCCACATGGCCCTTCTAGCTGCTGCCATCCCCTCTCCTGCCCATGGAGGGACAGGAAACCTCTGTGTGGGAAGGGTGTAGGATGCTCGCTGCTTCCCAAGCACAGGTAAACTTCCTGGGTACAGGTGTGTGCAGAGAAAAGGGAAATAGCAAATGAGCAGTGAGGGATTGGTCTTTGATGCCTTTTGGTTGGGAAATCGTGAGGTTTAGCCCAAGCCCACCTCTGTGATTTTCACCTGCTCAGTGATTTCAGGCACTTTGTAGCTGTTTTGGTCCTCAGGAGGGAGGGTGAATGTGGCTGCTGTGATGGCCTGATGGACACCAGAAGGTTGCTTTTCTTTCCTTTCACATGCAGTTTACCCTCCTTACGAGTTCATTGTTGTTCACTGTGTTTTGGGGAGTGCGACAAAGCTGTTGTTTCCTCAGGGATGGAGGTGAAATGAATCCTCCTCTGCTCTCGTGTCTGCTAAAATCTGGGGCCTCCGTGCTGGGGGCTCACAGCACGGCCTCCAAAGCCACCTCCTCACCTGTGGTGAGCCTCACTGCATCCTCGTTCTGCAAACTAAATTACAACAGAATCTGTGTTACGGTGCATTTTAAGAGACTTTCTCATGTCTGCTGTATGATGTACATGCTTCATAAACCAAAGAGATTCATCCTGTCCTTCATGAGGGACAAGTGGATGATGAGCTCCCCAGCGGTATCACAATTTTCTGTGCTATCAGGAAGAGGTGTTTAAATCCGTTAAAATTAAAAGAATTGCAGAAAACACACCAATAACATGGCAATGGGGATATCTTTTTGGTAATCTTGGGTATTCATTGTGACTAAATAGATGTTGCACAATTTCCCACTTGCTAGTTGTTTGGGATTTTAATGTAAATGACAAACTACATGATTGCAGTTTGCTGCTGCAGCAGCTATTTCTCAAGTTTTATCTTCATCACAATTGGTTTTGTGTTGATGGGGTCTCCAGTGATTCCCCTCCTTTCCCAATTCATATTTTTGCCATGGCTCCTCGAGGTTACTTCCTAAAGAAGTTCGGTGCCCTCTGGATGATGCTGCTTATTTATGGAAAACATGCTTTGGCTTCTAAAGGCAGATTTTACATCCAAGCAAAATTTATTTTATCATCTCTGTAGCTGTTATTTATCTCTGGTACACATCTAGAACTTGGTTTATCCCCCTTGGTTTCCCCTGCCCCCCAAAACTGCTGTCTCCAGCTCTGTTTTCCGGGTCCCTCCTCCCGTGCGGGCGCCTGTCGCGGCTCAGCCGAGCGCTGCTCCAGCACACAGGATACTATACTTAGTGCAACCCAGTTTGCTCTCATCATTTTAATAGTGGACCGAAGGTATGTTGCCATGTGAACAAGTCATCATGTCACCATGGCAACCGGCTGGATTGCAGCAACGCTCTGAGGACTGGACTTTTTTTTTTTCCTTTTTTCCCCCCCATTTTTTTTCCTACTCAGTGCTTTTCCTATTGTTAAATTTGCTGAAGGGCTCACAATGGGAGGATTCGGGCTGCTTTGGGAAGCAGCTTTTCATTTAAACCTGGAAGTTGTTGTATAAACAGCAAGGGCAGCATGCCACGGGATTCGCTTTCAAGGCAGACTTGAGGAGGGCTTTGAAGCAGGACCCCGGTGTGTTCTGCAGCTTGATCAGGACTGAGACAATTACACATCGTGGCACCTTTCCGACTCCTCTGCACACTCCCCTCGGCTGCCCGCAGTGGGGTCCCAGACGCTCGGCCGCGGATTGGGTGACCCCCGGACAGCCCTTTGCTGCTGCTGTGAGCCTTTTTTGCTTTTGGAGATATCAGTAGGCCAAGATTAGACACACTGAGAGGTTTCATTTTATTTAGGTTTGTTTTTCCTTTTTCCACCTTCGCCATCCCACGTCACATAGGCAGCTTCCAACACCAAGCAGTGGGGGCAGAGGAGCAGCATGAAAAGATAAATGATTCAGGCACTCAGACATGAGAGCAGCGCGAGCCTTGCGTCTGCATCCCTGCGCACAGGAATGGTGACGGAATATGTAGGACTCTTAAGAGGACTGAGGAAAAAATATCCAAATAAAATAGAGCTATTAAGCCTGAACTGTGAAACATTATTTTATACATTAAATTCCAGTGATTCAACAAATTTTTTTCCCTGCAATGTCATGAGACCATATAGGCTGGGATGGTGGGATCATTTCCAGCCCTTCCCAGGTGTGGGTTGTTCTAGCCACGCTCCTGGTGTGGCATAAAGAGCTCTAAGGAAAAGGGTGTCTCCTGTAGAATTTCCAGAGCTCAGGTGGAAGCCTGTGGGATGGCAGCAGATTCTGATCCACTGCAAGTACAACTGTATAACCTCAAGGGACCCCTCGGCCTGCCTGGATCCATTTCCCGCACGGCCCTGCTGCGTGATTCTCTCCTGTGGCAGCAGATGAGTGAGATCAGGAATGAAACAGGAGAAAGAACAACTCCAGATGTGGCTGAAGATGGTCGCTGGGCCAGGAACTGGTGCTGGTGCCTGGTCTCCACTGACTCATCAAGGTTGGAAGGGACCTTCAAGATCATCAAGTCCGACCATCACCCCAACACCACCACAACCACCCCTAAACCACATCCCAAGTGCCACATCCAGGCATCTCTTGAACTCTTCCAGAGAGGGTGACTCCAGCCCCTCCCTGGGCAACTTATGCCAGTGCCTGGCCACTCTTAAAGGGGAAAATTTTTTTCTAATATCTAATCTGTCTTGAAACGAGAGATCAGATCTGAACATGCAGGGCAGCTCACTCTGGGTGAAGAAGAGGGAGGGGCAGGTGCAGGTCCTGTTTGGATGGTGCTTGAGACAGGGAACAAAAACGCAGCCCTGTGCAGCTTTGGGCACAGGACAGCCCTGCTGAGCACCAGGGCTGGCCTGGAGCACATCAGCACCAACACCAGCAGCGTGGTGCTGCCATCCGGCCCTGTCTGCGTGTCATGAAATCCCAGAGTGCCTGGGGTCAAAAGGGTCCTTAAATCTCATCTTTCCACTGCCCCAGGCTGCTCCAAGCCCCGTCCAACCTGGCCTTGGACACTTTCAGGGATGGGGCAGCCACAGCAGCTCTGGGCAAGCTGTGCCAGGGCCTCCCCACCCTCACAGGGAGCAATTTCTTCCAGTTCTGCCATGCCTGCACTGCTCGAGTGTTGGTGGTGCTGGCAGCCGGGCCGGGCTCGTTTGCACGCACACCTCGCCCCGCGGGCTCAGAGCAGCCCCTGCCCCTCCGCGCTCACACTCGTTTAGGCAGGCAATGGGAGAGGTGAATCGCCCTCCGTAGGCAGCAGGGATCATCTCTTCTTTGTGCATAAAATTACAGCAAACAAGCCTCAAATAACACAGGACACTTTCATAATTGATTTATGCAAGGACTCTGAAAGTTCTATTACCTTTTGTTTAGCTCAGGGGGCCTGACTCTGTGCAATCCATTGCTGAAACTAATTACAAGATATAATTAAACTGTGACACGAAGATATTATACCGTTAGTTTACTAATGACACCGCGAAGCTGTACCACCAGCGCAGGACAGTGATTATGCTTCATTCATTATTTATCCCTTTGCTAAATGAGACGCTGACATTTTCAAAAATTACTTTGAGGTTTCTTAATTGTCAGCAGCAGGATGGACTAAAAGGAGCTCTCCTTCCTCTTAGTTACTTATCTGAACCTCAGATGTAGTATTAGGGAAAAAAAAAAAACCCTACACAAGAAAGAAAAACAACAAACAAACAAAAAACAAAACAAAAAACCCCACCAAAACAACAACAAAACCAACCAAACAAAAACCAACAAAACCAACCAAACAAAAAACCTAACCAAAAAAAAAAAAAAAAAAAAAAAAGCACCTCCCTCACTGGGGCTCTCTGGGCATTGTTGGACTGATGCAGGGCCGTTGCTGCTGGGTGCTGCTGGGTGCTGGTGGCAGGTGATGGACACGCAGAGTCTGCAGGGGAAAGGCGCAGAAATCTCCTCTGGCACTTCCTGCCACAGCCTGGGTAACCTGTGGTGCTTTATCAAGGATAGCATTGAGTTTTAAGTGGTTCGGTGCCAGCTGCAGGAGTCTGTCCCACTGCTTCCTCTGAGTATCTTCTTGTGTCGTTGTTGCTGTGACAATGTTGTTGCTTCTGGACTTTATTGATCAGTAAAGGCTTTGTCCATTAGTATTACTAAAATAGAATTATTTACCTTAAAAAAACCCCCTTGTTAGAAATGCTGTAATTGGTATAAAGCAGAACAGGCACTGCCATATTCTCAAAAAAAAAAAAAAGAAAAAGATGCTTTTGCTGACTTCCTTATGAGAAGTTCTGGCTTCTCTCTTTCTCCCTTTGTGACTCCCCACCCTCTGTATTCCTTGAGTCTGGAGACCCTAAAAATCCATCTGGCACTAACCTCTGGGTCACCTCCGCACCGTGCAGCCTGTTCTCCTCAGGGCACCACTGGACAGCTTAAGATGAGGTTTAATTTCTTCTGAGTGTAATGGCATGCGGCATCTCTAATTACACTGTTTTCTGTGCTGTGCTGATTAAATACGATTTAGCCAGAGAACCAAATGATGAATATTTGAGAGGAGCGTGTTGAACCAATAGCTGGTTAAATAGTCACAATAAATAAACTTGAAAGAGAAGGAAGAGGGGCTCCTGAGTTATGGGACATTAGCAGGTGTGACAAAAAGGAAAGTGAGATTAACAGTAAAGGCAGAAGAATATTCCTGGGGCTTCATCTAAAGAAAAGGCCAAAAGTCTCAGCTTTAATGGCTTCCCACTGCCAGAGGGCAGGGTTAGATGGGATATTGGGAAGAAATTCCTCCCTGTGAGGGTGGGCAGGCCCTGGCACAGGTGCCCACAGCAGCTGTGGCTGCCCCTGGATCCCTGGCAGTGCCCCAGGCCAGGTTGGACAGGGCTTGGAGCAGCCTGGGACAGTGGGAGGTGTCCCTGCCATGGCAGGGGTGGCACTGGGTGAACTTTAAGGTCCCTTCCAACCCAAACCAGTCTGGGATTCTGTGAAGTCCCAGGTTTGGATTTCTTTCACTGTCTTCCAAAGAAGGATGATTTTTTTTCCCCTTCTTTTTGCCCCCTCTGAATTAGTTTAGGAGTTGCTCTGATTTGATTAGGTCTGAGGGTGTTTAATTCCCCTTTGTTACACGTTTTAACCCCAGAAAGCGTAACAGGCCATGAAAGGTGCGGGCCGTGTCTTCCCCAGACATTCACTGGTGCTGAGTCCCCAGCTCTTCTCAAAAGCAGGAATGGCTGCAGTTCTGGGCCCTCTGGCACTGGCTGGAAAGGAAGAGTGTGCAGTGATTGCAGAATTCCAGAATACTGGTACATTTCACACCAGTCCTTCATGTCTGTTAGTAGAAAGTGCAAGAGGGAGATGCTGGTGGGGTCACAGTTCAGCTCTTGGCATTTTCCAACCTGGAAACAAACAGCAGCTCAGAAATGGGTGAGTTGGAAGGAAACTTTCCTGGAGCCTTATTTACCCAATAAGCAGTAAATGTTTAATGAGCTCGAAGTGTGCTTCAGAGAAAGCAAGTGATTGCAATTGCTTAAAGAGACTGGTAGAAAAAGGATTAAGGAGACATTAGATGAGTACCTGGTGCTTTGTGGGTTCCAAAACCCCAGAAGGTGTCAAGCTGCTCTTTTCCTCAAGCGGCACCTCGAGCAGAACGTTTCCCTCCCAAATCCAGGTGAGCAATAACCACTGGCTTGTTCCAGGAAAACTCACACAGGGGGGAGCTGTAGGAGCCGCTGGCAGCCTGATCCTGCTGCTGGTGGCCTCGGCTCAGGTGGGAGTTAGGCTGTTCTGGTGGGCACCAAGAGCTGGGACAGGGCCACCAGGACTGCCAGCCCCAGGCTGAGAGTCCTCAGCACCAGCTGGGATTTCTCCCTCTGCAGAAATTACTCCCAGGATTAACCAAGAGGGGCTTGGAGAGTTTGTTTAAATACAGAGAGTGGAGCCCCTCCTATGAGGCCCCTTCCATTCGGTGCCTCTGAATTTCCCCTAGGTTTTGGTGCCATTGTAGAGAAAAGGTGCTTTAGCGTTTTTCCTGGCTCTCTGCTCCCTCTCTATCCCCCCAGTGAACTGCAAGGCTCTAAATATAGGTCACCCCAGGCAATTAGAGGAGAGGTGCTGGTTTTGAAAGACTGAGCAGGCAGGAAGCCCAGTTTTCAAATGAGTTATCAGGTGAGATGATGTTTGGCCTCAGCCAGGGTGATTGACAGGGGGTCTGCATGTTCACAGATACATTATTTAAACATGTGGAGATATAAGAGATCTTCTGCACTAATTACTTCGAAGGCTATATTAATCACAAGACACTTTAATACTCAATCAATACTTGCATTTGTCAATGACCTTGTAAATCTCCTCATTTTAACTCTGCTGTGTGGCAGAAGCATCATTTGATATCTTGGGGAGCTGGTTTTGTGCAGCTGTTGCTCAGTAAAATATGTAGTTAGCAAAGTCTTAGTTCCAGTGTTTAAAGTTCGGTGTCAGAGGCGGGATAGGAAGAGGATAGATGTTAAGGAAGCTGTGTAAGCTGTGTTCTAACCCCTGGGTCATCATTTTTGGTGTGAATTGGGCTCACACCTGCTGAAGGGGACATTTCATGTGGCATCCATGGATTCTGGCGTCACCTGAAGCCTGGGCCGTGGTGACTTGGTGGCAGAACAGTGAGGTCTTTGCCATAGCACCTGTTGTAACTGGATGTGTGTATCACTGGGAGCGTACTGCTAACATCCTTTCGATGTCAGGGCCATGAAACTTGGTAATTTCATCAGAGTAAAGGAAGAAAGTAATGTCCTCAAATTCAGACAAGATTGCACTGCAGCCCAGATATTCAGAAGTGGAAAGGAGCCATTATGTTGGTTTTCTATGAGGCACTGAACTAGAAGAGGGAAATGGAGAGGGAAAAAGCCCTGTGCACTATTAACTCCTGGCTAGTTGGAGCTGTTCACCTTTTTTAGAGTTTTTCCAGCTGTTTTCCTGTTGTTTGAGCAGTTATTGCTCATAGTCCCAATGGAATTGTACAACTAATAGTATTTTACCTGCGTGTGTTTGGGATTTTTTTTGAGCGAGTCCTGTGGGTGGTTTGCTCAGTTGCTTGTATGTGGCAACCAGAAGGTAAAGCCTGGTCCTTGGGAAGGTGCCAGACTCACTGAGGCTGGAAGGCACCTCTGGACATTGTCCTGTGCAGCCTGAATCCTGCACTGGGGGGCCCGGAACTGGGCCCAGTGCTCCAGCAGCGCTGAGCAGAGGGGAAGGATGGGATCAGCTCCCTGCAGCCGCTGGCCATGTCGCTCCCAGCGCATCCCAGGGCACCGCTGGCCCGTGGTGCTCCCCAGGGCCCCCAGCCCTCCTCTGCAGGAGGCCCTGCGTGCGCTGGTGCCTGGGCTTGCTCCTGCCCAGGAGCAGGATTGGGCTTTGGCCTCTCTTGGATTCCAGGATTTCTCTTGGCCCCACTGAGCTCCCCTGCGGGGCAGCCCGGCTCTGGTGTGTCCCTGCCCCGTGCACAGCCTGGCTGGAGCGGGGCTCTGTGTGTGTCCCGCTGCTTCATGGGGCTCTGCCCCGCTCCAGCCCTGCTCAGCACCCCGGGCTGCCCTGCGCCCTGGCTCTCAGCAATCCCAATGAACCTGGCAGCATTCTCCTGCCAGTTCCATGCCTTTTTTGCTGGGATTCCTGTTGGTAATTGTTACGGCGTTCTTGCTTTGCACTTTAGCCTTGGTATCAGACCTCTGCAGGTCAAGCTTGCAAACATTTAGACCATTTTGTTGGTCTTTGGATGCGACCCTTTTCTTTATAAAGAAAAAGGTTTTATTTTTAAAAACCGCTTTATTGGGTCAGTACTTCGTTTCCCCATCCCTGGCACAGCAGTTGGGGCTGGCACACAAACCCATCTTCCCGTATTCTCCACTGTTGTGCACATTTTACCCTTCATAGAAATTTCATCTCTGTGCTCCTTTCTGTAGAATCCTCCTGCAGAAATCTCATTGGCAGCATTCAAAAATTACCTTTTCCCATTCCAACTGCCCCTGCCTTAGTCACTGCTGTCAGAGCTGAAGCTGCTCAGCTGCAGAGGGAGGGGAGTTTAGTGCTTTCCCTCTGCTCTTAGGCCATTTTTCCTACGCTTCTTTTTTATTCTTTTATTTTATTTGTGGTCCCTGTCATTCTGCCGGGGCAAAGGGGTAAAGAGATTTGACACTAAGTGCGGGGAAATGCTGTATCTGGAATCTATCTTCCAGACGGCAAAAGAATAAAAATTCATGGCAGGACAGCGGCTGCTGCCACGTTCCCCAAGACATATTGCAGGTAGCGTTATTTATTGTGGCACGGAGTTCATAGAAGTGCTACCTCAAAGCACCCGGAGAGATCCTAAAAAGCCCATCTCCCATCAGGTGCAGCAGATTTACGGCGCCGTGCGCAGCGGGGTCAGAGCGCGGCGCGGGAGCCGGGCGCGCTCCGAGCGCTGGGCCAGCAGTGCTGACCCGAAGCTGGCAGTGGCCGTGCCCGGGGCACAGAGCGCTGCGGGAGGGGACGGCCCCGCTCACGTCTGAGGTTAATGCAGAGCTGGGGCGCGGGGAGGGGCACATGGACGGTGTCGTGAGAGGGCCAGCGCCACGCTCCCCATGCTGGAGGCTGATCCTCGCCCGCAGAAGGGCTGGGGTGGGCCGATAGCGCGGCTTCCACCACGGACTCTGGGGCAACAGAGAACGCTCCTGGTCGTGTGGGCTCTAGGAGGGAGTGGCTGAGCTTTTATTCCCTCGGGGTTCTCAGAAACCTGAAGGGTGGTAAACTTCAGAAATGCTGGAAACCTCCGAGGTCATTAAAGACCTCTCAAACTACGCAAATATACCACCAATGCCGCATTAATCCTTGCAGGCCTTCTGGACATTGATGCCCCCTTCCTCTCTTCTGCAGTCCCTGTTTTCTCACAACTTGTGGCAGTTTAAAGACAAAGACAAACTCACATCTTTTGCCTTTTGGACTTCCAGCGCAGTAGCCACAACAAACACAAGAGCAATTGGGAGCAACAAATCCTCAGCTCATAAACCCATACAAAATTAGATGGTGTTAGCTTAGTTAAAAGCAACTCTGCTCTCAGCGCTTGTCCTGACCTTGCCTCTGCTTCTTGCGGAGCTCCCAAAGATTCAGATTTCTGAAGACGGAGGGACTTGTTAGCAGTGACGCAGGATCGTGTAGCTTGTTATTTGGAGGCTTGTGGGACCTCTTTTGGTGAGGGTACGAGCCAAGCCATTTTCCATGTTTTTTCCAACAGTTTCCCAGGATTCATCTCCTTGCCTTCATCTGTGCCACCTGCCTTGCTTGCCATCCGCTGCTGTTGGGTTAGAATCATGGAATCATGCAATGATTTGGGTTGGAAGGGACCTTAAAGCTCATCCCATTGCACCCCCTGCCCTTCCACTATCCCAGGTTACTCCAAGCCCTGCCCAACCTGGCCTCAGACACTTCCAGGGATGGGGAGTCCACAATCTTTCTGGGTTGTTCCCTTTCGAGCCCCAGAGCCGTAATTTGTCACCCAGCTGCAGTGGAGGTGTGGGAAACGCTGATGGCTGGGCAGTGCTCTGAGTGACCTCTGGGGCCGCTGGTGCCCTGCCTACTGCTGGTGCTGGAGCAGGGGTGCTGAGGGTGCCCGTTTCACTGCCGCCTTCTCCTGCGGCCAGCTGGACGTTACCAAGGCTGGAGGCTGCTCTCCAGCCTCATAAACCTCGTGTGCTATTCGGAGTCATGACTCTCCCATTGAGCCGCCCGTGCTGTTCCGTGGGACAGCTAATCCCTCAGCGCGCCTGCTGGAAGCTGCCGTATTGATTTCTGCCTCTCTCTAAACCTCACTTGTGTTCAACGCTTGTTACACATCGGAAGGAATATCCAGTGGGCTCCAGGGGCAGCCGGAGAGAGGGGCACAGGCAGCAGGGCCAGCAGACGTTTGCCTCAAGTGTGGGACACGTCAGCAGGAAGGCAGCAGTGGGACCTCTGAGCCCCGGTAAAACTCTTGGACGAGATGTAAACTATCGTGACACCGCTGGCTCACTCTCTAATCACGGATAAAATAGGTTTTGATGTGTTAGGCTCAGGGGATTTGATGGCTCTCTGAGGCACTTTTAGGGCAGCAGGTGCACCTTCCAAGCTATGCCCAGGTGCAGGTGCAGGGGAGCCACTGCTGGGGACTTTTTCTGCAATTTACTCCCTGTAAGTCACGAGAAGCCTCCAAATTCCAGGCCCCTGTTGGCAAGACATGCATGGCTCTCTGGAAGCACATTTGGGCTGGATCTGTTGGATTTCCAGGGATCTGTCATCCTGCTCAGTGTCACCCCCTGCCACGTTCCCTGTTCCCAGACTGCCCTGACTCCCAGGAGCTCCTTCGTGTGGAGGGAGCAGTGGATGATTAGGAAGGTTATGTGGACACTGGAGTTGAAGCTTAGAGCTGGGATGAGAGGGCTGAAAGAGGCAAAAAGAAGGATTTAGCATATTTTTAATTAAAATAACAAGCTGGGACCTGTCACTACATAGATTCCTTTGTATCCTGAGTTCCTTTCCCTCTTTTCATCTTTGACTTTTTAGATTAGGCATTCTCAGAGCAGGGATCACACTTTCCTCTGATCTGGAAAATGCTTGGCATGCTTTGAGGGCTGCCATTGTCTATGTAATAATGAAATAACCACAGTTTTAGTCTCAGTGCTGTCTAACTCCTATCTGCCATCATCATGAGATAGTGCTAGGTGCAATTATTTCAAGCACTTACATTATACTTTTGGTTGTTCACAAATTAATTCACGTACTGCTCTGAGATCAGAACTGGTACAGCCGCTCTGTGAATTTAGAACAGAGATGTGATTTTTTTCTCCCCAAAAGGGGTGGTTCCTGCTGTGTCATGGTGTGCTACGTAAACACAAACCTCATCCCAGTTTGAGCATCTTATAGTAGGGCATTAGGAAAAGTGGCTGATGTGTCATGTTCTCTATTCATGTTAAATTAAAAAGTAGTAGATTAAGCCACATTTTGCTCCATGAAACACACAGAGGCTGTTAAAAAGTGACCCTATCAACCAAAATGGGGTTTGTGTCACATGATTTAAAATTTGTTCCAACAATGACGCAACCCAGAAAAAACAGATCTGTTAAACAAAGCTTGATCCTCCATCCATGAAATTTAGCATAAAACCTCGAAAAGAAGCAAAGCAAACTGAAGTAATTGCAAACTACAAATTTTAATGGACCCAATCCCTGGGAGGATCTCTGTCAGGGGAGTTGAATTTGGATTTGTTTGTACAGATGAGTCTGAATGGCACTTGAGTGCTGGTATAGAGCTGCTCCCAGGCTCTGCTGGGAGAGGTGACTCTGGTGCAAACCAGGAACAGGGAATGTGCCGGTGGAGCCTGGAGAAGGCTTCCTGAGGAATAACCTTTTGCTTGCTGCTTTCCCCTCTCGTAGTCCCCACTCCCGTGGTTGGTGTGTTGCTGGCTTTGCTCGGTGATCACTCACTGCTTTGGGCACAACTGCTGCCCATGGCTCGGCCGGCCGGGAGAGAGGAGGAAACAGAAGTCCCTCACTCTGACCTTTACTATTAATTTAGATTTTCCCCTGTTCGTTAGGTGTGTACATGAGGTAAGTCCTGAGTTGTTCTGGGCATTGCATTCCCTGTGGCTGACGGCCCTTTCCTGCCGTGATTCCATCTTCCTGGAGCACCCTTGCAGGGCCCCATCATGAGCCGTGTTTTCTCCTCATGTTTTCACTGGGCAAAATCCAGCCTGATGTGTTGGTGCCACTCTACAGAATATACTGTGTCTGCTTATAGCCTCAGCTTGGCCTTAGGACTTTACCTTCTCACAAGGTCACCAAGGTGGGAATCTAGACACCTGCTCTGTCTCTGGCTACTGGATGCCCAGCCAAGCAAGATTCAGCAAACATAACTTTGTTTTTCATATCATATTTCTTTCCTTAAAGTGCTTGCGACTGCTTACAAATGTATTAATCAATTTTCATGTTCCCTGGGCATAATTCACAGAGACTTTGACACCCGGGTTTGCACCCTGTGTCTGTGTGAGACCGTCAGTGTTTGATTCTGATCACACCACTCTTTTGTGTCATGTTCCATCGCAGACGACTTGGCCGCACTGTCCTGGGTTTTCCTTCCTGAAACTTTCCAACATGACTAGTTTTGCCACTTAAGTATTTTCGTCCCTCTGAATAGAGGTTTTGTTCTAGTTTAATGTTTGTTAAGCACTAGTGGTCACTGGATGTTGCTTTTAATTGTAACATCTGCTTCAGCTGTAGAGGAGTAGAAACGCTCTCAGCCACGTACGTAGGTCAAAGACTTGGCCACTTTTTCCTCTAAACTGAGTTCAGGCAAAACTTATTTCTCCAAAGCTGTTGGTCTAGGCCAGCACTTTCATTCCGGAGATGAAAGGTGAGTGCCAGGTTGTGGGGCTGCCGAGCCTCTCCATCTCCTTTCCCCATTAGCAACTGGGAGCGGAGCGGGCAGGTGGAGCAGGCTGAGCGTGCCTTTGCAACACCACCTAAAATCACGTTTGATTTGCTCCCTTTGATGGCATGTTCACAGTTATCTTGCCATGGCTCTGATCTTCTCCTGCTGCATGGCCCTTTAAATCCCCCATTTCAAATGGGAAGGAGAAAGCGATCTGGTGGAGCCCTTCCCATCCTTCGCATCCGTGCTCTTATTAAGGCTCGTATCTATTACTTTCTTCCTTTCTGAAGGAGTCAGCTTGATTCAGTACTTTTGGGACTTGGTGACATTAATGTATCTGTTTTATGTAACACGGAGTCATTATTAACAGAATCCTAGATCATAAAAAAAGGGCTAACGAGAGACAAGGAGGGTTTTTCCCCTTGAAGCTCATAGCAGCGGTGCCGCGGAGAGGCCGGGGTCAGGGAGCCGCCGCCTGATTGGGCGCGCGGCCGCCGCAGTGGCATTTCTGCAGTTTCATCAGAAAGTCTAAATAATCCATGTGAAAACTGAGGGTTATTTACAGGAGACAGTTCCACACTGCCAGAGCCAGCGAGGCAACGGAGCATCGTCTTGGCTCTGGGTGCGTGCGTTTGTGCCGGGACACCGCTGCCGCTGCTCGTGGTGCGAGGGCACAGCCGGGCCAACCCTCGCTGCTGTGCAGGAGCTGGAATTGTGGATACCAGAGTCAGAGAATGTTAAAAAGAGAGGAATAAATCACCTGAGGAGGGGAAACAGGCAGGGACCCAGGGGTTGCTTAGTGCTGCTCCAGGAAGGAGTACAGGGGAAATGGGGAGAACTTGCCGTTGTATGTGTGTACTGCAGGGTGGGGCTGCTGCTCCCCTCTGGCACCCCAGCCGCTCTCCCAGCCTGGAGCCATTCCCTGATAAAAGCTTTTAATTTGCTGTGTTTGAGCACAGGCTTGACCCTAAGCTAGGAGAAGGAGTTGGAGCTGAGATTGTGGCTCTTAGAGGGCTCTGACCCAGAGAAGCTGCAGTGAGAAGGGAATGCAGTGGAAGTGGACGCTTTGATAGTCTCCTCATCCTGGAATCACAGAGTCCCAGACTGGTCTGGGTGGGAAGGGCTCATCTCATCCCACCCCCTGCCATGGCAGGGACACCTTCCACTGTCCCAGGTTGCTCCAAGCCCTGTCCAGCCTGGCCTTGGACACTGCCAGGGATCCAGGGGCAGCCACAGCTGCTCTGGGCAAACGCCCTCTGGCACTGTCCAGTACCTCCAAAGGCCGGCAGGAAGCAAGCAAGCTGTGCCAGAGAAATTACAAGCCAGTCCATTTGTTCGGGATTGGCATTTAATGTTATTTTCTACCTTCAAGTTTTAAACTTATTTACAGGGAGTAGAAATGCCTCCTGTGCTGTTTAGATCTCTGTTTTAATATTTTTCTTTTCTTAGTAAACGGTTTTGTTTTATATAAATTGACACATGAGTATTTGGGGAAGGGGAAGACTAGGGATGTTTTCTTTAAGGTTTTATTAAAGAATCACACACTCTTATAAAACGGCATAAAAGAAATAGCAACTACGCCGTGGTGTAAGGAGTGAATCTGCTGTAATTCTGCTGTTTGCAGAAATGATGGTTTATGACGAAAGAAGGGCAGGCCTGCAGCGCGCTAGGCTTGCCACAGGGACCAAACCCAGAGGGTGTTTGGCTTTGGAGCTCCGTGGCCAGGCTGGGATGTGAGCCCGGGCCACGCTCGGGCCGTGGGCGCACACCTGGCTGTAGGAACGTGCAGGGTTAGAGGGGATGGGAAATAAAGCCACTGCCATGGCCATGAGCTGAGCTCCCTAAAGCGCAGAGTTGGCACAAATATGTATAAAATATTAAAACTTACGCAGTTCCTGTTTTCCTTGGAATTCTGGTTTCTGAAACTCAGTGCTTTCCACCACAACCCCAGACATTGGGAAGGTTTTTTAATGGAAGGTTGAGCTGGGTACAGCCTCAAGCAGGAGCTTCAAGGAAGCCACCAAGTTGGATGAATAAAACCGTCCCAACAAAATCTTGGGTCATCAGCTCTAGACTTGGGTTACGTGGTGGAAACTCCTTGTTTGGACCCCAGGTGTGGGCCCCAAACCCAGCTTGGCTGAGTTTGCAAATGGCTGCATCGGTTCTCTGAGCAAAGCACATCCAGAGCCGCTGGATGTGTTCGGTGTAAGCCCTTCTTTCAATTTGCTTTGAGATTAAACTTGGCCACAAGGTCCCAGCCTAGGGGGAAATTTTGGAACAATTTTCAAAGCAGTTAATTTGGACAATTTTCAAGTATTTAAATGCAAATACAAATGAATAAATAATTTATGCGTTGCTTTAACTGAAAAATGTTTTAGTTTAAGAATACACAAATTGTCCCACAATTAGTATGGCATGTCTATGGAGCAGCTGGGAAGAGCAAGTTCTAAACCTGGGAAAGGGGCCACGTAGCACTCAGTACCTTCCCAGTTGTGTTTATCTTCGTATCTGTTGCTTTGACTGGGCTGTTACAGAGCGAAGGAAACCATGAGAGTACAATAATATGCACTTAAAAAAAAAATTATAGAACCTATTAAAAAGCTGTTTAAAAATCATTATTATATTGTAACGGAGTTAAATGCTGTGTTTATGTAAGGCTTTAACTCCTGAGGAATTCCAAACTGTGGGGCCAGGCTAACGTTACCAAACACTGAACTCGGAGATGTGTGTGTTCGTTGTGGAGCAAAGGCTCCTGCGGGAACTCAGACATAGAGGGATATAATTTATTTTCAGAAAAAGTTTCTAAAAGTTTGCAAAGTTATGTTAAATGGAAGAGATTGAACAAAAGTGAAGATACTTTAGAAAAATCAGAAAGAATTAAAATCACCATGGTTTGTTAACAAAAGTTTTCTTTTGAAACAGAACTTTTTTTAAAACCCCACAGTCCAAAGGAAAAGTTTGGTTTGTATCAAACAAAATACTCTTATCAAACCCAAAATATTTTTGGTTATTCTTGAGGAATATAAATGTTTCCATTTAACATGAAGCACTCCTTTCAGGCTCTGGGTTTGAAGGTCAGTCACTGAACCAGAAGGAAGCAGTGGATTCATACCCCTGTATCCAAAAGGGATGAGGCTGTGCCAGGGCTCCCAGGGGTCAGTATGGCCCCGTGGTGGCGTGCTGGGGGTGTCTGTGAGTGTCCTGCCCCTTGTCCAGCTTTGCCATTCCCTCAACGCTGTCACCTCTGCCTGGTTTGGCAGCAGCAGGTCGAGCTCCTGTTCCTGGAGCTGTGAATGGCTGGCAAGGCCATCGTTCAGTTCCACTGCCCGGAATCCCTTAATCTCTCTAAGTACTCCCCTGTTCTCATCTCATCACACTCGTTACCTCCTGTAGCATCTCTATCCCAATCCTAATCGGGAGCAGAGGGTAAACAGGTTGCTGTGGGGGTTTTTTCTACTTTTGTTCTCTTTAGGTTCAAGTGGAGAAGAGAAGGCTCCAGGGAGACATTAGAGCCCCTTCCAGTGCCTAAAAGAGCTTGAGAGATCTGGAAGAGGACTTTGGACAAGGGCGTGGAGTGCCAGGACAAGGGGGAATGGCTTTCCGCTGCCAGAGGGCAGGCTTAGGTGGGATACTAGGAAGGAATTCTTACCTGTGAAGGTGGCGAGGCCCTGGCACACCACCTGGTTGCCCAGAGAAGCTGTGGCTGTCCCATCTCTGGAAGTGTCCAAGGCCGGGTTGGACGGGACTTGGAGCAGCCTGGAATAGTGGAAGGTGTCCCTGCCCACGGCAGGGGCTGGGATGGGATGAGCTTTAAGGCTCCTTCCCACCCAAAAAGTTCTGTGGTTCTATGGTTTGTTGTGTATGTTGGGAAACAAAAGCCAGTGGTTTTGGTGACACAGTGAAAGTTTGGGAGCACATTTGCTTACCTGGGTGCTGAGAGACGTCAGAGCAGCGTGAGGTGCTTTGTCCTGGCAGGCAGCCCTGGCTGCTGCTGCCACGGGCTGCTCCAGAGCTGAGGGAGAGCCAATCTCCCTGCTGGCTCCAACTCCTTCGTGTAAGCCAGAGCGTCTGTGGTGACAGAGGCGACACCACCCTGGACTTGTGGCCAGAGCTACATCCCTGGGTGTGTCACAGGGCAGGGGCTCTCCTGGCCGTACCTGCCCATCAGCTCTGGCCAGACCACAGCGCTGCCTCTGCAGAGGGGTCCTGGGGGAAACTCCAGTGTGTCTCAGGCTTGGAATGAAAGACAAAGACTGACTGATTTAAAATAGCAGTGCCAGAATCCTAACAAGGTTATTTAACTTTTAAGGGGGGTGGGAGAGCATTTTTTCATGCATTTTTATTGATTTTCAGTATCGTACAAAACCCAGCCATGTACAGCAATAACACAGGAAAAGATACAATCACTGAAAACCAATTACAGCTCCAACAGCCGGTTCTGGATGGTGGCTGCACACCCAGCCCCTCGCTCTGGCTCAGGCCCCATCAGAGATACACTCTGGTGAAAAGGGGTTTAAGATGTGGCAATTCCATGTCCTGCTGCAGTGCTCTGCTGGGATACTGAGGATGTCTACTTCCCTTCCGGCTCAGTCGCCCTTAGTCCATCCTCTTCCCAAGCCGGGAGGCGGAGCAGGATGTGACCCAGAGGGGCGTCCCCAGTCAGGGACATCTGTGGGAGCACTCCAGTGGCTGGCCCAGCTCCTCATCATACCATTCCAGAGTGTTTTGGGCTGAAAGGGACCTTAAATCCAGTTCCACCCCCTGCCACGGGCAGGGACACCTTCCACTATCCCAGGTTGCTCCAAGCCCTGTCCAGCCTGGCCTTGGACGTTCCAGGGCTGTGGCAATACCTGCCCACCTCCTCATGTGCCTCGGCCTGTCCTGTCCCAGGATCTGAGTCTGTCTCTCAGTCCCTCACAGAGTAACCCCAGTGCTCAGTAAATGGCTCCTTTTGCTGCATGGAGCAGGGCTGTGCTCCGCAGTCTATGGTGGGTCTTTGTCAGGAACAGGGACATGGGGACACAGGCCCAGCCATGTGTGTGCCAGGCCTCGTAAGCGATGGAGTGTTAAAAACCAAATAACCAAAAACCTCTCTAGCATTGTGAAAGTTTTATGGTCATTTTCCCAATTACATAATGGAGTTCATAATCTGTTACGAATTAGCATAAATCAGAATCAGCCCACAATTAAGAAAATAAGTTAAATTGCATTTTGTGAAGCACTGTTCTGTCTGAACAGTTTGCTCTCGTGCTGCTAACCTGACAAATTCAGTAATTCACAACATCCTCCTTGGAGTCTGTGGGAGTTACTGAGGTTTTACAACAGCCTGTAGGCACAGGTTACAGCAGCCTTGAGTACTGCAGACAGGCTGGTTTCAGGAGAGCAGAGCGTCCTTCAAAAGCCAAACTGCTGAGTCTGTGTAAGGCTGGATGTTGGCAGAAATTCCTTCCTGGAAATGGCTGTCCAGCCCTGGGACAGCTGCCCAGGGCAGAGGTGGAGTCCCTGTCCCTGGAGGGATTTAAAAACCATGTGGATGTGGCGATTGGGACCATGGGTCAGTGGTGGCCTTGGCAGTGGTGGGGAATGGCTGGACTCAATGAGCTTAGACGCTTTTTCCAACCCAAACGATTCTGGCCGACACCAGGCAGAAGGGAATCGCCACCCAGAAATGCTAGGAACATCACCAGCTTAGCAGGCAGAATTTGTGAATGGTGATTTGGCCATCATCACGGCATTCCCAGATCATGTCAGGAGTGACGTTCAAATGGCAGCTGGAGATGAGAAGCAGCAAGGAGCGTGTTTTCATCGCTCTGCGTGGCTGGCTCTGCCCCTGGGCACGGGCCCGAGGTTGCTGGAGGACCCTCCCCACTCCTTTGTGTGGGGTGACGATGGCTCTGTGGGAGCTGCCCGGGGACAGGAACAGCGGCTGGACAGCAGAGGGATCTGATAGAGGGCATTAGAGCTCTCTCCATGCTCATCTCAGGTGTGTGGAATGACACTGTGTGTGGCCAGGGCAGGGCGATTGGGCACAGCGTTTGGTTTGGGTTGGGTTGGGTTGGTTGGGTTGGGTTGGGTTGGGTTGGGTTGGGTTTGGTTGGGTTTGGTTTGGTTTGGTTGGAGCTGCCGTGGGCTGGGTCGGGAGCAGGCAGCCGGTGCAGTGTGGGCTGTGTCCTCGCCGGTGCCTCTGTGGCCGGTTTGGGCTGTGGGGCGGGAGGGACACGCTCTGTGCTGTGTTCCACAGCTCTGCAGCAGCGCTGCAGCTTTGTGTTTTCAGCACCTGGAGACAGTTGACTTTCCTAAATTTGCGGGTTAGTGTGATGGAGCAGGGAGCGTGGCAGAGCCCCTCGCCTGGCTCAGTCACACACACAGAGCATCCTTCGGGCCAGGCCTGCGGCCTCTGCCTCCTCCAGTGCCTCCGCGGGTATTTCTGACGAAGAAGGGGGGTCTGTGAGCCCTCACTTCTGAAACAAAGGCCTGATGAAAGGGTCGGGCTGTCCCGGCTGGCAGTGGCTGTAATTCTTGGCAGGGTGTGACATGCCCATCCTCTCGAATTAGCGCGGGGCACGAGGAATTGGCACGGTGCTAATTGCGATCAGACGGGAACAAGTGGCCGCAGTATGTGGGCACGTGGTGGGACAAAGGGAGCGCCCCGAGCCCCCGGCCCCGCGAGGGGCAGGTGCTGCCCACTCTGGGCAGGCATGGGGAACCCCCCCTTGTCTCCGTGCTGGTGAGAAGGGCTCGGGTTTAATTCAGTGTGGGCTTTGTCAGAGGCTCTTTCTTTGCTGTACAGGAATTCAGCTGCTGCAGAATCAAGGCAGCTGCTGCTGGAAAGCTCCCTGCCATGCCGGGGAAGGCTCCCTGCCAGCCGCAGCTGGGCAGGAGAGATTCCCGTGTCGTTCTGGAGCCCAGGAGAGGAGCTGGCAAGGCCAGGCAGAGGGACAAGCTTCCTTCCAGCAGAGCCCCCTTTCTAGACACCAGTCCTTTTGTGACAGGTTCAGGTTTCTCCCCATCGCCCAAGCCAGGGGATGTGGCCTGTGGCCCCAAGGTGACACCGGGAGCCGGGCACTGAGCCATTCACGGGCACATTCCTGGGCAGGGGGAGGGCAGCTTCAGCACATTGTTCATCCCAGAACAATGGAAGGATTTTCATCCCATTTGCAATTGGGTTTGGAGGATGATCCGCCAAGGTGAGATGTGTTTGCAGGGGGATTTCCCACAGCCATGGCAAAGCTTTCTTCTCTCATCAGTCAGTCGGATGGAGTAAGGTATTCACCAGGAACCAACCTGGCAGTAGCCCAAGGACGGTTGTCCCATCTCCAGTGCCACCTTAGAGACTGGAGGAATCCAGGCTCACAACACCTGCCAAAGCCCAAGTAGTGGATCCCATTATTTGGCCACTGCAGAAACATGGACTGGCATCCTGTCTCCAGTCTAGACTCTGGGAGGTTTGGCAGGAACTCTTCTCTCCTAAACCTGGCTTTTCTGAAAAACTCTGCACGTTTCCTTTGTTACCTGGGTGTCTCTTTGCTTCCTCCCCTTGCAGGCTATTCATTAGTAAGCTGAAGAAGTTTGGAATTTCTGCTCCATGCCTTGGTAATGTTGTGTTTGTGCCCCTTTTTTCCTATCTTTTTATCAGGAATTCACAGGAAGATTAATGTCTCTTACTCCATGACAGTTTAGTTTCTTTAAGAACCTTTAGTGAGGGATGTTCCAGAAAAGCTTTTAGAAAATCTGATTCCACTGTATCAGCCCAAATCTCCTGTATTAGCAGGGCTGGTTCCTCATCAGATGACTCGGATCTGTACATATAAACTCTCCTCGTCTTTTCGGCTCCACCCCAGACATGTATTTACTCATTGCTGCTAATTCTGATCAGTCCCACGGTTTTCTACCCTTTTGCCTCTTCTGGAAATCAGACTTTGTGGTCTGTCATTCCCGTGGTCACTCCTAAAGCCTTTTGTAAAAATTTGTCACCTTCCAATCCTCAGATACAAAGGAAGGAAGTCCAGCAATTTCATATTTGAGCTCCATGAGGGAGCGCTGTCAGCCTCTGGTGATTTGTTGCTCTGGCATATGAACCCTGCTGACCCCTGCATAGTGAATAGCAGTGCAAGGAATTAATTTAATTTTGCTGCTGTGCCCTTATCTTTCTTAATTCCCTCCTTTTTACTCCTTCCCATCTATCAGTGGCTCTGGGTGACAGACAGGCTTCCTGCTTTTGTGTTGGAGAAGTTTTTATTAGCTCTCCGAAGTCTGATGATTGTTCTCCAGGCCCTGCTTTGCCTTGTCTTATCGTGGGTTTGCACTTAGTGTGCTGGGTCTATATCCTTTTCTATTTTTATTGTTTGGAAACAACTTACATTTTCCTGAAAGTACCTTTTTTATTTCAAATAACTTCCTTTTCCCGTTGGTTTAAACCAAGCTTTGAATGTGTGGTGGTTTAGCCTTTCCCCTGGCGTGTCCCACAGTGTGTGGGGACAGTGTAGAATCCGAGAAAGGTTTGGGTGGAAAGGGCCTCAACGTTCATCTCATTCCACCCCCTGCCAGGGGCAGGGGCACCTTCCACTGTCCCAGGCAGCTCCAAGCCCTGTCCAGCCTGGCCTTGGACACTGCCAGGGATCCAGGGGCAGCCACAGCTTCAGGTGTAGAGCTGTGTTGGTTTTGCTTGGCCCGGTTTTTCGTAGTGGGGAGCCACAAAATGGCTCCTACAAGCAGATGTCGTGGGTGCCTGGCGTTTGGCCAGCGTTCAAACCACGACAAGAGCGTAGACAGAGAAGTAACAAACTGGGTAGTAGGAAACGGTATTTCATGAGAATTCTGTAATTTCTAGTCATAAATTCCTGACAGCCACAGATGTGTGCCTGCAGCAAGAACCACCACTGGAACAGGAAAGCTCCTGTCCCAAAAACCTCCTGGCACCAGTTGCATAGCACCTCCTGGTCAGCTGCCCACCCAGGTACCAAGCTGTGCACCCAAAAAGATGGTTTTCCTTGGGAAGCAGAAGACTTCTCATGAATCCAGCTGTTTTCCCTGACCCTTCACTGTGTTTGTTTCCTTGCTGGTGTCTCTAGTCCCGTGCTGGGTGCGTGAGCAGCAGGACTGGGCTGCACTGATTAGAGCGGAACAGAGCACAGAGCTTCTGGCTCTGCTGAAGGCTGAGTCAGGGTCTGTGGTACAGATGAACAGGGGGGTTTCTGTGGGCGAGGCCGCCCAAATGGAGTCGACACAAGCTTTTCCCAACGAAGCCAGGAAGCTGGGAGGTGCAGCTGTCTGGTTTGTAGGAGGCAAAGTGCACCCATCACAAAGGTGCTGAGGTCAGCCCTCAGGGTCAGAGGAGGTGGAATGGTTGGGAATGTCGACTGAGCTGGAACTGAACACAAAAAATGTTAATGACTCCATGCTGTATCAAAACTTCTCTTTCTTTCAGTGCACTATTCCAAATCCTTCAAGATATTTTATATAATTCCCATTCTTTTACTTTCAGGCTTTGATCTGGAGAATTTGTACTGACTTTTTCCAGTCTGAATAGGAGCCATCTCTCCTGCTCCACTCACTGGCACCAGATCCTGCGACACCTCCACATTTCCAGTGAGGTAGGAAGACCTAATTCTCATAAGCCCTGTAGAAGTGATTTTTGTGTTGGTCGCCCTCCTGGGATATGTAATGTGAATCACCTGGATTAGGAGAGATGTGATTACATGTAACAGAGCTCTTCTCAGCCAGAATTGAGGCTGCCTTGTGCTCTGTGAGTTGCAGGGTTTGCTCACTCCTCCTTCTTATGGCATTGTGGCTTTATTGAAATGCACCTGCCTGGAGTGTTCCCGAGCTCCTCACTCGCTGGCCAGTAGTGATGGCTCCTGTTATTTTTAATGAAAAGGTGTCTCTCTGAACAAGGCCATCCATAGATTATTTTTCCGACGTGTCTACAAAGCCTTGCCAGGCTGCAGCTCTGTGTGGGCTGGTGAGGAGCCACCAGGGCTCTGGTATTTCATTATTTAGGTTGACCCTAGTTTCTGTCATTAGAGACCAGGCCAAATGATTAGTGCCCTTGGCTTAATCTTCTTAGCAGGAAAACTGTCCCTTGAACGTCTGTCCTAATTAAACAGGCATAAGGAAGGATGAGGAAAGGACAAGACTCCTGATCTGGATCATTTTCCATCTGAATTGGTGAAAGTAAATCATATTTGGATGGTCTGGTATAACTCTCAAATATAAGTTTTTCAAAACTACAGTAAATGATGTACTGGCAGAAAACATATTTTCCTGAACATGGGACACGTATCCCTTCCCTTCCTGCCAGTCTCCCCACCATGAGATTTGGCACTGGAAAAGTACCTGCAGTCCAAGTGTAGTAATCTCAGTCACAATTTGTTGTGTGTAAACAGACTTCATTGAGTCACTGTGAAGTATGTGGTTTTAATATATTTGTGTATTCTTAGTCATTATAAGGGCATTCATAATCTCTGGGATGCTTGGTATTACCCAAGTAACCTCGTATGATACCCACAGCAATGGAAAGATTAATGGCACGTTTCAAAAAACACTCATCACAGTTCTCTACCTTGATGGAAAACTGAGAAATGTATGTTTGGAGTTGGATGTTTTTCCGTGCATTTAGGTTTTGGGTGTTTTTTTATCCTTTGAGAAAGGTTTCTCTCCTCTTTCCTTCCTACATTTTTACCTGAAGTATTTTGTTTACAACACGAGTGCACTCTTCAATTTCTTGAGAATCATCAGACTTATAAATTAAATGGAAACCTTGGGAGATTGTGTAATAGGCAGACACTCATGTGCTTGGTGCTCTCAATATCTCAGAGGATCCTGAGCACAGCATCTACTTTTTCCCGTTCAGTTAGGAAACGTTCCAGGCCTTGGTGTCCTTTGAGGGGCGGCTGTATGTTCTTCTCTGAATCCAGAGATTTTGTGGAGGAATAGCAGCACTGAAATCCCACCTTCCCTGAGGTCAACGTTCTTGATTTTGATATGAGAATGGGAGGGGAAAGGATGGAACACAGAAAGGATAGAAAAGCACTGCGAAGGCGAGAGAGGGAGAGGTGAAAGGGGGTGACATGGGGACAATTGGAAAGGTTTTGGAGAGAGAGCACGCGTGGTCGATTGTGACTTTCTCAAGTTACGGTGTCTCGACTGATTTTGTTGTATTGGAAATCGCAAGTTGCCTTTAAAAGCATGTAGCACCTGCAAAAGGACTCCATTTTGGGGCCAACTGGTGTGCTGTTTCCATTCATGACAGTGGCAGAAAAAGTGGGATTGTGCTGTGCAATTCCCCCCCAGCCTCAGTGCATCAGCAGACTGAGTGGGGCAGTGGGGCTGTGAGAAGGTGACACAAACTCAAACAAAAACTGGTACCGGCGTGAAAAGGAAGAGATGGGCAGTGAACACCTCGGGGAGCTTTGGGATGATTGCTTTGAACATCTTAGTTAATTAAAACTGCAGGTTTAATTGTGTTGAAAAGACAAACACAGGTGGCGAGAAGCAAATGTGGGGTGAGTAGGGACGAACCTCATACGAGTGGAAAGAAGACAAGGAGAAAGCCTCCAGAGGAGAATTACTCTTCTAATGTCCATGGGAAAATTGCCTTTTGTTTAGCAGAATTGTGGCTTTTAAATTTGTACAGCTGGTACAAGCAGGTACAATTATATTTAGCCAAAAGTCAGAATACTGTGAGGCTCACGGGCCTCCAGAAGAGACCCCAAGCCTTGACCAGCTGAGGGAGAAAAATCAGCAAATTTGGTTCTGTGTAAGTAGAACCCACTGTATTCACTTCCCCTGTAAAAAGGAACTTTCTTCTCCATGCTAGTCTGAATGTTCCTTTTGGATCTAGAATAGACTTGGTCATTAAACTGAAGGCTTTGATTTCAACCTGGTGAAGAAAAGGGCCTTGTTCATACTCTGCTATAGTTTCACTGATTTAATTATGGGGTATTACTATAATTACCTGTTTAGTGGCTAATTGCTCTTCCGTAAGTGAAGAGGAAGGGGAGAATGTGGGACCAAAGCTGTACTTCAGAGTGCAAGAGGGTTGTTTCTGTCCTTTAACGCATGTCTTGGTCTTCTGTATAACTTATTAAATGTATTTTTAGTAACTTTCCTCTATTTTATTTCAATACCAAGAAAAAAGCCTGATAATGCGTTTGCAGCTCATCACCTGGGTGATACACTGGCGTATGAAAGACAGTTCTCATGTGATTTCCCAAAATACTCTTTAACTGGCACAAGGCTCTTTCAGAAGCTGCTGTGAAAATGCGGTTTTGTTTCAGTGGCTCCAAAACTTATTGGCACCACAAAATCAACAGTGCAGCCATGGTCAGTAGGAGCCCTGGGCAAACAGCAAACATTTGGCCCTGGCACAGGTGCCCAGAGCAGCTGTGGCTGCCCCTGGATCCCTGGCAGTGCCCAAGGCCAGGCTGGACAGGGCTTGGAGCAGCCTGGGACAGTGCAAGGTGTCCCTGCCATGGCAGGGGGTGGACTGGATGAGCTTTAAGGTCCCTTCCAACCCAAACCATTCTGGGATTCTGTGATTTCACCATTATTTGCTGTGTTTACAATTAAAAGTTTAGTGATAAGGACTGGTGGTAGTTTAGGATAAATTTTGAAGGTTCTTAAGGGGTTTAGTTTGTTTCTCTAATTGTGGAGATAGACCATAGTACGTTAGAGTCAGATTATCCAGCATGTCTTTACCAGGTACAAAGTGGAGAGGTTTCCTCAGACAAGAGGTTGTTGTTGTTTTCCTCACTGAAAAATGTGGACATGTGGCAGGTGTTAAGAGATTTTCTTCCCATTTCTCCCACAGAAAAAATCTTTGTGTGTCTGTCTCTGGTCCTTAGCGGGTGAAAGCAGCTGGAATTAGTGGAATACCTCACTGGACACAGACAGAGCCCTGGAGCCTTTGACCGAGCGACCTAGCCAGTGTAAGGGCTGGCTACAGAGTGACAAAGGGGCTGAAGCCCATTTCCCTTTTCCCTGCTAACATTCCTGCTTCCCAGAGGTACAAATTACAGACTGTCAGAGCTCACACAACTGTGCCAGTGACACACTTTCAGGGATGCTGTGTCAGGGGCAGGGGAGGGTGAACCAGACGCACGTCCAGCCCCACAGGTGGGCATGCTCAGCCTGGGCACGGAGCTCTGGGGCTGAGGACATTCAGATTTGCCTTAAAAATCCTGTTGGCAAATACATAAGTTGTGTCTCTGCGATATTTAAAGCCCACATACACCGTGTACAAATAAAAATCATACAACATAGATTATTTCAGTTTTTCCCTTATTTGATCAATTCAGATGAAAAGGCCATGCTTGGATTAAATATTTTTATTCTCCACAGTCACCACGTGACACTTTAGGGGACAGTAACATTTGTGAAATAACCTAAGAAATAATACAGGAGAGGAAGACACCTGAAGAGCCTGGTGCCAGGTCCAGCATCCTGGGGGCTCCAGGCACGGTGGCAGTGCCCAGTCCATGCTGTCCCCTGTGGCCACCACGCCTTCCCGTCAGGGCTGCTGGACACTGCTGGGCCAGAGCAGAGGACCCGTGTGAATGAACTCGGGTGATTTTAAAAGTCAAGTGATTTTAAATCTTTACAGGCACTGGAAGTTGTTTCTAATTAAAGCCCATCGAGTACCAGAGAGGAATTCCGGCATTACTGGCAGCCGGAGCAGGGACAATGAGGAGCGACCTCTCCTCCTGACCAGTTGCTGGTATTTGTTTGAGGCTCTGTAAAGACAATGCTACAACATCCTTAGACACACCACCGGCTTTGTAGGAACTGTCTCCTTGGAGCCTTGGCACGGGCAAGGACACACATGTCCAGGCATTTTCCAGGTGGCAGGATTTCCTTCTCCTCTAGTGCCGGCGCCACGAACCCCCTCCTTTCAGCCCCAGCACCGTTTAAATAGATCATTTGTTTTCATTATAGGTTTTTGCATCCCCGCCTTTCATCGCTGTTAATGAATTTCTAGGGTCTGATTGAGAAACAAAAGCCAAACACAAACATAAAAAGGGCTCTGACAAAGGAGCCGGTTGAGCGTCTGACAGGCTGTGCCCCGCGATGGCCACGGCTGCCGGGCTGCCGGCGCCGGGCAGCGCTGGTTAATATGCTAATGCTAATCTGCTGCTCGCCGTTTAACATTCTGCTCAGGTCTGAGCAGGCTCGGCGAGCCCGGCACAGGGAAGGGGTGTCTGCCTGGAGCCCCGACCGCGCCGTGGCCGTGGCACATCCCGGCATCGCACCGGCGCTGCCATGCGCCCGCTGCCCCTGTGGCGCACCCGCTGCCCTCCCGCCCTGCTGGGCACACGCGTACGTACCATGCACACCATCCGAAAGCTTTCCGCGAGGCTGCAAAACAGGGACTGTGCAAAAGTCACGTATGATTGGCTCGTTCCTCTGCCTCCGCGTCCCCAAAGATTGCCACTTTAAAAGACCATGTGTTTCTGCTGCTGGAGAAGCCCAGAGTGTAACGTGCCAAAATCCAGCAACAATGAAGTCAGACGGAGTTTAACATCCAAAACAAAGGGATGGCATTTCTGTAGCTCACTGACAACACAGCAGTCACAGGATGGTTTAAATTTCCCTTTATTCTCTCTCCCCACCCAACCTCAGCCCAAGAGAAAGCCAACATTTATTAAAATCCGTCCATTCAGGACAGCAGGCAGATGCCCAGGTTGGAAGGAAAGCTTGCTTCTGGTATTCCCGATGACTGCCACCTTTCCTGTGTGCCTGGAGGCAGTGAGCTGCAGTCCCCAGCTGGAGCAAGGGTGTTCTGATTTCCAGAATTAAGGAAGGAATCGATTCCAGAGACAGTTTCCATGGTCAGGTCCATCAGGTTCTGCAGCCACAGGAGAACTTAATTCCTCAAGCTCCCTTTCCTTTGTTTTTATAACATCACAGTAGTTCTGGACAGGCATCTGGAGAATCCTTAGCTCCGGCTTCAGCCAGGTGATTTCAGAAGTTGCATTTTCAGGGCAGGTCAGATGTGGACAAAACCGAGTCTCCACCTGACACATAAGCAGACAAAGCTGTTTAACCTCTGAATTATGGCAGAGCTCCATAGTTCTGTCTTCCGTTGTCTCATGCTCCAAGCAAACTGCTCCTTGCAGTTCTCCCTCCTGGTGCCAAGCACATATTCCAGCTGCAGCTCGGCAGCACAGGGAAATTCCTTCCAAGTCCCCGGCAGAACAGTCGGCGCTTTCTCCAGAGCTGCAGGCTTGATTGTCCTTGATTATTTTATTTCTCTGGCTCTGATCCAAGTTGTTCCCTGTCATCATTTCAGTGTCTTTTCTCATAATCCCTTTTCTAAACATCATCAACAATTAACTGATTCTCTCATATCTACAAACACATGCACACACATGCAGGCGCGCGCACGCACTCCACCGAGCCTCATCAGGGTCTTTTTTGCCTTTAAGTATAAGAAATTACAGCTTCTCATTAGCTGAAGAGCATGTTTTGAAAGGCTTTGTGTTTACTCACTTTGCAAGTGATGCTGGCGCTTTTAATTATTCTCCTTTTGCATATCATAAGCGAGCAGCGAGCTGCTCCAGCCAGCCCGGGCGACGCGTATTCCCAGGAAGGCAGGAGGAAGGGATTGCGTTTTACCTCACTGCTGCTGCTTTCTTCCCTTTCTGTCAGCCAGCCAAGGAATCCCCCCAAAGCTCTTACGTAGCAGATACCAAAACCGTGAGTCACTTTTCACTCCCGGAGCAATAAGTCCATTGCATCCCTGTGCAGAAGGGCGAGCACAAGGCTGGAATCTCTCCAGGCTGCCGGCGTGCCCCGGCACCAGTTCTCCAGCGGTGACTTTGTTTTTCCTGCTCTCGCTTTCTCTCCTCGGCTCTCTCGTCTCTTCGTTCCTTTTCATGCCATTCCCATTTTCTTCCTTCCTTCCTTCCTCACCATCCGTCTCCGTTGCTGGCAGCAGCAAACCCAGTCGGATCTGGGTCTCTCTCGCCTTCTGTAGGGCTTTTTTCTCCTTTTTTTCCCCCCGTATCTGCTGCAGCCTTTGGCTGCTCACTCTGCCAGGTTGGATCACCAAAGACACACGACTCGCTCACAATGAATAATCAATACAGATATTGATCTGCGGAAAATGTTTGTAAATTCCTGAAAGGGGAATCGGGAACAGCGGGACAGGGAGGCTTGTGGGGGACGACAGGGTGCTTCGGGCTGCAGGCAGTGCCTGGCCAGAGCCTGCATCCTGCCGCCTCCGAGGTGACGGGTGCTGGAATGCGCGCGCGGGCGGCAGCGGGTGTGTGCAGGGGCTTCTGTATTTTCATTTCTCTACAGCTGCTTCCCCCGAAGAATCGAGAGGCGAGCAGCTGAGAGGCCCCGTCGGTGCCATGCCTTGGCTGCGCTCCAGCACTGTTTTGTTTCCATCATCACACGCCACTTTGAAATTTGCATAAATACAAGGGTTATTTTCCCTCGTGCCTCCAAAAAGGTTTAAGAAGGTGGGAAAGTGTTTCTGTAAAGAGGAATGGCTGGGTTTAGTCATAATTTTCAGGATTTACTATCTAATCCATTTATTTGTAAGAAAGGGAGGCAGAGACGAAAATAAAGGGCAATAAGAAGGACATGGAGAAGACAGAATAGCTGTTTGAATGTGGAAAAGACTTGGATTACAAAGAAACCCTGTTCTCCAGTGGGGACCTGCGTATGTCCGGTTTGTGTGAGTGGAGAGTCAGGTCAGACCTCTCCATCCAGGACTCTTCCCATCTCGCTGTGGATGGGTCTGCCCCGGTCAGGAGCTGGGGATGATCATGGAGCTTAAAGATTCTGTGAAGGCTGAAGTCGGAACATCTTAAGAGCATCCTGAGCCCATCTGTAGGAGCCGCTTCGCGCCTGCGCAGGCACCGTCTGATGACAAGTGTGGTGTGTGGAGCACACGTGGAGCACACGTGGAGCCCAGTTTGCTCCTGGCATGGTCAGCCTCACTCCTACTGTAGGAGAGTCCTTGTTGGGTCTCTTCCATCTCACCTCTCTGGTTTTCTGTCTTTCTGGGGAAAGGCATGTCCTGAAGGTGTCAAACACACACAGTATTGGGATCTTTGAGTATTCAGCCCCTTTCTAATGCCGAAAGTCAGCAATGGAGACCCCAAGGAGTGCTGAGGGGGCCATGGGGTGTCTGCCCCACCAGCCAGAGCAGGCAGCTGTGCAATGCCACGGTCGTACCCCGGCCCCGGGCTGCCCGAGGTGCTGCCGGCTGGAGCAGCCAGCGAGGTGTTCTCGAGGCAGCCCCTGGCCAGACACAGCCACTTCCTGCAGGTGCTCACGGGCCCACCCCACAGCCCTGTGGGTGCGTGCACAGCCCTCGTGCCTGCCCAGGCCCAGCAGTGGGGCTCGCCTCGGTGGGTGGCTGCCCTCCCTGCTCTGCTGCGATAGCCATCTCAGGCCAGGATGCAATTCCTGCGGATGCAATTCCCGTGGTTGCCTCTCCCCGTGCTCAGCTGCCAGCTTTATCAGCCCACGCCAGCAGTGGGAAGGCTGAGCTCCTTCATTCTCTCTCCAGCTCCTGATTAGCTCCTGCAATCCAATTAGCAAAGGCATTTATATCACAAGGGGCTGAGGTGCCCCTGCTCATCACGGCAGCTCAGAGCCAGTCATAAATTCTCCCGACACTACATCTTTCCTGTGACATGGATTAATTACAGCTCTGGGCCTCTAAGAGCAGGTTTGCAAATGAAGGTGCCCATGAAATAAGAGTTAGGGAAGACAAAGCAGGAATTTGCTGTCGGTGAGGGCTGAGGGGGCAATGCACAGGGCAGCCCAGGGCGGGGGCACCAGTGGGCGAGGGGCTGGGGGCAGGTGGGCCAAGCATGAGCTTTATTAACCGAGCTTGGCCGGGGGATGTTATGAGTATGCGCCTGTGGCCATAACGAGAAATTCTTCATAACCTCCCTTTGTATGCTCTGCTGCAGTGCAGATGCTGAGAGTGAAGCTCCAAGAGCCTTAATAAAATTACATTTTCCCACTTGAGATGTTGCAGGTGCTTGCCAGTGGCGCAGTTTGGAGAGGCAAGCACGGCGCTGGGTCCTCGGGAGGATTTGGTGTAGCAGAGATCAGCGTTGCTCTCAGGGGCACGGCCACCTTCTCTCCTCTTCATAGATCCACTTTTCTCTGATACTTCTGCTCCAGAAATAGCCGTTTCCTGGCTCCCCCGTGTCAGCCCTGCTCCCCTCGGGCCGTCTGGCTGTGGTGTCAGCCCACGAGGTGGGATTTGCTGCAGCGATGCAGGAGCAGGTTGGAAACAGGGTGTAGGAGAGCAGCCAGGAGGGGACGGGCTGGGGGACAGTTGTGTCCTCATACACCTGCGTGCCAGTACCTGGCTCTGCAGCCCCGGGATTCTCCTCCACGCTGGTGCCCGTCCGGCACCTGACTCTGCCGCTGGCTACCAACCACTCACCCAGTGGGCGCTCACCCCTCGTGACGCCTGCAGGGCTGCTCCTCTGGGTCTGTGTCTGTCACAGTCTGCTGAGCTGGGCCCTGTACAAGCCTTGGATCTGTTGGTTTTCCCAATCATGTGCCAATTTAACGATTCATCTAAGTTCTCCATCCATCAATCAGTTTTTAATTTATGTAGCAGTCAGTGGTTTTGTTGTTAAGTTTCCAGGCGCTTCTCTCTCGCCTGTTATTGAAATATAATTACTTAAGAAATTCACAAACTTACCTTTGAAATGCGTGGGTAGATGGGAATTTTAAAGACATGAGGATGCATATTAAATTTAGTAGCATGTCAGCTCTATTTGATCTATTTACTCTGGGCTGCTGACAGATCTTCTGTGTAAGCAAATGTGGTTCCTGCTGATAAAAGGGGTTGGGTTGGGGTTTGTTTGTTTGTTTGTTTTTAACTCACTGAAGGTGGCAGTGTCCAAAATACTGCCCTGCCTGTGGAACAGTCATTCTCCTATTGAAGGGAAATATTGGCTGATCTTTCAAAACAAGGAATCTTTTTGCTTTTGTGTAATGACAAATCCTGCATCTCCTGACCAGAACAATCATTGTTTGTGGTCACACAAAAGAACTCATTCCCCAGCTGATCTCTGCCACGACCTGCAGCTGGACAACTCCAGACTGGAGGTGGGTTCATGTGGGGCGAGACGTGTCATGAGCCACTGAGAAACCCATCCTGCAGATCCCTGCTCAGCTGAGGTTCCTACTTTAATATTTATCATGGAACCCCAGAACGGTTTGGGTTGGAAGGGATGTTCAGGTTCATCCTGTTCCAACCCCTGCCATGGGCAGGAACACTTTCCACTGGACCAGCTTGCTCATTTATGCTTTTATTTCTACATATATGTTTCTATTTAAAAAGCAGTAACAGCAGCTTCATGTCTGAAATGGGGGATGGCATGAGCAGGCTGTGGTATCGCAGTGTTCCCTCTGATCAGTCAGTCTGTGGATCTCAGACAGAGCTGAGCGTTTGGTCCTGTCTTTCTCCTTGGCTTTGCTCATTGCTTCCCACACCTGATGTGTCATCGCTCTAACGAGACTTGTTGTTGCTACGCGTTTGTTTTCCTGAGTACAGCCGGGAGTTTCCAGTCCCTGCTCTGTAATCGGACTTCTGCAATGACTTTCTCCCACATTGTAGTGGGCCATGAAATGCCACTGAAATTATTTCTTTTTAACAAAACTCTGACATGAGCTTCCCTCCTGGTCTGAGTGAAATGAAAAAAAACAGTCTTCTCGCAACATAAGAGTTTTGTAGTTATATTCTTGATTAGAACTGCTTGAAAATGTTTTGTCAAATCTCCCTTCTTATCCCCCCAAAAATATAATTTAAACAAAACTGATAAAGCACCTCTCTACAAACCTTTTTGGCATTTTTTCCCAGAGCCACTTATATTCCTTTATAAAATTGTCCTGCTCCAATTCTTCCTGAAAAATACAGTTTAGAGGGAGTATTGTCAAAAATTCTGTCTCTCTCCCTACTTTATTATCCCCTCATTTTTTTTGTCATTTAACTCCAATTATGGGATGCTAAGTGCTTTTGGAAATTTCATTGTTAATATCTTCTTACAGTGCTATTAACGTAAATCAACGTTAATAGTGTCCCAGCAAGTATAAAAGCAATCAAAAATTCAGTACTCACGAATCATTCTGTAATTTCAGCATAAAATGTTAATAGAAATAAAATCCAATACCATAAAATATCAGCAAATTCAACTTTAAATACATGTGATGAATGACTTTACCATTCTACAGCATCCTGTGGACTTTTGCAGCGGGAAGCCTTTTCTCCGCAAAGGTCTCGCCCCATCCTTCCCTCCTCCATTGCCTTCCCAGCACGAGGTGTGCCTGGGATTTTACTTTTCCAGAAATTAAAAATCCATCCTCACTTACGATGTGGCATCTGTATGCAGGTGTTTGGTGGTAATAGGAAGGATTACCTGGAATCTGTTAACTTACTCGAGCTAATAGAAACTCCCTGCTCCTTTATTGCCGTCAGCCTGGCTCGGAGAGCTCCAGCTGCATTTACCTTTTATTGAGATTGGGATTTTCTTACTGACAAATCTTTTAAATTGGAATTTAGTTGGTGAAGATCCGTCAGTTATTTCAAGGAAACTGCTAGGAGAATGGTACAGATTTCTCAAGAAATGCAACTGACGGCCTAAAAATTCAAGTTAAAATTACCACGAAAAGGAAAACTAAATCCCCCAAGTGATACCTGAACAAGTGCTGGGTATTTAACCTCTGATTCATCACCCTGTCAGGCTAGAGTCTTTTGATGTCGTTTTTTTAAATTCCCTTGTTTTAATGGACTTGGGCTATTTGTGCTGCAGCCTTTAAAAACAGGTTGGAGACCCTTTCGCCGGCACAGGTGGGCACAGCACCTGCAGGCAGCGCAGGCGTCGGTCTCGCTTCTCTCCATCAGCAGACAAGAAGCACCGCACGAGTCTGGGACTTCTGTGATCACAGAAGATGAAAGGGACGGTGTGATGCCTGTAAAGAGAGTTTATTTGAGCAAGGATCATCTGGTCATTACATAGGTTCCTTTTCAGTTCTTATTCACCTTTTCCCCATTATCTTGGTGCGATGTCTGTGTTTCCGCCTCTGGATTGGACCTTCTCTGCTCTCTTGGTTTGCTTTCTCAGTTCACGTGGGATTCCTCACCTGCACATCTCTGTAGATTTTTACAGACCCTTTGAAGACTGAGGGGGATTTTTGTGTCATTTAGAAAATATTTACAAGACGCCAGAAGAGTTTCTGAATCTCTTAATATCTCACAAAGGATGTCGGCAGCTAAACTGTTCTGTCATCGCTGTCCTTGTGCCTATCCCCATAAGAATCAGACAAACCAGTAACACTGGAACCTTTTGGTTATTCCACTGCGAATAGATGTTGCCCTGGAAAGTTAATGTAAATGATTAAGAAGTCATTTGGATCCTTATATCTTACTAATTCATTTATCTAGAACTTCTAGAAGCAATTTGCATTATAATAAAGCAAACCTACCTGTTTTTGTGAGCTTTAATTCCGGTGACACACAGAATTACCAAAATCCTTCTTAAAATGGAGTTTTATGGTCACTGCATTTCTGCCAGTGGCAGCCGATTCAGGACTCACCCCAAACCTGCCAAACCAGCTGGCCAGGCTGTGCGGGGGCTCGCGGGGCTCAGCGGTGGGGCCGCGGCGCAGTCACTCCTCTCGCCGCACCTCAGGAGAACTGTTTTCAGCACCTGAACTAATGTGTCATCCGCTCTGTAAACATTCCCTGTTATTTATTGCTGGTTTAATATGGAACATTTTTCTTTTTGAGATCAATCTGAAATCAAAAGCGTCATCCGCTGGCGGAGCGACACCGTTTCTCTTGAATTCAACCAACGTTGAATCAGCCCTACAGCGGAGAAGCTTGAAACTTGCAGCAGCACTTTCGTTAGGGTTTCAGTTGAAAGTCTTCCTGATTGAGGTTTTTAAGACACTGTTTAAAACCTTATAACATTTCCTGGAATTCATCTTTCCCTATTTCCTGTCTTCTGCTGAAACAGGAATTTTGCAGGTGCTGGTCTCCGTCTCACCTGTTGAAGATCACGATATCATATGGATAGTAAGGGAAAAACTACTTTTTTCAACTTTTTTCAGAATTAGTGACTTCAGCAAAGATGCAGTGGGAGGGATCAATGTCCTGGCTCTTTGCCATTACATCCCGGGAGCTTCACTCCGGAGCAGAGGGAGCTCAGGGACTGCAGGGCTCTGCTGGCATCCACGATGTCACATCCTGCCCTCTCCCACTCAGGAATCTCACGTGCTGCTCTTGGGAGAGCAGAGCCTTGCCAACATTGCTCATTTGGCTTCGTTAAAGGAGACTTGGAGGGAATCTTGTCATAATCGTATTTGCAAGGTTGGTGAGGAGAAAAATTCCCCATATTCAATGAAGTAACGTTAATTAAACATCAGGAGAAGAAAATACAGACGTGAAAAGATAAAAAATATGGGTTTGACGGTAATTCAGCCACAAGGTGCTCTGTCTGAGACCCCTCAAATCACAGTTTGCACCTGCCTTTTGCAGATGGTGCTTCCAGAAGCCCCAGGCTCAACGAGGGGACCCAGATGAGGAGTTGTGCTGCTTTGGGGCCTCATCCTGCACCGCCTCCTCTGCCAGAGCTGCCGTGACGGCTCTGAGGAGCCCTGGGAGCTTCAAATCACTGCTAATTGTTCAGATTTCTTGTACTTAATGGGTGTTTGTGAGGAACAGAGTTCTTGCAGTCAAAACACAGATCTGTGAACTTTTTTGAGTAGGATGTAGTGAAAAATGGTATTTTTCCAGATGTTTCAACACTTTCAAGTCTGCCCTCTGGCCCTGTTGGTAACTGAAGACTTTCAGTGTTGTTTAACTTTTATTTTTAAACTTGTTGATTCATCTTCCGTATGGGAGAGCGATGAGGTGCCCATGTCAGGAATAGCTGATGGAGTGGGTGAATCCAGGGGTGCTGAGGTGCCAGTGCTGCCAGGATGGGCACGGGAACAGCGCTGGAGCATCCCAGGGCCTCCAGCCTCCCCCCTGCGGGAGAAGGCGCGCTTGAAGTTTTAAGCGCAATAGATCTCCATATTACAAGGGAGCAAGAGAAACAATCTTTAATCCTTTCAAAGCCCAATAATATTATGTATATTGACTGAAGCCCTATGGAGTGGGCCTGGCAGGGTTTTTCATTACTGCGCACGCTGTAGCCTAGCTACCTTTGAAAAGTAACCAATATCGAGAGCCACTTGACATTTGCAAAGGATTATGGGTGTCCTCTCCATCTCTTCTCAAGTTCCCAAATTTACAATGGTCTTAATTTAAAAGTTAAGCCGGGGGATCAGTTGCTTAGTCTGCTGCTGGGCTGCCCTTTAAGAAAGGAAAAGAGAAAGGAGAGTGTCTGTGCGTGCCTGCACACAGGGAGAGGTGGGAGCGACCCTCGCGCATCGCCCGCCTTCAGCGTTTGGCTCCGATCCCCAGCGCTGAGTCGTGGGAGAGGCCTCTGCAGCAGGATTGGGGCTGGGAGCACCGAGATTCATTCCTGCAGGTGCTGTGAAGTGCAGGGAGCAGCAGCAGCTGGTAATGAGTTGGTGAAAATGAAAAAGGGACATAAGTAGCTTCTTTAGCAAATCCCCTGGAAATGACATGGAGCCTCTGGGATCGATCGGATCAATCCCTCCTAAGGCTGCAGGCTCCTCTCGTCCGACTGCCAATGCAGGAAAACCGTAGCGTTGTTATCGGCAAAAGTCAGAGAAAAGCTACCAGGAAAGCGGCGCTCTTGGTGCTCTGCGTCCGTCCTCACGCCAGCAGTGCCGGGCAAGAGCGCGGGGAAGGAAAGCGCTGGGAGCTTCCCGATCCCGGTCCTCGGCACCGCTGCTGTGCCGGGCTGACGGCTGGAAGCTGCTGGGCCCTGACTGACTGCTCCCAGTTTCGGGCTTGCCTGCCGTGCCGCTGGGGGAGTCGGCCGGGAGGTGGGGAGCAGGATCCCACCCTACAGAGCCAGCACAGGGAATGGGGCTGAGGGGAGATGGGGCCACGCAAAGGTTCTGACAACGTGGATCTTCCTCCGTCGTGTACGTGCTGTCATCAGCCGGCGTTGCTGGTTTACTCTGTAGCACTTCCTGAGGCTCCTGTCATTAGTTTCACATCCATCTGCAGCCTGGTCTGAGCTTTCTGAGCCCATGATCCTGGGCAGCCCCCAAGCTGCCTCCTGGTGAGGGGGATGTTGGCACCCCAGTCCTGCAGCTGCGACTTCGGTGTCTCGAAGTAAAACAATGCTCAAACCCGAACTGCTGTACTTCCTCCTGAACTGTGCAGAAATAGGATGAGGAGAGTTGTACTCCAAGCTTTACTTTGAGAAGCGTGGTCTTAAATCTCCCGGTCACATCCGTGAGTTCAAGGGGCCTTTCCTTGAAGAACTCAACGTTTCTTTGTTTATGTTTCTATAATCCTGTTGGGAAAAAGGGGCAATAAATTAGTTTTATTGCATCTGTCCCAGGAAGTGTACAGGCCAGGCTCAGATATCCCATAGCAGGTGTGTCCAGTGCTCCGTGGGACTGTGTAAGGGCATGGCCTGGGATGGGGGAGGCTGGGGGCACCCCAGGGACCCTGTGCTGGCAGATGGGCTTGTTTGGGTGCTTGTTGGTGCAGCAAGGGTCACCCCAGCTCCTGAAACCTTCCCGTTGGAATCTCTGGACTTCGCTGCAGCTGCACCTGAGCAGGGGAACGGCTGGGACTTGTTACTGGCGTTTGTTTGGGCTTGTGCTCCACAAACTGTGATCCTTTGGCTCTTTCAGACACAGTATTTAATCTGAAGTGCATCATTAGAGGGCTGTGTTGATATAACTGCGTGCTGTGCATATACCCTCTATCACATGGATATGAGGATATTTATTTTACCCACTGAAAGTTTGCCAGTTTGTGGAAAGCCCTAATTCTCAGGAGTTACAGGCATCGCTGCTTCCACAGAATCAATTAAACCAACATCAGCTTAGCGTTTCAGAATCACAGTTCTTAGAGTACTTAGATGTGGCCATAGGTGACCTTTGGAGCAAGACTGTAAATTTTGAAATATAATAGTTGAGGAATATGAAATAAAACTGTGAAATGAGCTAAAGTTAGAACAGTGTTATGGAAATACGTGTAACAGTTGTTGTCTAAATGGTTTATGATAGTAAAAATAGGGAGAGATCAGCCACTTCAAATTCATAAACTATTAAAATGAACACACAGTACTTCTAAAAATTTTATTGTCTGGAACATTTCATCAATTTTGGATGCATTTGTCTTTCCCTTCATAATGAACTAAATTGATGGGCTCTGTCACTATCAGTACCTGAGATGGGTGTTGTCCATACAGGGTGTAGGGCGTTGCTGTCGATTGGGAACTGCTGAGACACGGCAGGAATGTGCAAGGCGTCTGTCTCTCACAAGATGGGCTTAGACCAACACATTCCCATGAAGCATTTCATAGCTGCCAAATCCCATGGGAAAGTGCTACCCTGGAAAATCTGTTGGGGGCTGCAGAGCCGCGCTCAGCCCCAGCTCGGGACCAGGGGCGCATCATGCTGCCCAGAGGGAAGGACTGCGAAGAAAAGGCCACTGCTTGCTGCCAAGATCACTCCATAGCAATAAAAGCGAGGACAGTACCTGAGCGTTAGAATCTTTCTGAAAGCTTGAAAATTCACATGCATTTTTTTACCTTCTAAACCACTTGATTTCCAAGTCTCAGCCAGGTAGGAGCACCGAGCTGTGCTCTGACTGCTGCCCTTGTTGAGTTGCCCACTTAATCCAGATGTGTGGTGGGAAATAAGGTGCAAGCTGCTACGAAGAGCTAACAGAGTTTCACTGATAATTCATTTGTCTTATTTTACTGACCATCTTGTTTCTGGTTGTCCTGTGGTCAGTTCACTGGCAACGAAAACTCGGCCTTGTGGGGACATCCTGCTTTATTTTTTCTCTCACTTTTAGAAGGAAAGAGCTTCTCAGGATAAGCACTTGATTTGGAAAACAGTGACAGCAGAAATATTTCCTTTTAAATCTGAACGCCTCCTTTGGATACAGCCTGAAGGTCTGTGTTGTCTCAGCCTCTGCTCAGGTTTGCCAGTTTGGGGCTGGTCTCCCACCAGTCTGCTGCTGGCTGGCCCCAGGGATGCTCGAGTGAGATGGTGCCAAGACTGAGGAGCAGAGAGATTTCACCACAGAAGTACAGGTGTAACAGAAACCACAGGATAGGCAGATTGTCATAGCAAGCGACCCAGATTTGTGTTTTGACTCTGTGAACAGTATCGTGAGAAACTTACAGCAGGGAATAGTAAGGCAGGCACAGACACCTTGCATGAATATGTTTGATGTATTTTGGGCTTTTTTGCTAACATTTCTGTTTGTCTTAGTTCCTATAGGACTGGTTTCATGTCGTATTGTAAGTTCAAGAGAAAATGTGGAATATTTTTCTCTCTAAACTTTGGTTTCTGATAGCATATGTGTTAGTGGCTGATTACTTGTGATGGACATCCCAAGTTAGAGAGAGAGCAGCTGTAGCGACTTTAAAAGCCAATGATGGTGTCGGGGTTTGTGCCGAGGTGCTGCGCTGCTGCTGCAGTCCCTGGATGGGATCCACCATGGGACGGATCAGGGCGTGGGCTCAGCGCTGGCTTTGCTCAGGGTGCTGGAGCTGCAGGAACTGCTCCCTCCTTCGCGCGCTCATCCCTGGGAGCTGTTGCCAGTTCAGGTGTAACAGCATTATTCCAAAGCCTGCTGGGTGTTTTGGGTTTTTTAATTAAAGCCCACATGTGCAAATCAGCGTGGACTTTATCTCAGGCAGAGGGATGCATTTGCCGTGGAAGTTTATGATCCATCCCGACAGTTCCCAAGCGGGGCAGATCTCTGTGTGCACCAGCAGGTCAAATGAGCCAAGTCGTGCCTGTGTGTCCCTTGAAATACACACGGAACCTCGGAACTCCCTGGGCTTCCTTTAATGCAGAGTCCTCCCCCTGTGGTTCCTCCCCCGCCGTAGTTCCGGCTCCCAGCCCAGGCTCTCGCTGTGCTTTCGGAATGTTCCCTCCGTGGCCCTTTCTGTCACAAAAGGCTGGCAGCATTTGGAATTGCCCTGACTCACCCCGAGCTGCACTGGCACCCTGCTCTGGGTGCTCCAGGTTACCGGGGTGAGCAGGCAATGCACGTGTATGTACTGAAAGTGCTTTACAAATCAGTGCCTTGTTTTTGAACTCGGGTCAATGGGAATAACTCAGAAACACAACGGAAAACTACCTTGAACCTACCTAACCCAGCTTTTCCAGTGTATTGATTTTGCTGGGGAGTCTTTTCCTGGCACTATTCACAAAATGTTGATGGTCAGGTTCATGCAATCAGGACTGTAAATAAGGGTAAGTGTGTGTGCACAGGGTGAGTGGGGTGCAGGCTGCGGGATGGAAAACGCCTTTCACACAGTGTGAGCGTTACAAAAAGCAAAGTCAGTTCAGGCTCTTGTAAGGCCATTCCTGTTTCCCTTTAAAGTTACAGAATAAAACATATTGTTTTAAGTCAGTAAATATGTCATTAAGTTGGCCTCATTAGCAGATACAATGTTATGTAAATACTTGACAGTTCTTTAAAACAATAGCTTAAAGTACTAGTTTGATTAAAACCAATAAACACTAAACAAATCCAGAAATGCACAGGCAAATCAAAACCAGTCTGGCCACTGGAGGAACTGGAGAGCTTTCTGGTTCCAGAGATTCTAAGTGTTGTATTTAACTGCCCGGCTTTGGCTTTCCTTAGAAAATGTTTTTCTGTTTTTGATGTAATGGTCAGGTTTCCCAAAGGAAAACAGAAAAGGCCATCTCTGTTTAGTCACCCCAGAATCGGGTGCTTTTCGTTGTGAACATCCTGTAGAGACGTGTATGGAGTGTGCAAGGAGCACCTTGGAGCTGCAGAGAAGGTCTCCAGGTGCCAGACTCCTCATGCCCCTCTCACCTCTACAGGAATATCAGAGAGCTGCTGGGATCTTTTCCCATCACTGAAGAAGAAAATAGTTGACATTTAAGAATTATACTCCAAATTAATTGTCATTAGACAAACAAACAAAAACAAAACGCAAAAAAATTTTTTCTTTTTTTTTGGGGGGGGGAGGGGAGTGTGGGAGGGAGGGAGGTTCATTCTGCCTGACAAAAACGAGAATAAATCACCTGAATCTTACAGATACTTGTATCTTCTTAAGGATACTTTCCAGGGGAAAAAATGTCCCTTTAGTCAGCTCGGAGAGAAACTGTCATCATAGCTGCAGCTTCTGCTATTGCCTACCACAAAGCATTTGTGCCATAGGTACACAGTCTACCAGGAGAAAGAGTTACACTTCCAGCTCATCAGACCCCTCTGAAGGTCATTACATGTTTTATTTTGTAATACTTTTATCTGCTTGCAGTACGGCTAGTGATAAAATATTCAAAACATCCACCCATAAAGGCTCTCACAAGATCTTCTCATCCCTCATTAGATGCATTCTCTAAGTCTTGCATACGTTTTTGCCTGTAATGAGACTCAGTTTCCTTGGGATTTTGATGTGTCTGGAGAATGGATGGTGGCTGTTCACTGTCAGGTTTGCTGCTCCACCTGTCCGCTCAGGCTCCTGTTCCCCTGCAGGGTGAACCCGCACGTGTTGGCGCAGCAGCCAAACACAGACTTCATGAGATCTACAGGCCTTGCGCCCAAAAGTCATCTCAGACTTGATACCAGTCTTTTTTCTTAAATTATAGTTCAGTGAGAGGGAAGCCAGGCTAAAGGTCAAGATTGCTCATAGTAACATTATTCCAGTAGCTGAAGAATAGGCATTTAAAAATGTCTAAAGCATCTTGCATGGGATAACATGCTCAGGCCCACGGTGTGACTCTTGGGGTGTCCTGTGCAGGGCCAGGAGTCGGGTTTTGATGATCGTTGTGGGTCCCTTCCAGCTCAGGACATTCAATGGTTCTATGGTTTTGTAGTTTACTTGTAAAGAAGGAAAGGCCAGTCCTGAGCATGGACTCTGATTTCCTACAGTGATTTGAAGCGCTGTCAGTGTGTGTGGTGTCAGCAGGATCAGACCCTCTGACAGGATTAGAGCTCATTTCACTGAGCACTGTCTGATTCCTGCAGAAGCATCCCTGCATGGGAGCTCCGAGGAGCTGGATGGACCTTAGGACATGACATTGTGTCAGGGACATCAGGCTGGCGTGGTCAAGGTGAACACAGCCCCGCCACAGGCGAGTGCTCTCTGGGCTGCTCAGAATGGCAGAAATGTGGAAAAGGCCTTGAAGAAGCAGCAGTTACTTGCCTCAGTGTGAGAGAAGCTCTTTGTAGTTCCCTGTCCTTGCTCGTGACGAGGCTGCCTTCTCTTATCACCAGCCCATCCACACACCAGTGGTTCTCTCCAGTTACAACCAAAAGAGCGTTAGTTCAGCTGCCATGCGGGGGACGTGCGTTATTAATTTCTTGGGGTTTAGCCATACACTTCCCAGTCCCTAATCAGCTGTATGTGAGACTAATTTCGGGGGTACACATTTACTCTAATTCAATTTGGCTAAGAAAAACATCGTGATAATTTGGGATATGATACGCCTGCAGCTGCTCAAATTTCCTCCTTGACCATCAAGTTTGTCAATTTGTCGTCTTTTCTGAAGAACTTGTTGCCTACCTTTGGTATCTCAAGTGAACTCCATGATCTCACCCTGAGGTGTTAAGAATCGCTGAGGGCTATCAGAACTTGTGTAAATTACAGCGATGCAGACAGCACGTTGAAAAATCAATAAGTAATGAAATAGTACTGCAGTGAAGTAGCCAAGAGAGCAGTGGGTGAAAAAATCCCAAGGACTCAGTTTCATTTTGTCAAAGTATAAAAGATAATGTTCTGCTGTGATGCTATAAAATCATCCCCACTGGCCACAGAAAATTGAAATACAAAAGAGCAGTGCGGAAGTGTGGGTGCGCTTCCTCCTGGATCCTGCGTCCCCCTCGCCGTGCTGGCAGGGATCTGGGCAGGCTCTCGCTCCTCTGCTGAAGCTGCGTGTGGCTCCGTGTGCTGTGCACTAATGTCAGCTCACGCCCAGTGTCCTTTCAGCCTCTTTCTAATTCCCAGTAATGCTCACATCTACCCATCCAGTTACCTCGTATGGGCAAGCTGGGAAACACCGGCAGAACGTTTTCCCTGGAAACCCAGCACTCCATGGTGCCTCCCCAGGGCCCTGAAGGGGACTGAGCGTGCGTTTGTGTCAGCCTTGAGCTTTGTCTGGGAAGGTCCTGCTTAGCTGGAGACAGTGGGTTTCTGAAATACAATTTTCTACAGTAAAATGAATTGCTTTATAGACAGGTGACTCTGCAAGGCTTGGTTTTCCATGAAGGCCATGCCCTTGACTCACTGTCCATCCCGTGACAGTACCTCCAGCTCCTTCCATCTCTCTGGAATGTTGGGACCGCGTGTTGGGGCTGGTGCAGCCAAGAGCGGTGCTGGCCGCCCGGGCTGTGCCGCAGCTGGGCTCTTGTCCCTGGGAACACCGCTCCCTCCAAGCAGCCAGCATTCCGTAACCCCTCCACACTGCTTCCTCCAAGCAACATCCATAGTCACACAGAATGTCTCTAAGGCGTTTCCTCTTCTTTCATTTTGGCTGGAATTACCCAAGCTGGGCACGAGGTGGGAATGGCCAGGCAGGCAGTCTTGCTTCCCAACTAAATCTTTAGAAAATCGGGTTCAGAAAGAGTAGTTGGCTCCAAAAGGAGAAGAAAAATCTTGAACTGAAACAAATTTTCCCAAGCTGGGTGTTGCCATGAGAGTCTTTTGTTTAAATCCAAAACCTATGAGCTTCTCTCAAATGAATTCTTAAAGTTGATGAGTTTTTTCCCACATGGATATGTAAGATAGTTAAAATGTATTTAAACAAAATGAATGACTGAAATACTACTAAATTAAATGTATCTTCTGAAAGGTAAACCAGCATTTTGTGTGAAGGGAATGTCCTTCCACTTCAGCCTTTCTGGCTAATCAGCCTATTATCCTCTCTGTAGATCTGTGAAAGGAGTGAGGTTTAAAAGACACCAAACCGCTCTTTGATCCCAGGAGACCAAAAAGCCAGGTTGGATAATGGTCCTGCACAGATTTGCTCTGGATGCTTTTGCCTGTGTTTTCTGCCTGCTGCCTGGAAAAGTGGGTTCTTGTTGGTTTCTGGGGGAGACTCTGCCAGAGGCGGCCAGAGAAATACAGTCCTTGGGAATCGAGGAGAGAAAATGGTTTCCTTAATGTGCACAAATGATCTCCTTGATAAGGATTAATGCTTGCTGGGTAAGCAGGCACGGGATTGAAAAATCCTGCAGGGAGTCCGGCCGTGCTGCTGGCTGCGCTGGGCAGTGAGGATGGTTGGGAGGGTGCTGGTTCCAAGTCATTGCTTCCAATCACCTCCACAGACCATCAGTGCCTTTCTTTAACCTTCCATGATTTTGTTTCATTAGGGGGTAATGGGAAACGAGCAGCCACTCTCACCACAGCCAGAGAGTCCTGAGTGAGATGGCAGCAGCTCCTGCTTTAGATATTCGGCAAACCCAGGTTGGGCTTGAGTGAAAAGAGCCCATTAACTCCAGTGACTTTGGAGAGGGCCCTTTGTTCTTTTCAAAGTTGTTATGGGTTACAGAACTCAAAAGCCTCTTTTCTTGTCCATTATTAACACAGTGCAATGAATCACTGTATTTTGCACAGACTCTTTGGAGCATTCCAGATACTGCAGCACTGTTTGCAAGGAGGGAGCACGTAAATACCAAGGAGACCTCAAGGAATTTAATGGAGCAGAATAGGTAGACGTTGGAAGCAGAAGCATTTCTTTGCATGTGGTCATCCTGTTGGTGTAAATCTAGAATGTTCCACAGCGCATTCGCTACAAAAACTCGGAGGACACGTTTCTAAGGTGGGGAGGGGTGCGGCTCTTCAGCCTTCCCACACTGTCGGACACAGCGTGCGGTGCCAACACTGCCGTGTTTCCAGGGATGCAGAGCTTCCCTGCCTTTTCCCATCACCCTGACAAGTCATCCGCTGCCCCTGTGAATTCCAGTGATGTCTGGCCAGTACTGCTGCCCTGGTGACATAACCTGAGTCATTCAGTGCTGCCGTTCCACAGCATGAACACCGGGTAGTTACACTTTCCATTGTGAAATGCTGCTTTTACCTTTGTCTGGCATAAACCACTTCAACTGGAAATGCTCCACGTCTGCTATAAGTGCCATTTTGTTCGTCCATGTCTTTCTTTTTTCCCACCAAACTTTTGATTCCTGTAAAGAAAAAAACAAAGTAGTTAGAGACCCAATAGTTTGTTTATATTAAGGAATCCTACCAAATTTTTCCCCAGAAATCTCCAGCCCAGATTTCAAACGTGACATTTGGCAGAGGATGGATTTCGCATTAGGGATTTATCTTTGGTTTACCAAAATTGTAACCTTTAAAGAGTGTTCCAAATCCTGCATTTCTCAGGTGTGCAGGAGATCAAACAGGTGCCCAGGAGACTCCATTTGTGGTGGGCACACTGGCTGAACAGATCCTGAGGTTGTGTCTGGGTTTCAGGTCAGAGCTGGTGCCTGCTGTACCACACTGAGGTGAGGTGCCTGCGGTGTGCCGTGCTCTTGAGAATTTCTGTGGGTTTGCTGGTTCCTGTTTGGCATCTTCACTCCGTGATGGCAGCTACAGAACAGCATTGGGTTTGGCACTTCCCGGTGGGCAGGAAGAGCCTCCAGGGGCCGTATAACACAGTAGGGTCTGTTCTCGTCCGGCACTTTGCTGGGGAGAGAGAGGATTGTCAGCAGCAGAGGGCAGGGGACAAGGTAGCATCATCCGTATCTGACTGGGCACTGAAAGAGCCGGACCGTGTGGTAGCACCGCCTTTCTCCAGGATCAGAGGCTGACAGGAGCAGCGGGAGGCTCAGTTGGACCATCGGCCTCCAGGGTAGCAGGAGGTGGCTGCTGCTTACCCAGCCCGGCTCCCTGCATGGCAAGGCCTGAGCTGGGCACGACGGTGACACGGGAAGTGCAGGGATGATCAAAATGGCAAATCCTGCTGGCGCTGCCGATGCCGCACCATGGTGCTCTCAGCATGATCCAGAGGTTGCCCATCCAAGCCAGAGTGGCGCTGGGCAGTCCGTGGTTCCTGGGCTCTGAGTGACCCCTGCTGGGGCCCGCACGAGGGAGGAGGAGGAAGGACCAGGGGTTGAGGTGCAGGACGCTGCTGGCTGCAGGACCCCGCTTTTGTCTGCGTCAGAAGTTGGAAGTAGCAAATCAGCCGAAGAAAAGGAGAAGAAAGGATTATTTGACGGTTAAGATGATTGAATGCTGCCTTGGAAAACTGATTGTTTTCCCTTCCATTGCCACCTTTTCTCCTTTGTGATGCCGGTTAATTCACTTCAACCTAACTTTTCACAGACTGTTACTAATTGGGTATTCTTCAGTTTCTTCATGGTTCATTTGAGATGCAGGGCTCTGAATTTGTACTCAACTGCTGCTGAAGACCATTTTGGACACATAAGGAGTGATCTGAGAAAACAGTTTGTAGACCTCTCTTAATTAGGCATCCACAGTTAGAAGATACATTTCCTTTAATCACTACAGATCTCAGCTCTGCAATCGGTGCAGTAGAGGTAATAACAGCACCTTGGATCACAAGGGATTTGAGGAAAAGCTTACAAGGAATTTAATAACTTGGACATCAGAGCAGCATTTGAATTGTATAAAGTAAATAAAGGGAGCCATGCATTGAGCAATGAGGGGAAAATATGTGTCTCTTCCATAAAATGCATCAGAACTGTGGAAAAATGGGGAAAAAACAGTGTGACCCCAATGTATACCCTATATAATGAGGAAGGGGGTGTCTGCATTTCTAATCCAGTCTCTTGCATGTACCTTTCTCTGATCTGTTATTAACAGACCATCTCTGTCTCCTCACACAACATCTCCAGCCAGAGTCCTTTTCCCAAGAAACTCTTAATTCCTTCATGTGCATTTAAAATGCAATAAACCAAAAGGATAAACAACATTCTTTGCTGAGGTGGTTCACAAGGAAATATGCACCTCCTCTTCGCATTGCAGTCTAATTGTTCTTTCTTGTCTTCCTGAGCTTCCCTCTCCATGAGCACCTCTGTTCTATTTATACACATCTTGCATTACTAATATTCTTACACACACACAAATACAAAATTCAGTTTGGAAGATCTATAGCAATTTAGAAACGTGTTTTCTGCGAATGTTTCTTCTAGTAAAATATAATAATAATAATTGGTGGGAAGTTAAATGTGGAGAATGGTACCTTGCAAAGCACTTTTGCTGGTAAATTTGAGAGCATCCCCAAAATTTCATATTCACGAGGCTGTGTGAGCAATAGATCAGCTAGACAAAAATAGAGTGAGCGTTTCTATTTTCAAACCGAAGGATATGACAAACTTAGCAGCTTAGGGAGCAGCTCCTCCTGCTCCAGGCAGCGGCGTTGTGGGTGCTGAGGCCAACGGCGGCTCCAGAGGTACCGGTTCCGATGTTGAGCGCCCAGTGATGCTGGCTGGGTGCACGGGGCTGGGCCCACGTTTGCAGAGAGCCGTTCTGGGGAGGTCGAGGGCTGCAGGAGCAGCTGTGGGGACGGCTCAGCCCAGGCTGGGAAGAGCCATTCCCCTGGTGACGGCACTGGGTCTCCCTGGGCCCTGCCTCCCACCTATAGGGTGAACTGGAGGGGCCTGGAGAGGGATGGGAACTAGATTTTCATCAGAAATAGACTCTTTATGGTTTCGAGGACAAAAAAATAAAGAAACCAAAAGAAAATGGCATTTAAAAGCTTTCTATAGTGCTTTCTGCTTGGAGCCCTAAAATCGTGACGTGATGCCGTCAGAGCTCCTCTGAATGACTTGACGAAGGTGGTTTTTTTTTTTTTTTTTTTTTGTTTTGGTTGCTGCACTCTTGGGACTCATTGGAGTGGCAGGATTAAAATTAATTAGAGGCTGTTTGGAGGGGGCTTTGGAAGATGGCCCGGGGCTATACTTCAGTCTGGTTGTTAGAAGCAATATCATCACCGCCTCCTCTTCCAGTGAACAGACCTGCACTGGGGCGGCTGCGGGGAGCCACAGAACATCCAACGCAGACATCAGAGCAAAGACTTCCTCCCAAAGAGATTACTTACCACAAAACCAGTGGATCTACCTGCTGACAACCCTGGAAATATGTCTTGTTTCATTTTATGGTTTCTAAAAGAGGCTGCTTTACGAAGCTCTCCAGAATCTTGATGAAATATCCACGCGAGGATGTTCATTTTCCTTCCTGCTTACCATGAATTATGTTGATTAGTGTGGCCGGGAAGAGATGAGAGGGAAAGCTCTGTTCCAGCAGCTGGAGTTTGGTTTCATTTGCTCTGTTTTGCGAAGAAGATAGCCAAAGCCACCAGTGACGGAAGTGGACAAATAATCTTTTCAAACCACTCGCCAGCCTAACTTTGCGTTTTCCTCATGGCGGAGGGTCAGCTGCAGAACAGATAAAATGCTGTATCTCAAAATTTGTGTCAAGTTTTCAGATGGTTTTCGCATTTGTAGACTTGTAGATAACCCCTTATAGGCAATCCCTGTGAACAGGGTGTTAGTGCTTACCTGATCTGGATTCCTACGCAGGTAGAGTCAGTAGAATGCAAGAATTTAAATTTTTAGGATGAATTTGAGCTTGTAGTCAAGTCCCGTTGACTTTGTCAGAACTGCCATGTTGTACCCAGTTGCTGACTGTGTATTAGCATGGCTCAGAGTAAGGTGAGATGATACCTGGCTTCTTACGGTGCAAATTATGGAAGCAGCTAGAAATTGTCACTACTGACACTTAACAGTGGTAATAAATGTTAAAAACTGGTGAACTAATCCTTCTAGAAGTACAGCCAAAAGTGATTTTGTTTCTCCAACTCTCCTATTCTTTTCTGATTTCTTTTTCCATCCCAGAAATATCTGCTCATCAAAAGGGCTTAAATATTCAGGGGAGCTAGTGCCTTTAGTATGATTTTTTTTCTACTCAGTAGCCTGTGTGCTTCGGAAGAAAGCAGACAAATTCACACAAGGTGACATCATTTGATGCCGCTGTTTGCTCTTCTTAAGGAGTCATTCCACAACGGGCATTACTTTTCTCAGGAAGAGCTGTATCTACATAGAATTCTCAGAATTTTAACACTGATTTAGAAATATGTGGTTTTTCATATTTCAGGAGCAGTAATTGTATTGTTTTCCCTCAGCATCTCAGGATAACTACAGTACAGGTGAATATTTAGTGCTAAAAATACAAAGCAGCAAACCAGATGAGCTTCCAGAAGCCAGACTCATTATCCTCAGGTTGTGATTAATAAGTCCTTAATTGAAAACTTATTAAAGATATCACTGTACAATATAAGAACAAGCAGCAAATGCTAGTTAAAAATTATAATATGTCTTGTGACCTCCATTAGGATTTACAGGTTTTCTGACTCAGCATGCTAAAGCTATGTATGGCAGCGTTCAAAGTCAAGTGTTACTGGGATCACGATGGCCAAAATTAATTCCCACTTTAGACTCTAATGGAGTTTGGTGTGAGTGATACTGGGGCAGCAGCATCTGTGGGGATGAGCTACTCTTGGAATTATAAGTACAAAAAGTAGTCTCTCCTAAAATTTCCCAAACCAAAAAGTAATTGTTTGAAAGTATAAAGTGCATCGTTCAGAGCTGCAGCACCCAGCACTTGATCCTAGAAAGAAACAGAGAGCACTTCGGAGTCGTGGTTGATGAGTAATTCCCATCTTCGCTGGATGTGCCCGTGGAGCAAGGAAGTGAACGAGGGGAAGGCCGTGGTTATCTGTGCAGTTATTTCCCTTACCCAGGCTTCAGGCATGAGGGGATTTGAGCTGGACTGGAACCACAGCAGAGCCCCTGCAGCCGGAGCCCTTCCTCCTCCCTATCTGCCCTCTTCCTCCTGCACACTCCGAGCAAACAGAATTCATTATCTCATCTCAGCATTGCAGCTTTCTAAGTTCAATGTCAATAGCGAGTTAGGAAAGGGCAGGCGGGTCAGGGATTAGGACTCCGAACTGTCCTTGACGTTTCTCTGTAGGATGATCTGCTGTTTGCATCAGCCACGTTTAAAAAAAGTCCGTCTCCACTATCCTGGGAATGATCAGGATGGGAAAATGTCAGTTTAGGGGCTGACAGAGCTCTGATAAGAATGAGATAGAAATGGCAGGGAGTGAGGAGACAGAGAGGAGCAGAGATACAAATACTGTCATTCTAAGTTTAAAATTTCATTTTCAAGAGTATTTGCGAGTGCACGTTCTGTTTTCTTCCAGCGTTTCAGTCCCCCGGTTTCTTTTCCAAGCACTTTCATTCTAAGAAAGTCTGAATCTATTTTTGTTTGATTGGATTTTACAAGTTCTGGAAAGGTCATCCTGCCTGGCCTGGAAGCTGCAAATACATTCACTCCCACAGAATTACTTATGCGCACAAGAATAGTTTCCACTTTCAAAAGTATCCATACATTCTTGGAGTTACCAGCTTGGTCCAAATTCTCAGGCTTAGAACAGGGGGGAAACAAAGTGTTCAGAAGAAAATATTTTTGTAGTGTGATGATCTCTTAACACAAATTAACTAAAAAGTCACTGTGCTAGGAATGATTTGGGTTTTTTCAAGTTTGCATGCCCTTACTATAAATTTGATACTACTCAATTATTGTATTATTCACAGTGGGTTCAGCGTGTGGCCCAAACATGCCATCAGGGTGGGCACTGAGGTCTGCACACACGTGCACCCCCAGCTCCGTGGTGGTTCACACGTGTCCGTGTGTGTTAAGCATCGCCCGAGCACGGGCTCTCACACAGCCAGTTCAGATTTGGTCTGGTCTGCGAAGGGAACGTGTGGTATAAAGGCAGAGAATAAAACCAGGGAATCACAGAATAATTTAGGCCAGAAGAGCTCTCTGGGGATCATCTGGGCCAGGCCCCTGCTCAAGGCAATTACAAATAGATCGAGTTGCTCAAGGACTTGTCCAGTGGTGTTTCTGCTCGGTGCAAACACAGACCTGACACAACCCCCCTCCTGTATCTCTCTGCGCCTGTGTTGTCTGAGATGGCCATCAGTAAGAAACTTCATCTGCTGATGGCAAGCACCAAGTAAAAACATCTTTATTGTCACCTCAAGTCTGCCTGGGGGAAGCTAATTAACTAGATAAAAATACACATGAGATACATGAAATATTACCAGACACCCCCATATTAATTACAGAAATAACTGCATGTGACTGTAAAATGAAAATAACAAAATGCAAGAGAGAAGAAAAGATCTGCTTTGGATGGCTCCAGCTCCGTGGAGAAGTCCAAAGAAACATGAAAGTCCTTGTGCATCCATCTGCACTTGCTGAGGCTGCTGGAATTCTGTGTAACCCTTTCTCAAAGCAGAGTAAAACCAGAAGTTAACTGTAATGATTGCCACACAGTTTCTCTTGGTCTCCTTAGTCCACATTCCCAGTTCTGCTCAGACGTTTTCTACCTGAAATCTGTAATTTTAATCAAATTGTATCTTTTTTTGAAGTATTGTCTTGCACTGACATCATCGTAGTTCAGGCACTTGAAGGCAGACAGGAGTTCTCTGGATTTGTGCCTCCCTTCCCTGGCTGGTTTTCCCAGCCAGGATCGCTCTCTGGCCTTTGGTGGCCCTTTGGGCGAGCAGGGTGACAGGTCAGTGAGCCCCGTGCACAAGGGACTGAGTCTCTACAGCCGTGGGACAAAAGTCATTCTCACCAACCGGGAGCAGGCAGGCAGCGCCTCAGGAGCGCTTGAATCTCTGAGGAAGCTTTTTCAGAACACAAGGGCCATCCAGCGCGCCTGGATGCCCGCAGCCGTACGAGGATACACATCTCCCCAGTAATCTTGGGTACCACAATTCTGGTCTGTATTAATTTTAAGCTCCTAGAACATTGGGTGTAATTGTAAAGGAGTGATTTCTTCTGGGCCACGATGACTGGCAATGACTGGAGTCTGTGCTGGTGAAGTGGTGGGGCACTCTGAGCTGAAACACCCTGGGTTATCAATTTTGCATTTCTTCTTGGATCATCTTATATTACAAGTCAGGGCCGCATGAAAAGCAGAGGTGTTTGAAGCCAGCATGGCTTCCTCCCTTTAACCAAAAAAGGAAAAAAAAAAAATTGCCAGCAAGTCTTTTCAATGGCATGTTAAAAATAAAAGATATCAAATTTACAGAGTATGTTAATACAGCAAATTCTTCATCATTCTGCCTGCAGGTGTGTTTCAGAGCAGAGACAGATGGGGAGGACTCTGTAAGGACCGTTGCTGTTGTTGCTGCCCAGCCCAGGCTCCAGAAACAGGGAGGGAGAAATATTATTTCCAAGCATTTTAACTTAGTGCCTGAGAGAAAACAAGCGTCAGTGGCTGTATGCCGTGCCAGCCCTTCCTCAAAGTTGGGGAGTTAAAGTGCTTGGAAATGACAGGTCTGTCACCCCGCAGCCCTGGCTGGAGCAAGAGTTCAGTGCCTCCCCAGCCCCAGCCTGTCCTCACCACTGCTCATCCACCCTTGCTCTCTGCCTGCAGTCACTCCCTGGGCGACGTTTGCTTCACCTCCCTTTTCCTTTCAAATCTGATCTTGGACCTCACCTACTTCCCTCCAAACATGATACTCCAGCTTCTGCCAGCAATCTTGCCAGGATTGCCTGGCTCTTGGAGCAGGTTTTAGTGCATGGAAAGCAATTAAAGTCATTAGAATTAAATTATTTCTTGCAAGCTTTTAGGCATAAAAGATGCCATTGTGCAGTGGGGGCCCAACCCCACTGTGTCCACCCATGATCCTGCCTCTTCTGTCGGGGCAGGGGTCATCCATGAGGAATGGTATTTGGCTTTTGGTAGATGAATTTCTCCTTGTATCCTTGCCTTCTTTCCTCTCTGAACACATTTCCAAGCCCAAAAGCAAAATGAACCTCCGGTACCTTTCCAACCTGAGGCCACCTGAGGTTTTACAAGGTGCTTGGCCCCAGCATGGTGCTGGTGCAGCAGAGGGGCCCATCGGGGTCCGTCTGCTGGAGTGAGTCAAACAGAAGCATCTCAGGATGGTGTCTAAGATTCCTGTTGGAATCTTCTCAGTCTGGGAATGTTTCAGCCTAGGGAGGGAAGCAGCAATGGTCCCTGAGACACTCTGTAGTGTAAGCTCCATCAAAGGGAAAACAGACATAATGGTGCTGGGACAGGGCGCGGGAACTTCAAACTCCTTCTTAAATGTCGGTGAGGAACATATCATCTGGGTGTAGCCTGTGTGGAAAAATGAAATAATCTGCAAACAGCCTGGATAAAGGGTAAAAATGTTAAAAATACACTTAATGTGATAAAATAAGAGTGGGTGCTGCAAGCCGTGGCATGCTGTGGCTTTCAGGAAGCACAGCCCTGAAGAAGTACAAAAGGCCTTTAGTTTGAGGTAATGAGGTGCATCTAATTATATTTAAGAAAGAACAGCAAGAGCTGCTTAAGAATACACTACCCACCCTTTTCTTTTCACCAGGACTAGGCAGAATCCCAATCCTGAGACACCGTTATTTTATAAAGGGTGAGGATTTCAGAGAACATCACAGAAAACAAGATTATTTTCCCATAACTGTGGGAAAAAAAAATGGAAAAGGCTTTCTTGTCTGCTCTCTTCTTCCTCTCAATAACTCCCATTAGGGGAGGGGAAAAAAAAAAAAACACAACAAAAAATAAGCAGGCCAAAATAAGCCTGGCCGTCATGAGAAATGAAGGCTGTCAGAGTGACATCTGACACCGGCAGGCCACAGCTGAAGAACAAGGGAAAAGTTTTCGGACGACTGTCACTGACCCATAGTCCCTCGCTCCTAACCTTGCTCTCCAACATATGTTTCTCATTTCCTTGCTTATAGCTGGCCCAAGCTAATGATATGTGTTTTGGCAGTCCTCCCGTGCTTGGCATAGTGCCTGCCTTGTTCTCATTGTCTCCGCTACTTACAGAAACCCCTTTCTCCGTCTTGCTCTCTCTCTCAGAAAATCAGCTTTGTACAGCTCCAAGTATGCAAAGCAGCTCTTGCTGCCCAAGCTACCATCTCCCAGCTCCTCTGCCTGTGTCCCCAGCCCTGCATCACTGGCCAGACACACCAGTAGAAACAGGGAGACTGCCACGGGCAGGACTCGAGCTAGGTGGAAACAGTGGAAAATGAAATATATTGGCCCATTTGAGCCTTGCTAAAAATACGGAGAGCAGAGCTATTCTGAGGGACGATGGCATGGGAAAGCTCTGCCTGGAATCCTGGGTCCCTCCGAGCCGACAGGGCTGTCCAGCAGACGTGGGAAGGGGAACTGAGTCCAGCCCCAGGGGCAGAGGGCACCGCGCTTGGCAGATGCCGGGCCGGCACTGACCGGGGCTGGGTGCTGCTGGGACAGCTCGTTTGCTGTCTGCAGTCAGTCATGGTGGTGGATACGGACAGAACACACGTTCTGCGGGGGCCCAGGGCAGCCACCGGCTTCTGTGGGATGGGGACTACACCTGGGAGTGAGTTTGGGTTGTTCCCGGATCCCACTCCTTGGAGCGCTGCTGGTTCGGGAGTGTGGGATGGTGCTGGGGGTGAGGGCTGCCCTCACATTAGAGGGCTCAGGCACTGCTGGATCCCAACACGTGGATATTTGCTTTGTGTTGGCGTGAGGGACTGTGTCCCCTGGCCCCAAACAAAAGGCCACTGCTTCTTCATGAGGCACAAACAATCCAAAATGCCACAGCAAACAGAACAAGTGGCAGCAGTGAGCAGCAACCCCAGGCTGCAGACCAGCTCTGACCCAAACGTGTTTGATGAATCTCACTGTTTTCTTCTCATAACCTTCCCCATACCAAAAAACATAATTTATGTGTTAGTCTGGGCAGTGTATTGGCCACCCTGGCTAAAAGCACAGGTTTTTAGAAACTGCAATTTCTTCAACATGTGCTTTTTTCTAGACACAAGAATATATGGTTGTATTATATATGTTTATGTATCAAAGCCTGCATCACCTGATTGTCCTCTGTATATGTATCTTTTATATATAAATATTCTCAGTCAGTGTGAAAACTGACTTTATTTTGTGCTAGCAGAGGCAGGATGGTGATGATAATGTAAATGCCAGTGTGTCGTGCTCGGTTACATCAGAGTGCAGCGGGCCTTCCATAGGATTTTGCACCCAATGTGATGGTTCTTAGGTTATTACCACCTTTTTCATATCCAGGCCAGGGTGAAGGACTCACACTAACTCCAGTAAATCATCAAGAATTAATCTCTGGGAAAAGAAAGCCATGCCTTTGTTTTAAAGACACCGAGTCAGTCAACTCCAGCAGCAGCCACTCCACTGTCTTTGGTGCAAAATATTTATGTTCATTTTTGAAAGAGGGAACAGCAGAATTTCACCAGTGAACTCATTCTCAGCATGATGAAAGTGAAACTTAAATTTTCCCTTCTTTCCTCCTCTCTTTTCTGACACTGTCATCCACTTTAGTGCCTGCTCTTTTAGAGCCTGGTGCCGTGTCACCAAAGTTAATGGGAGATTTTCCATGCGCATTGTCTGGGAGCAGGAGCAGGCCATTACCAGGGCTCGTCACCCCCGCGCCACATTCAGCTGTTTCCTCTTTGTTCCTGCTCCTTGTAGCAAGGTCACTGCTGAACACTTCTCATTCTTCCGCTGCTCTATCCACAGAAACTGCGTTTCACACAAGAACTTTACTCACGCTCTGTGATCTCGGGTGCCGACTGTGGTGCCCCCTATTTCTGTCCTTCCCGGTTATTGGGGTGTAATTCGGGTGAGAAGGGACCTTTGCAGGTCACCTTGTCCAAACCCCCACTGAAAGCAAGGCCAACAGAAATCAAGCTGCTGAGGGCAGCAACCTGAGGGCAGGTTTTAATGCCCAGTCCGGCATTAAAATCTCAGCAGCCTCTCTGGACCCCTGTACCCCTTTCTGACTGATTTCATTAAAGATTTGTTTGTGTGTCACCCCTGAATGCACAGCCCACCAGGACCTGCCTGCATCCCCTTATGCCATTGCTGCGCAGCCCCTGTTTCCCAGGCAGTGCCTCTGATTCCCTGCACCCTTCCTGGTGCTCCTGAAGCGCGCACTGAGTCCTGTGGGCTCCATCTCCCCGCATCGTGGGCCAGGGGGCCCTGTGGGGCCAGCAGGCACCGTGTCCTGTGCCCCACGCGCCCCCATGAGCAGCACTCCCGAGGCCGTGGGCTGTCACACAGTCCAAGGGCCAGGAGTTCTCTGACTCTCTCTTGGAGTGATCCCAAAGCCAGCTTTCCTGGGCAGCCACGCCAGCTGATTCCCCTGTGGGACCTAAAGCACCTCTGCATTCTGTCTTTTATTCTGTCCTTATCTGCCCAGTCAGTCTGTGACTGAGCACAAACCCAGAAGCACTTGTCAAGTTTTAGGGCTGCTTCTTCAGAGGTTCCGGAGGATACAGAGAGAGGAAATTTGGATTTTGGAAACCTGTGAGTTCTACAAACTGGCATGAAAATAAGAAAGAAGCACTGAGATCTTTTTAAGGCACATAATGAGAAAAAAGAGCAGGAAGATTCGCAGAATTGTCTCTCAGAGCAACACGTGGGTTATTAGAGGCCAGTGAGTTTGCTGGGTGAGGCTTGGCCAGGTGTGTTTGCAGCAGGGCAGGTGCCGTAGGGGCACCAGGGGCTCCAGCGCAGGGCGGGAGAGCTGGTGTTTAAATGGTTAAAATATCACCACATTTGGCTGTCTTGGGTTTCTCATAAACATTCAGCAAAGCACTTTCGTTCAATCACACATATTAACTACTTAAGTTGCCCTCTCCAAGGATGTGGATTGTTATTTTATGCCAAATGTGCTGTAATTAAGTTTGACATAAGCACATGGATTAAATATGTGGTTTGGTGGGCAAATGGGAGATGGCTTTTCCTTCTGGCCATATGGAGGATGCAGCCACATGATGCGAGGCAGAGGGAAGGGATTCTTAGCTCTTTATTTTGTTATTTGGTGGTGTTTCTTCTGTTAAAATGGCTCAGATTAATCAGCTGGTGCCAAGAACATCAGTGTTGGTTTAACCACTTTAGGAGGAAGGGAACACCGAGCATTGCCCTGGCTTTCTCCATGCACTCCCTATGAAACACTTGGATATATAACATCTGCATATAGAGCTGTGGTAGGGATATGTTGGATAATAACAGATTGCTTGTGCATTGTCAGTGAAGCTTTTCTTGAGATTGACACATGAGTGGTTTTAATTGTCCAACCCCAGTAAGAGCCTTGCCTTGCAGTGGTGGAACATTGGTGTGCTCTTGTAAGTTATGGTTTGCAGTGACAGAGACCTCAGCTGAGGGCCTTGATATCATCATCATCATCATCATCATCATCATCATCATCATCATCATCATCATCATCATCATCATCATCATCACTGCTACTACATCCTACTTTAATGTCAATAGCATCTACACCCGGACATGGTTGTCATGGTGCTTGCCACTAAGTTCATGAGAAAACTTGACATTTATTCCATAAATAATACTGTCTAGTTTAATGCCAAATGAAGCTGATGATAGAAAAACCATGCAGGTAAGGAGATGAGGAATAGGAAGATCACATCCTCTTGATCAGTGTGCACAGGAAATGATCATTTCAAATTAAATACTGCATTGTAAGTGCCATAGGAAAAGAAAATAAACTTTCCATGCTCCTTTCCAAGTCCCTCCTCTCCTATGAAAAGTGTCTGTAGAGTCAGTTGTTATTTGTGTATGAATTTATGAATATTTATTTCTTCTGCCAATTATCTGTATTTCAGCAGCTTTGCTGTCACTTCAGTTCCTGAATTCTGCCATCTGATGTAACATCTCGTACCTCTTTGTTTAGAAACGGACCTTCTGCTCAGCAGACCAAAGTTATTCACAATTTTGTGTGTCCAGCTTTAAATGCTGCAAAGGGACCTGATGCTCAGGCAGTTCGTGTTACCTGGTGGCTCAAACTGCTGTGCCTTGGACAAGGACCCAGGTGGACGCTGGACACCTTCAGGGGAGCACTTCAGTCCTTCGTTCGTGAGAGATAACGAGGTTCTTGGCCACGCACCAAACGGGCATCACCAAGTGCATGAGCCCCTTGCAAGGCTTCTGGCAGGGCCCCAGCTCTCAGAGATGGTTTGGTTTTGGTGAGTGAATCTGAAAAAGAAGGCTGTGCAGAGTTTAGGGAAGAGCTACAGCAGGCATTGGTGGTCTGGAAAATGTACTTTGCGTTGAAAAATCAGAGAAATGTTGAAACTAGTGAACTGTTAGGAGAAGTTCTTTGGGGAAATGAAGGAGTCTATCTCACTTAGCATTTGTAGTTGAAGGTTGGGTGATATCCAATGACATCCTCCTCCACAGGTCCACCTTCTCCACCTTGCAGCGTTCAATCCTGATGCTGTTAACTTGTTTGTTTGAACAAGCACTGTGATTCCCTACAGATGAAAATACCTTGTTAAGGTGTTGATGATATTACCATTTTCTAATGGGCTGAGTCCTGAGGTGACGGACAGGCTTTTCTGTAAGGTCCAAGTGAGTCATTCCTCTTTGCCTGGCCTTCCTGGCCATTTCCTGTGAGACCTCCACTTACTTCACACATCATGGGCAAAGGCCATCTCATGAAGTGTTTGGTTCTCCAGTTCTGACTGAAGGGCCGGCAGCTTTTCTCATAGCTCTCCTTTGGGAAATCGGGGCTTCTCACACCCTTACAACATCGCTGTGAGATTTGGTAATCTAAGAATCCACACTGGAAGTTGCTGAGAAAATTAAAACCATTAATTACTTCCAGTGCAATAACATCAGTGTGAAGCGTGTCTCCATCCTTCATCTCTTTGCCGGCACAAGGCCAGCATTACCTTCTTTTGCACGCTCAGGCCAATCCTGTGTACTTTTTAAAGACCTGCAACCAACGTCCCTCCCAAGCCTTGCAGAGACTTTCCCGTTTCTCAGACATATTAAGGATTAGCCAGAAGCCTTTGAAGAGTTTCCAAATGACTCTTTTAAAATTATTAGATACAAGTGTTCAGAGTTGGTAATTTAAAAATCTTTATATTTAACAGATGCTATTTAACCTACACCTTTACTAATACATGACCTTGATTATATATTTACATCAACCACTTCGATTACAAATGTGCACCAGGAATGTTTTACTCCACAGTTATTGACATTTTTCCGCTCTCTGTTTAGTAACGGTTAATTATTGCACATAATAATCAATTATTTGAATGTATCGTATCAAAGGTGAACTTCAGAACTCTCGGGTTTGTTGTTTCTGAGGGTTCTGTGGGTAGTGCTTGACACAGCTGGCTCTTCTTACGAGTTGTTCACACCCATCAGCTTTGGCTCATACTGATCGTCACAGATGTTTCCTTGTTTAATTTGTTGTACTTTGATTCCTGTTTTTTATAGCTGCTTTCATATCCTCTTTTAGCAGAGATGTATAAACTTCCTTGTGAAGAGAAATTTGCAGCTTTTGGGGCACCAAATGAATTGTCCTTAGATCTTGGCTGGTGTTCACAGGGAGTTTTCAGGTTCTGTCCCACACAGGTGTCTTTAGGGTTGGGTGATTCACTCCTTTCAAACACACGGGAATAGCACGATGTGGGGTTTTTAAGGAATATGTCAGGCTTGGCTGTTGGTGCATTTACTGCCCTTAGGGTTTGCTCAGTAGGATGAGGGGCCGATGCGACACGGCCCCGTTATGGCAGTGCACATAGCACAAGTCACATCCATTTCTCAGTGACCTTCCACCCTCTCCCTCTGTTTTTTTGGGTTTTTTTCCCTTTTTCTTCTACTAGAAATGGCTGAAAGCAGAACCCAAACATTTAAACATCACAGTATAAATAAGCCAGCCCCTGTGCTCTATGAATACCCAGTGGTTTCTGGACATTTACATTGAGAATCCTGGTTAAATCTCCAGGAACACTTCCTGCAGCTGGAAAAGGCAGGCTGGAGAAAGGTTCCTGAGCCTCTGTGGAGGATTTGCTGGAGGCAGCTGAACCCAGGGCTGGTGGCCCAGGCTGGACATGGCAGCTCTGAGAGCACAGGGCAGGGGGTGGACAGGACCCATCTGCCTGGGTCAGAGCCAGATGACGCATGGGAGGTCACTCCGACACGTGGGACCTGGGGCAGGGCTCTGGCACTGCTGGCTCTGTGCCAGAAAGCAGAAGTTCCACTTTGTTGGAACTGGGCAAGGAGGGAGTTGATTGCTCCAACACAGCCCCGTGCCTGTGGGTGTTCACTGAAATGTTGATGTCAGCCCAGAGAAGGGATTTTGGCTGCATGGGTGGGTTACTGCAGTGTGGCACTGGAGGACCTCAGCATTCCACCGGTGGTACCATGTACCCCCACTGGTGAGCAGCCTGTGAGCCCAGCCCAGGGCCTGTCCTGCCTTGGGGCCGTGCAGGTGCTGCAGCTGCTGCACAGCATCCTTTGGGCTTGGTTCATCTCAAGCGACCTGAAGGCCACCTGCAGTTTGAGGGTGGCTCGTGCTTCATTGTGGCTGTTCCTGGGAGAGGAGAACCGGGGGTGGGCACCGTGCTCTGATGTCCTGTGTAGTGTCAGTGTCATCTCTGCGAGAGTTGGAGCAACCAGAGGTATCTCAGGGCTTCTTACACTCGTGCATCTCATCTTTACCTCCTCAGACCTACGCTAAAGTTCTCTTAAAGAAAAGACAGACTTGGGGTTTATTTTCTTTAACTTTTTTTTGCAGTTTGCAATGGCACTGAGGGGAATGTGCTGACTTGTGCAGAGGGACCTGCCGGGAGATGTCATCAGGATCATTTCAGGTCTCTCATTCAGGACACAGCCCTACAGGGCTGTTCTTGTAGAGACCAGAGACACAGACTCACTCTTACAGGTGTTGTGTTTCAGAATCCCAACAACTAACATCGGCACCAGCACCACTGACTGCTGGCACTTTCCTTTGTGTGATATGAAACAGGGTCATTTCCAGCTCTTAAATATTGAAAAATTATTGAAAACTTCCTCTGTTTGCTTACTGGTCAATGTTTAATCGTAGATAAATACACCACGTAAAAACAACAGGTTATCATTAAAGTTTAGCAAACTGGCTGCTTTAGGGAAAGAGCTGGGGTTGTGTTCGGGTTTGTGACACACAGAGACGGGCAAAGGGACCCGAGATGGCAGAAATGGCACGTGTCCTGTGGGATTGTTGTGACACATTTATTGCCGTTGGCACAGGTGCTGGGGATGAGCTGTGGCACAAGGCGGGTGAGAACTCGTCTGAGCCCCAGCGCTGGTGTGAGCACTGGGGAAGTGCTGAAAGAGGAAGAGGAAACAGATGGGAGATGAGATTTCTTAGAATGCCGCAAATTTCTGAGAGCGTCCAGCCCAGTCCCACACCTGGGAGAGGCAGGGCAGCCCCGAGCTGATGTGCTTACACAGGGGTGCAAGGACAGAACCAGAACACAGTGGGACAGCGAATTCCCAGGTAACAAAGTGAACACAAGAAGCATTTCTCTACTCCTGGGATTTTGAAAAAGATGTAAACGTTTTAACCCTCTACTTTTGTATCAGAGAGCGAGGGGTTCATCAGCCCTGGCTCCGTGCAGCGCAGGGAGCGGGAGAAGGCAGGACGGGACAGTCCGTGCTGGCTGGGCCATAGCCCTGGAGCAGCGGGGACAGCGCTGGGGACACGCTGGGCTCCCCAGCCCCGACACGCTGCCACAGGTTTTCCTTGGGCGATTGTGTTGGCAGTTTTATTTATATTTTCCTTCAGAGTGGAGCTGAGCTCTTTAACCACGAAGGGAAATTTAATCTTTTTGCTGATAAGACTGTAAAATACTGCAATCCGGCTGACCTCCTGAAACCAGATCCAAACAGCCGGGCTGTCCAAAAATCCGAGACACCCCTCCCCCTGCCCCACGACTGCATTTCCCTGGTGACCTCAGGCAGCCCGTGGCCAGCCCGGATCCTTTGAACACATCCCGGAGCGCGGCGATTAGAGACGCTTTGATTGCCCAGCTCGGCGGGTCGGGGGCTCCCGGCCTCCTCCGGGCTCTGCTCTGCAGAGCTTTAAGGCAAAGCTCCTTCCACCCCCGCCGGCCCCCTTTCATTTTCGTACAGCGTATTAAACCTCAAGACGTAGTTAACACTAATCCTGATTTATTTAGGATTTATCTGCATTATTAATTCCAGTCATGTTGTGAAAAAGTACCAAGGGTTCCAGCTTGTATGTAAACTTGTGCCGTTTTGCAGAGAGCTTTATTTCAATCTTCTCCTTGAAGTGATATTTTAGCCAAAATCTCAGACTTTCCCCTCTTTAAAACACTTCAGATGGAAGTTAGCCATAATAATTTGGTTTATTGTTATTTTTTTCCCCCAGTAAATACCCTCTTGGACTATTTTATGCATTAATCTGGATTTGATGTGGATTTAAACATTTACAATGCAAAATAATTTGGGTTAAAAATAATCCCCCTTGATAAAGCTAGAAAACCCCCCCAACTGTCACCATCTCTGACAGCCAGACATCGGCGATCCTTGAATATGCAAATCAAGGTGAGGAGAAGCCTGAGAGCAGGGACGACCGTGGCTTCTTTTGATGGCCCGGTCAATCAAACATCCCGACTCACAAAGATTCTGGATCTTGAGCTACTGAGGCTCAAACCTCGGCTCACTCCTTGTGCTCAGTCTCTCTGCCCCCAGATCTCACTGCTCAGGCTGCGTCTCCACTCTGTCCCCAGGCTGGGATTCTGCAGGAGGAGAATATTCCTGTGGGATCCGTGTCCTGTGATGGGCAGCACCCACCCTAAATTTCTAATTCAGGCCCTTCGTCGGGAGTGGTGCCAGGTTGCATTTTGCCCATTCCCCTCTCCAAGGCTGTGGCCGTGCTGCTCCTCACCCACCTCTTCACAGATATTCCCAACCAGATTGCCAGACCTAGAGGGAACAATATTCCAGGGTATTTATTTGTTTCCTGAGTAGGCACTTGGGACACTGGCATCTCTTGATGATCTCTGTGTGCAGGAACAACTGAACAGCCTCCTGGGAGAAAAATCCATTGAGGACTGCTGAAAAGTGGGACATCCTTGCAGTTCAGAAAGTCCTTTAATCTGAAATTGTTGGTGACAGCAGCACTGTCTGCTCACTGATTCCACAGTCCTGCATGCAGGACGGTCACTGGTCCCTGTTGATGACAGGACATTGGCTAGATGGACCATTAATTTAATTTCTTGCCTTACAATCTCTTAACTAATGTGGAAATGGGATGTATATGGTTTGGTTACTGTCTTTTTCTAGTACAACAGAAATCCATAAGGAATATCCCCTCATTACACCTTTGCAGTCACTGCCACAGCACCCAAACCAGAGAAGTTTCGCACTGAAAGGGCAGGAAAACCTCCTGACTCTTCCTTGCAGTCATGGCTTGAATTAGGTGCATGCTATGGCCTGGAACAGATCAAAACCTGTACATTTACCAAAATTCTCGTGTTTCTGTTATCCCAAATCCTGGTAATGTCTCTCACTTCCTGATTTTGTAATTTCTCTTGGTTTTTAAAGTAATTTCCAACAGTTCCATGGCAGAAGGCACCATTTGTAACCCAGGATTCCCTTGCCCTTGGTTGGACAGTGGGTGTTTGTGCCAGGGCTGTTGGCTGTGGGGAGGTGAGGCCACTTTGGGGTCACCAAAGGGGTGGGAAGGGCAGCCCAGAGCTGGTCCCAGCCACCAGCACCTGGCTGGCCCAGGGGGCTGAGCCTGCAGAGCTGGGGGATTCATCCCGGGGAAAGGCCAGCTCTGTGGGGCCCTGCAGCCAGCTCTTCAGCTGCCGTCTGCCGCTTCCATCACCTCCTTGGCTGCCACTTTTCCAGCAGAGCCAGTATCTCCTGCCCCGGGGTATGGCTGGCAGCAGGAGCAGGGCACTGTCTCTTCCCCCACAGCAATTTGTGGGCGGTGTTGGCTCACACTCTGTTGGCAGGCAGACTCTGACCCCGGCCCCGGCACTGACCCCGGCCCCGGCACTGACCCCGACCCTGGCACTGACCAGCCGGTGGGTGGGCACGAGGGGCTAAGGTGGTCCGAGGCAGCTCCCAGCACAGGGCTGGGCAGGGCTGTTGACCAGGCTGGTGGGTGGGCAGCTCTCCTGACGCCCAGCCCTGGACACGCCGATGTGGAAGCAAGGAGTCAGCTCCAGGCTGGCAAGTGCAGGCACTGAGCAGAGTCGTGCTCTCAGCAGGGAGTTGTTGCACATTTTGGAATTCCCCTGTGGAAATCAGGAGTGTCTGTCCAGGAGCTGGCTGCAGGATTTCGGCAGAGGATTACAACACACTCCAGGTCCAGACTCAAACACGCTGAACAGTGGTGCGAGATGCTGGAGGGACGCTGACCCATCATTTTGCTCTGGGACAAGGCGCCTATGTTGTGTCCACACCAGCCAGCCTGGACACTCCCTGTTGTGGGAACATCCCTGTTCCACACTGGGCTTCACTCCAGGCAGGTGCAGACCCCCTGCCAAAGGACAGCCCAGGGATCACCCCCCAGAAGTCTAAAAAGTCAATCGCTGGAAAAGGTAACCCCATTCCATCCCAGTTCCACCCAAACCGGGCTGTCTGACTTGAACTTCCAGTCACTTATCAGAGCTTTTCCCTGTTGAAGACTTAAAGGCCTCCCAGTCAATAAACACATTAGCTCACTAAACATGCGGATGCCTTTTCTTCTCTGGATTAACCCTTTGGGAGCTGGGGCTTCCATTGGATTTGTTAGGATATTGATCACAGATCGTGTCTGCCTTTCAAACTCTCTTTCTGCTTTGGACTTGACAGATTCAGTGCTGCAGCCAAGCAGCAAATTCACTGCGGCCACACAGAGCAGGAGCTGCGGTAACAGCCCACGTTGGGCTGCCCCAGGGCAGAGACCCCTTCTGGAGCCCCCCAGGGCTCCACTCACCTCACCAAGAGTGACTTGTTCTCATGGGGCACTGCTAATTAAGCAAATACTGAAATGTTAGACAATGTCAGATATATGTCTATTTTCACTATTAGCAAAAATTGCATTAAATTAAAATACACTTTAGCCTAATTTAGCTCTTCTTCCCCTATTGAACATCACAGGCCCTTGCAGTAAATGTCTGTAACTGTGCAGGGAATGGAAAAGGAGCCCTGCTGAGCCAGCCCCACTGCTCTGGATAAGGACACATTAAAGGAGCTCTTAGAGAATGATTTAGAAGAAACTTTGCAAAATGGAAAGGTCATATTTTATGACCCTGCTGACCCAAATGGATGCAAAAATATCAGAATTAGTGACTTAGAAGAAAGCAGATCTGGATTTTTAACACGTGTTGTAACCTTATCCCCCCATTCCCAGCGGCCTGAGAATCTGGAGTAAAATGTCACTGGTTTTGGTTAAGGCTCTTCCCTGTCGCACCTCTCGTGTATGTCACAGTCCTCTTTTACACACTCTCTTAAAAATGCAGCTGCACCTGCCTGGCTCAGAACTGGGCAAAGCACATGTCGAGTTCCCTTTAATCTGGACCATATTCTCAGGTTTTTGAGCTCCTGGTAAATCCTCCTCTTGTGTAACTTTGCTGTTCCCTGCAGATACCGCCTTCTCCTGCCACTCTAATAAATTATATCGAGTCTACATGCTTTGGTTTTAGGGCTGTCTGTTAGACTTGTTAAGATCTTCTCCTTTTTTCCATCTAGTTGAGGATTTCATATTTTTTCCTTTTTATACTTTTTTTTTAAGAAGGATTTTTCAAAATTCTGCTGTGGACTGCATGTGAGCCATGCCTTTCCCTGACTGCCACACAAAGATAATCCTCTCACTGTACAACATCTAACTTTATCCTCTTTCTAGGCATTAAATTTAATAACAAAACCCTCAAGAAGGTGGTATAAAAACTCATCCAAACCTTGCCTCCAGGCTTGGTTGCCCTTACGGTTCCTTTGGCCCCTCTTTCCATCCATGGGCTGTTGGGTTTAGCAGCGCCTTCCCTGGGCACATCAGCTCAACTTCTCCAACCATCCTGAGGAGGAGGAACATCATCGTCTGATAAGGTGGAATTTTTTAGGCAAGGAATGCTGAAATATTATAAGTGCTTCTAGAAGAATCATGAGGTGTCACCCTGTAGTGCACAGCTCGGAGCTCAGGTGGCCCAAAAGACAATTGTTACAAATCTCCCCTTTAAGTGACGTATCTGTATTTTGTGACTTTAACGTGCTGCCTCCCTTGTCCTGCCGTTTTGTAGAGGAATTCATCCTGGATGTGATTGGGTTCCCAAGGTTATTCCTATGGTTCGTGTTAGCCTCTGTGTTTACTTTTTGATTTATTCTCATTTAGGCAGCTGAGATTTCTCTTTGTCTTCAGAATTCATGTAATGGGTTCGCATCATTTTCTGCGTTGTGCACTGGGGAAATTACCAATTCAGCACACAGCCGTGCTGAAACAGCCACACTGAAACTTCCTTTTGAAAGCTCCGTTCACATGTGGAGCATGATGTTATTTACCACCCGACCCACCTGACAACATCCTCTGGAAATCTCTTAGTGCAGTGCCATGACTGTGGCTGAAAACTGTGGTGTAATCCGAGAGGGAAAGGGGCTCTCCATTTTAATACTCGTGTCAGAGAAGAAGCTGATAAGAGTCACAATTTAAAGAAGTTTTTCTAAGGCTGTGAATAATTAACCTTCCAGTGCTGCCACTGGTTTGCCATGTCACACGCAGGAAGCGGCGTCATTTCCCCGCTCCCGCGCGGTGGTGACAGTTCCCAGCTCGTTTCGGGGGCATGTTGAGAGGATCAGTTCACACTTCTCCATCACTGGCGCCGCATCAAGTCTGAAGAGTCTCTGGTTGGCTGCTGCAGGAAGAACCAGGCAGAGCACAGGGGTTGCTGACCTGGCTGCTCCAGGCGAGCCCACCTGGCCACCTGTCCTGCCCTCCCTGTGGCCACGGCCTGCGTCCCTTCATCGGGAAGCAGAGACTTACTGCTGCGGAGAGTATTTGTTTAAGAGGATTTCCTTTCTCATGCAGGGACCACGGTAGCCATGCCAAAAAGGGTGGGAGCGATGATGAGAGATTGACTGCTGGAATATAATCCCTGTGTGCTGCTGGTTTGATCTGGGGAAGATTGCGTTTCAAAGGTAGCGGCTCATCCCGCACCAGGAGTGGCGTTCCACCCGTAAATAGGGCTCTAATGAGATCCGACAGCCCTGATTTCTCTGGTGATACAGTAAAACAACACGGCCAGTGCTGATGGTTTGGGGTCCTGACCTTTAACAAGGACTCGCGACACAGGGCAAACTGCCCAAGAGAGATGGAGGGGCAGGAGGCCGGGGACAAGGTCGCTACATAATGAAGTGGTCAGCATTGGATTTCTGTCACTCACGGTGGTTAAGTACAACAGTGAGGGACTTCAGTAAGAGAAACTGTGAAAGAGCACATGCAGGAATCACAGAGAGCTGGGGGTCTGGGGAGGGTCAGTTACCTTCTGCTGCGAGCTCCAACAGTCCCAGTGACTTTGGTAATGAAGAGGGTGAGGGCAGGAATCATGCAAAGACGGCGAGAGAGCAGGGAGGGAGCACGTGAGATTAAAGTAAACAGAGAAGGAGATCCAAGGGGACTGGCGGTGTGAGCAGTGCAATCTGGTGCCGAGAGCCAGAGTGAGGAATGAAGCACCTGCGGCAGCAGAACAGTCTAGACCAGAGGGGGCCAGTGACAGAGCCCCTGGTTTGTCCAGCCAGAATTCCAGTGTCCCTGTCCTGGCAGCATGGACATTCCTGAGCATGGCGCTGGCCCAGGAGCCGCTTCCTGTTGGCCATGGATCCCACAGCCACCGAGGAGCAGTGCCCAGCCACGTGTCCCCCATCCCAGGTGCTTCCAGCCTCAGCCTGTTCTGGTGCTGGGAACTTCCTTGGGGCCGCAGGGGTGGCTCATCTCCTTTTCGGTTCCTTTCTGCTGCTAGATCTAAATTTAGTGGGACTATTAGCTAAGAAAACTAAAATACCCAAACCATTTGGTATCAGACTGCCTGGGGTGAATGCAAAGAGCAAACGGTGAAATACAGAGGCGGCCGAGACCTGTTATGAAGGAGGCACTGACAGCTGATGGGGTCTGAATTTAACATCTGTTTCCTTTTCAAGTGTCCTCCTTCAGAGCCGAGTTTAATAGAAATGTTTCATTGCAATTTTGCTAATACCTTCATCTAGGCTTCAAGTGGCAGAAATTAAATGCATTCACCCCAAATACAGAAGAATTCTGTTACTAAGCAGCAACCTCAAAATTTGGGTGACCAGAAACCAAAGTGAGAATGGAAACTCCAAACAGGTGATTCATGTTCTGCATGGATAGGATGCTGGGTAGGATGCCAAAAGCAACTGAAATGGTAAGTGGTGAGTAGGAAAATACATTTTAAAGCCCCTTTAGACACAGTAGCCTAAGCTAGCTTTATTTACATGAAGAAAAACATAATACATAGTTTTACCACTGCTCATCCTTTGGGAGGTGTTTGGGCTGCAGGGCCCACAAAGGACAGAACCAGTACATCTGATGTGTACAGGACTCTCATACAGAGGCAAATAACCTTTAGTCTCAGGTGTAGGACTATGAGAACGATTGCAGAGAGCGACCTGTGTTTGCGTTGGCTTTGGTCAATGCAAGGTTTGCTCTTTCGCCAGTTTTTCTTTATTTGGGTGTTATATTGTTATTTTTTTCTGTTGTAAATGCAACCATTGAAGCCAGGCAACCTGTGAGAGAGGTGAATTGCTTGATTCCTCAGCATTGTTTTAATTTATCTTTGTATGAATTCTCATACGCTTTCATGAGAAAATCGCCCATTAGAAGCCTTCATTTAATTTAAGAACAGTTGGGAGAGGAAGGGTTGGGATGACAGATGGAGACTGTGGGTGTCTTATAAGAGAGAGCTGAGCTTTTTGTGTTTATCTTTTTGTGGCACATAGTTGCCATTCTCCACTGCTTCCATTTTTTAAATCTGCGCTTTTTTGTGCAGTATTTCTTAGAAATCTCTCCTCTTTTGTACTGCAAGTCTAATAGATTTCATTAGTTTTTGCTGTACCATGTCAGCTTTAAAACATTCCAATATAACGGAATGCAGGGAGGTAGCCTGGTAGGAAAGCAAAATAAAATAGGCTGGATTTCAGTCTAGTTTGGAATTGCACAATATTTAGCAGAAAGGATACTGGAATATTGAACTGCTAAACCATCCCACTGACTGTCCAGCAATGGTGCACACGGGCTGAAGGAGTTTCCGAGCTGTGCCAATGCCTTCACTGTGTGGTTGAATGTTCAGTCAGAAAGCAGCTTAAATCTCACAGTTAACCTTTATTTAAATTGGTCTAGAAGGAAATGCAGGGTTTCAAAGCATTATCTTTAAAAGCATATACATAGCAGCTGTACCATTTGTGGATGTCCGTGTGTCTGTCCATGGCAGGGGCCCAGGCAGCCCAGCCTGCCACACTGGCACGACAAGCAGACCTGGGGATCAGTGTCAGGCAGGCACTGCCAGCACTGAGGACCTTGTCTAATAAACACCTGAACATCAGCACATGCAAATGCAAACAACTGTGTGCCGAGTCCAGCTGCTGACAATATTTTGGTCATCAAGTCCCTGAGTTGTAACTTACACCTCTTTTAATGGTCCTGAGGTTGTTATGACAAATAACCTGTAAGTTGTGGTGCCTCTGCCTTGGGACTGCCAGGCCCCTGCATGGAACTAATTAAAATTTAAAAGTAAAATTAACTCATGTTAAAGGCAGATGGAAAACAGTGCAATGTTTGTTCAATACACAACTTGCTTTGCTCTGCAATATAAGCAGCAGCCTATAAATACAGGGCAGAAATTTCTAACATTAGTCTCACTTGTTCTCAGCACATCTCTGTGTGAATTTATTTGCATCTCTATGTGCTGTCCTGAGGTTTGCGTTAAACGAAACAAACCAGGTGATATGAGAAGCAGGGTACATTTATTAGATTTTTGTTACTTTTCCATGAAGTTTTTAACGTACTGTGACCCAGTTCTTCCTTTACCCTTCACAATTTCTGAATGATTGGATCATTCTCCATTCTTCATTCTAATGACAAAACCTCTTTTCCAAGGCTCTGTCATTGCTTCCTTTGATTGCCACAGCCTCTTCTTTTTGCTGCTACACACACATTTCCGTCCATAAAAAATACACCTTAGGAGTTTTCTTAGTATTTGATTTGTCTTTTTTATCCCTTCAGATCTCCTGTTCTTCCTTCATTCCTCCTTCCTAACAAGTCAAGCTTCACGTTCACCACCTCCGGCCCTTCCCCTGCGTGTTTTAGGTTCACATTCCCGCAGTCTCTCCAGCAGCTCCATCAGAGATGAACCTCTACATGTACTTCTCTTATTCTTTTGATCTCATAAAAACATCTCCGTTCTTCCTTTATCTGTATCACCTACATTGTTGTCCACCAACTGAGCAGCAAAGCTTCTGCTTTCTCCTCTCTGCAGCCTGCACTGGCCCTACATGGCTGAGCTTTCCTTTCCCTCAGCTGTAGCCTGCCATGATGATCCCTGGGCTGTGTCCATCCCTGCACCAGCGAGCCCAGTGAGGAGCAGTGTGGTGAGCTGGATTTGGTCAGCGCTGGTGCTGGAAGGGCAGGAAGGGTCTTGTTTGCTCAGTGAGAAAGGGCAGCATCCCCCTTTGCTCCGGGACAGTTGGTGCTGTGGCACAGCTGCCTTTCCCCTTCAGCTGCCAAGGAGACCTCTCATCCCCGTGAGCCCCCTGGGAGCCCTGGCCTGCCCCTTCCCTGGTCAATGCTCCAGCCCCGCAGGACATGCTGACTGGCTTCCAGCTGCCTCTTCCTTCCTCAGAGCACCGCTGGCTTTGCTGCAGACTACTCTCCAGTAGATCTTCTATCGGCTGCCTCAGCCCTGGAAGCTGTTATCCCGTGACCCATTGCGCGAGCAGACGGGACACAGGGACATTCCTACATCTGTCTTTTCCTGCTGCCCTGATTTATTACGCTGTAAAATAATAAAACGTTAAAAAGGTTGAACCTGAACTGAAGCTATGACTATGACACTATTAATCAAACTGCTGGAGAATTACTTTATATTCGGTGCTTCAAGCACTGATCCAGTCCACCAAAAGTTGGCCTGAAAGATTATCCACAATCTTAGTACTGGGCCTGGGAAAAGCAGTTCTGGATTTCTCTGTTCCACAGTGTGTCACGGTGCAGGGCAGGCAGGCAGGGCTGGCTCCTCAGGTTCTGCTGCTCTGCCGGCCATCACAGCGTGTCTTATCTCAGCCGTCGATGCCATGCTCACTTGATGTCTCAGTTCTGGAGCAGAGATGTTCCAGCTGCTATCTGGGAAGGCTCTGGCCCCAAAAATATTTAGTTAGCAGCCATTCAGTTAAGTGGAATTGACTTTTTATCGGCTTTCCCCTGTACGTCTGCCACCAGCGAAGGCTGTTTCCTCCTTCCCTCTTCTCAGCCTGTCAGTCCACTCCGCATTCCTATCGGCAGCCGTTAGCTCTGATCAATACCAACCACTGTGTAACAGCTCATGCATGGCTGCCTTGACTCGCATCCATCCGCCCCCTCCAACAGGTGCCCAGCTGCTTGAGGCAGCGACTTGAGATAAACACCTGCTTTTACTTCAGGCTCATTCACTCTGGGGCGTTTCAAGGAGTCCCATTGCCCTCCTCCAGAGACTCGCCAAGAGCAGACTTGCAGCAACTCCTCTCCTGCCCAAGACAATCCATGACTACACTGTGCTCCCCGTGCCATCCCGTGCCGTGCCGTGCCGTGCCGTGCCGTGCTGTGCTGTGCTGTGCCGTCCCGTCCCGTCCCATCCCATCCCATCCCATCCCATCCCATCCCATCCCTTCTGACATCCAGCCTGTAAAGACGGTGCTGTACAAGCACTTCCAAAGCGCCTAGCCTGGGAATGACACCTTGGACTGCTTGAGTTAGGAGAACTCAGTTAGGTTTTGCAATGAAGAACATGTGCATTGATGAGACACAGAGCTGGAGTGAGCAGCTGGGCACCAGGCATCTGCAACTGTCCCACCCCTGCTCCTCGCTGGGGGACCATCTTCTGTCCCAGCTGGGGATCTGGGGGCTGTGTCCCCATGTGCCCCACTTGCTCCAGCAGGATGCAGCATCCCTGACCTGGACATCAGCCCAGAGATTCCATGGGGCTGGTTGGGCCAGGGGCACCTGTGGGAGGAGGTTTATTGTGCCACGGGTACTGCAGAGAAACTGTTCGTACGGCAGTGCTCAGGGTCCTCCTCCAGCAGCACCCTCACACAGCAGAGGCTTTTGCTGAAGCGTAAAGCACCTGGGTTTCAGGATGGCACCTTAGGCCATCTGTTCTGTTCAGGTGCTGTAACAGAACAGGAGGTAACGGACTACGAACAGTGACCGGCCGCCAGCAGTGTGCTGGCAGTCCTGCTTCTGCTCACTTGCTGCTGTGCCCGAATCTGCTAGCATTTAGGGAACTAGTCGCTGTTTTGAAGGAACCCTAACAGCTGTCCCTGCACAGATGTGCTCCCCTCCCACCCCTGGCTCCTGCCCAGACCCCTCTCACAGTGTTGGTCTGCGGGCTGGGAGAGGGCAGAGGGGCACACGCTGCCGGAGATGCAGCCCCAGCTCCAGTGTGGCAGGTAAATGCCCATGGATCAGACCCGTCCAGCCTGCAGAGCCTCCAAAGAAGTTAGAGAGGCCTTTCCTGCTTGGTTTGTACGTGCCCTTACAGAAGGGCTGTGGGGCTGCCACGGCAGCTACAAACTTGCAGTGAAATGAGTGTTTATTATTATAGGTTTGATGCAGTTCCCAAAAGGCCCTAATCAACAAGTAATAAGGCCTCGAGAGAGCAATTAGAAACCTGAACTTTAACTCTCTTATAACCACAGTGTAGGAAGTGACTTCTGCTCCAGTTTGGGGTTTGCCATCTGCTATGTGAACGAGGGGGAAATACCAAAAACCTGAAATACCAAAAACCTGAAAAACAGAGTAACTGCAGGCAAGTATTTGAACAATGAGTACAAGGTCCATTTCTGTGGCAAGTAAATGAGTGTGTGGAAAACCCATAAAGATTTAGGGGGATTCACGCCCAAATATGCAGTCTGTCTATCACATATAGGTGTTTTCAATGCTTCTTCCCAGCTTTAGACAAGCACCAAGGGTGTTCAGCGCCTGCACATGTACAGCATCTGGCCCCTGCTTAAAGAAAAAAATTACCTGTTTTCCCTCTTGTGAAATAACAGTACCTGCCCAAAGGCAACACCAGCCCTCGAGATGAGGGTTTGCTCAGAACTTGTTTTGAATACTTTGGATGGGCCACTTCAGACAGGAACTGCACATTGAGTAATTCTTGCCATAGAAAGTCACGTGGCTACTGGAAAGCAAAAAATTGCATAAGAGCCTGTCTGCGTAGCACGGCTGAGTGTTGGCCAAGAGGGCTCATGCTCCGCCAGCCAGCCACAGCCGGGGGGGCACTTGACTTCCCATAGAGCCATGGCAGCACCAGCACACACCCACAGCTGGGATACACCTGGCCCTTCAAACTTAGGAGGGGTGTTCCTCAAAAGTGTTACTTTCCTGGTTTTTCTTCCTGAGATGCCAAATGTTTGAAGGCCGCGGTCTAGCTCCTTGGGAAGTTATGCCAAGCCAGCAGGCAGCGGCAGCAGGCGCGAGGCTCGGCGTGGCTCAGGGTGGTGACTGGAGTTACCTGCAGATGCACTCGGCTCTTGCACCCAGCAGGTACCGCCTGGTGAGGTGAGGTCCTGCCCTCTTTTGGGGGCGGGAGCACCGAACATTGAACGGAGCCACACACCTCCCACTCAGACTTGCAACGGGGAGTGCTGGCAGTGCCACTGTCCTGTCCCAAGCCCGGGATGCTGTGGCTGAGAGGAGGAAGCGCTGCGTCCCTGCCAGCCCTGTAAGGACAGCAGAGCAGGGCAGGCCCAGGAGCCTGAAGAGCCGGGTGAATTTTAGATGTCCCAGCCGTAAAGAAATTTCAGGTCTCAAAAGCTTCATTTGATGTGTGACTGGAGCCAGCAGAGGGAGTGAAATGCAGGGACACTCATGTGTGTGACACCCATGTGGCGTCCATGGAAAAAGGAGCTGCCAGGCTTTGATCCAGGTGTGTCTGGTTCAGTGACACAGCTCAGAACTCAGGGTGAGGGTGTACCAGCTCGGCCCTGAGCCACAGGTGACACGGACATGGATTAACAGAGGCAGGTTGTCACTTGTAGGCATGAGGGGTTCTCTCCTGCATCGTTGTCAATGGAAAAAATAGGTGTTCTTGGGGCTAACACTGTATGTTTCCAGTAGGAAGAAGGTATCCAGAGGAACCTCAACCTCTCAAATAGTTCCTGTTCCAAGGGGGTCTGAGTGCTGTCCTCATGAACAGGTTCAAATGCTGTATCTTCAGCTCACATAGTCCTGAGAGTGCCCATGTAAAGTCCTGAGGAGAAGCCTAAAACCAGCGATGCTGATATTGCCACTTGTTCTCGTATGCCTCCAAAATATCCTGGTCTTCACATTATCCTGAGCACTAAATGTGACAGACGTGTTCACAAGCAGCTTCATGCTGATTTCTTAGTTAACTTCTTTCTTCAAAAACAGCAATTCTGCAAATGGGTTAGTTCTTCAGCATCCACTTAGGATTTTGTTTTAGACTCATCTTTGATGTGCCTTCAGAGATAGTTTCCCCTTTTGACTGAGCATTGGCCATCTTGGTTCACCATTTGATTGGAAGAGATAGGACGTGATCTTTACTAAACTCTTTAGTAACGTGTGAGCTTCCTCCTGGCTGCCTCTGAAGGAGAACTTTGAAAAGTCTTTTAATCTGTGTGTTTATACACCGATTTCCAACTTCTTTTAGCAAAATGCAAAATTGTAACAAGTTGGTAGCTTTAATAATTGCATTGAATACTGTAGAATTAGCTTAAAATAAGTTTTTCCTCCATGCAATGAGATTATGTTTGTGCCTGGATCAAGCAACTCTGCACCAGTCTTGAACCTGTTAAAGATGGAAATCAGAATAACCATGGCAGTATTGAAAAAGTAAAACGAGAACAGAATGGCAATCGGCCAGTGTTTATGAATCACAGAATATGATCATGAAATCATAAGAATAACCACCAAAAGGTAAATAAATTACCCAGCCTACTACTTATTTTCATGTGCAGCTTGACACAAAAGCTGAAGCCATGAATGATTTATACCTGTTTTAACAATAATACTCATTTTCCTGAAAGATGGTCAGCACTCAGGCTGCTGTGGGCACCGTGCCAGTCGTTGAAAGGTTAATGTCTCAGCAGCAATACATTAAATTATGAATTATACCAGTCCCAAAATGGAAGGTTATTAGCTCGGTATGTTTAATTAGCCTGGCTCGAACTTTGCCATCTGCCAGCAGTGCCTATCACTAATGCATGGCCACGTGGGATAGGAGGGGTGGGAATAAGATGCCAGAAGCAGGAGATGCTCCCCTCCCAGCCAGCCCACCTCACCTGCGGAGCTCTGCAGCCCTGAGCAGGGCCCAGGGCTTGGCCAGGGGCCGGCTCCGCTGGCACAGCCAGAGCTGCTGGAACAGCCCTGGCCACCGCCTGCCCTTCGGGACAGTCACCTGCCAGAGGTGAGGTCCGTCAGTGCTTCACTGTGTGCTGGTTACAGCCCAGGCCTTCCCGTGAGAGGAGAAGGCAGACAGGTGAGGGCCCATGGCATACCTGAGCCACAGATGGGCCAGAAACAGAGGCGCTTTCCTGGGGAATGTCCAGAGCCGCAGCACCGGGGCCTGGCGGGTGCCGGGAGGTGCGGGGAGAGCGGCGGCCGCGGGCCAGCGCTCAGGGATGTGGGAAGCAACAGCCTGCCGTGGTTTTATTTGCACAGCATTTCCTGCCAATAACTGCACAAGGCTACAATATTTAGCTTTTCAATAAATATTTAAATTTTGCTTCTTTGCTTATTTATTTTTTTAAAAGAACAAACAGTAAATTCTGTTGGGTTTTTTATTAGTTAAGATTACGTGATGCTTTGGAAACATGATGCACTAAGTATTGCCATAACTGATTACTCCCCGTGACTTTGAGGGTGCTCTTGGGGGGGCTGTGGGCTAAAACTTGTGTTGGAACTGTGTCCTGGAAAATGTGGGGCAAGAACTGAAGTTGTAAGAAGCCAAACACAACCTTAATTTTAATTCTTATTTTTGTAGGTAGGGTAACGTTGCCAAAGAGGAAAGGAATTTGGACAGACTCAACATCCAGCCTGTGCAGCTTCCACGAGCTGGACACTAAAATGAAGAGAGAGTTTATTCATTCCCATCTCAACACAGCCCACCAGAATTAAAAGACACTTTAACTTACAAGGGATATTGGGTCAAACACTTCCCAATCTGCCTGCACAGAGAAGGTTGTTCGATTCCTCTGGCTACCAAGTCTCCACATTTCTGTGTTGGATGTGAAGAGTAAAGAGAGTCTGGCAGTGATCAGGAGGCATCCAAGTCAGCGGAAGAGTCAGCACCAGGTACAGGCTGGATTCCTTTTTCCTAGCGCCCTTGCAGTATGCAGTATATACCTGATTCCTCCTCCTCCCCTTGAGCTTTTGTTGATTCCGTCTTCTCCACATCAGTGGAGCCTCTGTACTTGTACTTCTGGAGCAGGTGGCATGGTTGGAATATCAGAGCAGTATGTGTTAGAGTGAAACCTACAGACAGAAATAGAAAGTAAATGGAAGATGAATTGATCAGAGGAAAGGAGGGGATAAAGTAAAGGCAAGGAGAGAGACAAGTAATACCTTGCCTGTGTGCTATGGTAATTTATTATTTTTATATGGTGCCCGGGGTGTACAGTATCTGTTTTACTGAACAAATAGAAGAGTTCTCAGCCCCAGACAGCCAACATATTAATTTATTGTGCGACAGCCTGACAAAATGAGCAGCCAGGCCAGTGTGACGAGGAATAATTTAGTGCTTGTGGAGCATGAGTAACTTTACTAGTGGTACCCTCACTTGTGTATGGCATCTGATGGGCGTCTTTTGTGTTTGTAATGACTTACTGTACAAGAAAAATTTCCCTTTCAGGGGAAATCTGAGTGAGGGGGGTCTTAGGGCACAGGCCAGGGTTGTATCTGGGGGAGCAAAGAGGCTGCCAGGTGGGAGGGGAGGGGTGAGGACCTGAGCCCCAGCCTGGCATGGGGAGAGCACCACAAACCCCAGACCAGGGTGTGGGGATGCACACAGGGGAGCCAGACATGGGGCTGAGTGAAGGAAGGGAGGGAAAGCCGCAGTGTTGGCTCAGCCATCTCCAGCTGCAGTTTCTAAGGAGCCATGCAGCTGGGACAGCAAGGAGATGACCTGAAGCAACGCGCTCCAATGGGAGAGGTCCCACTGCAAACCTGCCGTGACCGCGGGACCGGGGAAGCAAGAGCAGAGTTGTTTTCCAACACAGTTATTGCCACTTCAATTGCAGTTTTATTCCAAAAGCAAATTCCAAAGTTTTATGTCCATAAAGGTTTAGACATAAACAAGAAAGAAGTCAGGAAAGTGGTATGTACTGTGTAAACAGTCTCACTTTATAATTAATGCTGGAGATCAGGGAGCAGGAATGGCTGTGCATGTGTGGTCATTCAGATTTACTGTTGCTCTGATTAAAACCTAGTTGGGCAATAATTTTATGCCCAGGTAGGGGCAGGAGGAGAGCAGGATGCCCCCAAGCAACCCATAAATAGTGTGGTGAAGACAAAGCGTTTATTACTTAGCTTCACGAAGGCTCCATAAGTGCTCTCCCAGGGTACATATACTCATACCCCAGATGCCAATTCTGCAAATTAGCATTATTTCTCAAAATCCTGTGTAAATAGAAGTAATTTAAATACTTGATTTCATCAGGCAGAGTCACCCATGGAAACGTCAGTCTCTTTTTCTCCCTTTTGTGGGGTGAGCAGAGGTTTTCACTGCCTGGGTTTTCATTTCTCTCAGAATACTTTTGCTGATGGCAAAACCTGGCAGGGTCTGAGATCCATACAGGACTCAATCTGCAGGTTTCTGTCCCATCTCAGTGCCTCATGCTGATGTAAAAGCAGCTCTGGGGTATAAACTTTACTGTTCATCACTGAAATGTGTTATTGTGAATCTTCTATTTAGCAGTTTAAATTACTGTGCCAAAAGTGGTTTCATGGCTAAGACACACAGGGAATTACAGGGATTTGAGATTCTGTCAAAGTAGCATTGGGATGTTCCCTTTTTGTAATCAGAGAAGCCACCAGTGGTTTCAGCTCAGCGTTTGCTGATGGACTGTTGTCATTGCGCATCCTGCCACTAGTACCTCTTTCAAACTTTAGGAACTTTCACAATTATTTTAATCCACTTTTATATGGAATTCTATGTAGAAACAGGTACCATAGTTAGCAGAGTGAAGGTGAGAAAGACCCATAAAATAATTATTATATGATGAAACTATTTTCCTAGATATAACATATTAAAAGTGAACATTTCAGGATTTTGCAGGGCTAACAACAAGCGTTGCATTTTAAGGACGCCTATCTCTCCTGTTCAGGGCAATAAAGAGACACATTTAATACTGAATTTTGCAGGACATGGGACTTGACCATCCTTACACTAGACAAATTGCCACTGACCAGGAGGACAGTGCAGGGAGGTGCTGCGTTTGCTGGGAGGGAGAAAGCACTTTTCTGGTGCTACCTTTCAATTAGTTTCTTTTTAAATCATAATTGTTTTGAATTGTAAGAGTTGATGCCAAAGAAATAGGGAAGGAAGAAAAGAGCAGGTGAGCTTGATCAGTGGGGCACTGTGAAAGGACATGGTTTCATGGTGCTCTGGAAACACACCAGGAGGAATATCAACATCCCATCTGATGTGCTCTGCTCTGTCGGAGTCAGTATCGTACCCATTGTACTGGCTGGGAAAAAGAGCAAAAAGTGGGGGGAGTAAGCTCTGAAGTGCTTTCCTGAGCACTGTGTCCCGTCTGAGCTGGTCCTTCATTGCAGACAGCGAGTCTGTGGCAGAGCTAGGAATAGAATCCAAGCCCTTGTTCCAACTCCCAGATCCTCAAGAGTATTTTTAGGCACTTAATACCATTAATTTTATACTCTTTTTGGCCAAGGATCTTAGAAACAAGATTGTGCTTCCTCCTGAAATAATTTTTGAAATCCTACTTGTGTGCAACTTGTGGAAAACTTGTGGACAACTTTTTTGGGGGACTGTGTACAGTTTAGCCCTATTTAGGAACAAATGGGCTTAAAAATTAGTTTTAGGAAGAGTTCTACATGGACTGTGCTTTTGTGCAGCCTTGAGGTGAGAGTAAGGATGGGGAGGAGATGGTGCAGAGTCTTCTGCCGGGCAGGTGGTACCTGTCTGTGAGGGGCTTTGCCGGAGAGCAGCAGGGGCTTGCGCAGCTCACACTGGCACGTTAAAGCTGACTGACAAGGTGGAGAAAAAGTTCTACATCTACAGATTTCCACACACAATTATATTTTTCATTGTGCTAACTCGGCAAACGCCTTTAAGCCCTGCTCCTGTATGCTATCTATTATTAATTAATTGATTTCCTATAAGCTCATTATTTCGTTCGCTGTGAGTTCCTTGCAGGGTGCTCAACTGCAGACAGTGGAGCAGCTTCTGTCACAAAGCGCCAACACATCGAGAAGGCCAGGCCAGGCCAGGCCAGGCAAAGGGGAGGCTGAGACCGGACATACAGCAAGTGCTGGACAAAGCTCTCAGGCACATGGTGGCATTCTTAGATCTGTCCTGTGCAGGGCTGTAGTTGCACTCGATACTCCTTGTGGTTCCTTCCAGCTCAAGATATTCAATGATTTAGTGATTAGGAAAAATTTCTTCACTGAAAGGGTTGTCCAGCCATGTCACAGGCTGCCCAGGGCAGTGGTGGAGTCACCATCCCTGGATGGGATTTAAAAGCTGTGTGGATGTGGCACTTGGGGACATGGGTTAGTGGTGTCCTTGGCAGTGCTGGGATAACTCAATGATCTTAGAGGGTTTTTCCAAGCCAAATGACTGACTCTGCAACAGGGTGGGAGAGCAGCTTCCCACGGCGCAGCCACTCATCAGGTGAGCAGACGAGCAGAGTGTGTTTCAGTGACTGCCCTGTCACTACTGCAACAAGGAGTGGTCTCAAGGAATGCTTTTGGGACTGGGTCATAGGGACAGTGACTGTGGGGAACAGGTAGGGAGCCTGTGTGGGAGAGGTGCAACCGTCCCGGGGCACGCGTGGCAAAGGCTCTCTGTGGTGGTGCTGCTGCAGCAGGTGCTGCTCCAGGTGTCAGGAGGCTCCTCTCCTTTGCTCCATCCTCTCCCTCACTCGGTCCAGCTCGGGTGGTAAACGTGCTTATTGTAGCGCTAATGTCCTGCAAGTGGGATCCCACCTCCAGGTATATTAGAGTAATGAGTTCACACCTAACTAATGGAGACTTAATAGAGTTACTAATAGGCTGCCTTTTCCCCCCACGGTTTATGACCCCGCGGCCGGGGCTGTCAGGGGAGGGAGAGGTGAGAGGCAGTGTCAGCCCCGGCTCGGCCCCGGCCCGCGCCTGGCCCAGCAGCGTTTCCAGGGACATCGTCTCTCCACCTTTCTGCAAGGAAAAATAAACAGTTTGAGGCTCCTGTGTCTTTATTAAACATTTCCTTTAAGCTGCATACTTTGGCTCCCTGCCCAAATGCACCAAGAAAGCATCCACAGAGCAGCTCCGCCGCGGGCTGCTGGAGCGAGCAACCCTCGGAGGGGTGAGCACCTGCGTCGCTGGCTGTGGCCCACGGTGTCCCCAGGGCCACCGGGTCCCCGGGCCTGCCAGAGAGGCCGATGTGACGGGCCGCGCTCGAGCAGCCCAGGCGCAGCCCCGGGGCAGCGGTGACGGCGGTGAGGGCGGCATGGTGGCCCCGGGCCAGCACGCGGCTGCGACGTGGCAGCCAGGTGGGTGGGTGGGTGGCTGGGCAGGCGACAGCGCCGGGCACCGCGTGTGCCCAGGGCCGCGGGGCCGCTGTCGGGGGCTGAGGGCGGAGCAGCCGCGGGGCTCAGCCAGGGCACCGGGGGCTGCTCCCCCCGAGGGCACGGGGTGAAGGTGGGCGGCAGCCCCGCGGAGTGGGGCCAGCGGCAGCGGGGCAGGCACCGCGTGCCGAGGCCGGGCCG